>CM076584.1:293820463-294159010 GCA_034641835.2 Pinus albicaulis | reverse complement strand
CAGATCTTCTACAATTGAGTAGTTTTGGGTAGCCTTGGCATTAGGATTGATCTTCGTATGCTTGGTGGACCCTTTCAGAGTTCGAGGTATAGGCTCAACTGCAGGCCTCTCTATATGGAGTGGCTCACCATTACTAGGAGCAGCTTTAGCTTTCAAAGACATAGCTTTGCCATAATCACAAGATCTCATAGCAATATCTGCATGAGAACTGATCATGTATATGTGTTATGGATTTTCCCCTTCCTAGTTGCCCTCAGAGGGAGCTCCAATATTCACATTCACGCCAACAAGCAATTGTTGCCCTTGGGGAAAAGGGTTTGTTAGTACAGCCTGGGAGCTAGAAGAACCCTACTATGCTAACAAGTGCTGAGCATCCTAAATTTTCGGGAAGAGGTGAGTAAGATGGTCTCTAGTGCATAACTTGCATGGAAACTTAATCTTCTTTTTATTATCCATCTTACCCTCTCCAACATGATCGTTGGATCTATTCGTGTTCCCCTTCCCATCCTTATCTTTATTCTTATTATTCTATCGCTTCTTCTTCCCATCAATTTGTTGATTTCCTTTGGGGTTAGAAGTTGGAACGACATTAATAGCCAAGGGCTGAGAAGGAGTTGACACTGAAGACGAAACCTGACCAGGATAAGCAGATTGTATAGAAAAATTCTGCAATTGATTTAGCAGGTTAGCCGTATCACTATCGATCATATCGATAAGTCCGTTACCATGAGGACTAGGTTTGGTTTTTGGCTAAATCTATCTTGGAGTAAGGAGCATCTGGAAAGATTTTATTAAGGACCCCAGATTGAGAATAGATCAGTTCTAGCTGTCGAGCCCTAAAAATAGCCTGCTCTTCAGAAAAAACCCCTGAAAGGGATACATCCTTTGAGACTTCTGGCTATAGATATTTTAGAAACCATTCGAGAAGGAACTCATTCAGAATTTGGGCTTTGATTAGCCTCTTCCTTCTCCTCCATTCCTGAATATGATAAAAAATGTGAGTTGCTTTGTCTTGTTGGAAATTGGCCAAGAGATCAATCCCGACATCATAATGGACATGAAACTGAAAATCGTTTAAGAACATAGTAGCCAACTCACCAAAATAAGAAAAACTCCCCCTTGTTAGCTCAATGTACCATTTCACTCCATTCTTCAGTTAGATTTTGTTGAAATAACCTCAACCTAATCGAATCGTCGATAAGGGAGTTCGATGAACACCATAAGTGGAAAGTGGTGACATGGTCCGTCGAATCCTCACCAGTCTTCCCTTCAAAATTTGGATTGTCTGAGGGTATTTTAGTGGGGACCAGAGGCCAACACGGACTATATCGAATATGATCATTTGTCACTTTTGATAGATATAGCAAGTTTAAAGTTGCCAGGAATGGTAAGCACGGAGCAGCCTAGGAATTCCATCCCCCATAGGAAGGATTCCCCCCATTTTGAAAAGAAAATCCTGGATTTGTTGAGGCACCAGGTTTCCAGATATTGTTCGTAGAAAATGTTGAGCTATAAGAGAAGCCTTGTGACCCAAAATTCGGAGAAGGACCCCCTCCCATCATAGGGTTACTATAAACAGGGATATTCCCTCCAATCGAAGTGTTAAAAGATGAAGAAATCCCTTGGTAAGGGTTCCAAGCATTAGCGAATGGAGAAAATCCTTGAGAAGCACCTACCGAAGGGAAAGGAATATTCCCTTGCTGACCAGAGAAAATTTGACTCTCATCTCCTAACCCTGTAAAACCAGGGTTCCATCTCGAAAAAACATTAGAGCCTTGACCTCTGGTGAAAGGATTGAATCCTTGATTTTCAGAGGTGAAAGGCAGAGATCCTAAGGAAGGGTTCGAATGAGGAATATTCCCACTTCCAAAGGGGAAATATTGAGAAGCATATGCTTGGGTGCTTCCACTCAAAGATGGAATAGAAGTAGAGACAAACATAGAAGCACTAGAAGTGATTGTTGAAATGGTAATAGTACCTCCTCCTTCGACTGAAAGAGGAGTATGAACACTTGTAGTGCTCATAGCCAAAACTCTGTTCCCAACCATGGCCATCGAAAGAAAGGGATATGAAGGAAAAGGGCTACATGGTCTTTGAGACTTGGGCCCAATGTACAAAAGGACGTAAGGAAAACTAGCAGGAAGAGGAGACGAAGGAGTCTCACAAGGTCGAGGAACTTCTTCAACTTCAAATTCTTCTGCCGGAAACAAGACTCTAGAGATGAGTGGAGTACTCCTCACTACAATAGCACTAGCACCAGCACCACCCAAAGAAACAACAAGCCCAGACGAAGGATCACTCTCCATTGCATTCGAAACCACCAGATAAAAATAACCCATTGAATTACTCCTACACCTTCTTGAAGAAGGCTTGACACTTGCAGGGGAAAGACCACGAAGCCCCCTCGATCAACGAGGCGATCAGTCAGCCACTTTATGAGATTAATTAGACTAAAAAAATATAAGAATCTAAGCAATCTAGGAGCAAAGAAAAAACTCTAAAAGTCCCTAAGATATAGTCAATGAAGCGGCCTTCGGGTATTTTCGCTTTGGGTGATTGGGACCGGACACCAAAATACAAGAAATCGAATAAGAGGACCCTCTGAAAATAGTTTGGGGTAATTACGCCCCATGCCTACTAGAGAAGGTAACAGAAATATTTAGGTTTACCTTCTGACAATATCCTTTTCCGGTGCAAGTCCTCGAGCTTCACAAGGTCACCCTCCAGAAGTACTAATGAAAGTGATGCAACGTCTATCTCAGGTACCACGAGTATTCCCCCTCGTAGTCACCTGTGTGGCCCATAGGAGAGGCAACTAAGGGCACCAATCTGTATCAGTAGCAGGGTGGAACGGTCTTAGGTCAATATTCAAAAAATAGGAGAGGGGGTATCTCTCTTCTCCGCCTTCACTCTCCCTCGCACTTAACTCTCTAGAGGTAGAGCTTTCCCGGTCCACTTAACGGAATTGGATTTTGCTCATTAATAAAATTTCTGTGTTTGACAGTTTTGAGCGGCCTTGAAGACTTTACTCTCCACTCACCTATTCCAAGGCCCTATGACCTAGCTAGTTGGTGTATGATTAATGACAAATACAAAAACTTCTAGTTCATTTTAATTATAGCGCTTGATTTTAAGTGGTTGTTACTTAATTCAAATGTATACAAAAGTGAAAATGATGGTGTTTATCAACGCAAAAGAGATCAATGAAATCCTACTACATGCAAATGAAATACTTTTCTTTCGATGAAAAGAGATTTCTAAATGGGTTCTACGAAACTAAATAAGCAAATTTTTATTTTATTTTATTTTATTTATTTTTTATTTTTATTTATTTATTTATTTATTTCAGTTGTCACTCTTCACACACTTTAGAAAACTATCAAAAAGGATTAAAATGCTTTAGTGCAACTAATGCAAAAACTACCAATGATATGCAAATTCTAGGATTACTAACTAAGGAAGAAAAAATAGCTTCTACGGAGAAGTGGTTCAATCACTTTTGACAGACAAGAAAGGAAAGTCCCAACAAGAAATCCTTTGCATACAAAATGCCAAAATATACTTGATATAAAAGAGAGAGAAATCTAGAGAAAGACTCCTTTCAAGACCAAGAAAACGAACCAAAAAAAGAAGCTAACAAACTGCCTCAAAATATATGAGAACCGTAAAAGGGAAACCAAAGCAAAAGCAACATAAAACAATAATTATTTTTTTTGGCTTTTCACTTTTAAGGAAAACAAAAATATTTCAAAAAGACAATCACAAAACTACTCAAGAACCAGAATCAAGAAAATGAGCCACAAAAAGACTTTAAAATTGCATAAGCGAACTGTGATACTTTCGTAGCAGGACTCAAACAAGAAATAAGAAGCAAAACACCCAAGAAACTGATTCAGAACAGTAGCACACACTTCCAGCGAACAAAAACTCAAAAAACCAAGAAAAATGTTACTTTAAGACTTGCTAAAAGGCTAGTCCCAATAAGTCAAGAAAACCAAAGAAGTCAAAAGAGGCAAAAATAAAAAGCGAAGAAATACATAAGGCCAAGATGAGCAAACAAGTTCTAAGACTTACTGTTCTGAATGGTCAGAACAGCTAAGAGCTCCAGAAAGAGGTCTTGGTGCTACAACCACAATTGCAACTTCACAAAATAGGAAAAACCATAAAATGACTAGGTATTCAAAAGAAAATGAGAGAAACTGACATACAACCAGATACAGGAAGGGCTTACAGGGCCTCAAAAATCAGATTTTCAAATTTTCCTAGGCATACGCGGGTTCACTATGTGCACACGCATGTATATGCAACTGTAACCAAAGCAAAAAACATATACATAGGTTCTTTTGGAGAAAACAGAAGGCATAAATGACTGTGTACAGCCAAAGTAGCATATATAAACAGAAATAAGGAAAAAAAGAAAGACCTAGGTCTGATCAAGAGATCAGGGCTTCTGTCTGGTTGGGAAAAAGACTTACTAGACTGCAAGTGTGATTAACCTATCATGGAACCTACAAGACGGATAAAACAACCCAAACTAGGAATTACGCAGATGTAATCCCCAGTGGAGTTGCCAGTTTTGTTACGAGAAAAGTTACCCTATGGTCTTGGTTTGAAATATCTAACAGAGCAGGGGCATGTCATCACAAGGACTCAAATTACCAACTTCTATGCTTTAAACTAGAAAGTGAGGATTGCATATATTACCCGTTTATCCTTCGTTTGTAGTAGATCCTGTAGGTTTCAAAGCCCCTGCAACTCCTCGTGCTCCAGAACCTGCAAATTAGTTAAGAAAAAGCACAAAACCTAGTTGTACAACATAGATGTCCTAGATGTTATCAAATTAGCATACATGATATCATAAAGATAATATGAAATAAACTATTCAAGATTATTAAGCATGTACAAGAGACATATAACACATGAATAGCAGGAACATGATGGTACTTCTTTTATTGATAACATGTACAGAAAATAATAGTGGAGAAATCACCTCAGATCTGCCATGGCCTTGAGCAAAACCGTCGTCTGAATTCGTCTAGCCCTAGCCTCACAAGGCTTCTTCCATAAATGGTGCGCAAAGGATGTCACATGGAATGAGGGTGATCATCACAAGGAAACAAGGGTTTCGTGAAACCTAGGAAGTGCAGGACTCATAGGGGAAATATCAGACTTGATCAGGGCTATAACAGGCTATAATATCAATAGTATTCTCTCTCTCCTCTCTTAGGCCATTCGCTTGAGGGGTATTTATAATTCCTCAAATTAGTTTTTTCAGTTGGGGAACAATTAGGCCACAGGCTGGGGTAGTTAAGTTACAGGAGAAATCGTAAACCCTGCTTTAATAATAGGGAAATTTTATATTTTTTAATATTTTAAATAGCATACACGGGTTAGCTATGGATGGACCTGCGTGTGCACGTGGAAAAAATAGGCAGAGTCGCGTATGGATTTTAAAATATTGTTTTTTGAGAAATGTGACCAATTATGAATGGAAGGGATACCCAAGGCCAATGCATAAGTCATCAAATATATCGAGGTGAAAAATGATGCTATAACAAAGTGAGCCAACCATGTTTCCAACTTCTCCACCCTTTTAGTTAGCAGATTTTGACCCTGCTACACCACCACGATCCTTTTTCAAATATGGCATTGAAAGTAATGAAATTGATTTAGCGTAGCAATCAAAACCTCACGTTCTTCCTTTCTAGACCTATCATAAGATTTTAGGTGATCTAGAACAGACTAAAGCAAATCATGATAGATTTCGGAGCGACTCTGTCGGCCAGCAACACTTGCATGCCCTAGCTGACGATTCTGACCCCACACACCTGCTCCATCATCAGGTACCACTCTGCCTTTATTTTCACCACCAGTTGTACGACCTCCTCTTGCACCACCTCTGCCACCATGGAATCCCAACGCCACACAGACCAGACCCCCAGTAGCTCGGCCACCCTGCCTTGTATGACCAATAATACGACCCTCTAATGCCACCTTATCCTTTGTGCTACATCCTTCCTTGCTAGATGAAACTCCCATCTGCTTGGGTTGAGAGTGGGAGTTACACATAACAAGTCTCATGGTGAGGGCCAAGGGATACACCTCAAAAATGAGAAACAAGACCACCCAACAAGTTGAGAAATAAAACAGGGCAAAATATAGCCTCGACTTATCCAACAAAATTCTACTCCATAGGGCTGAAAACCACCTTTCTCCAATCCAAAGAGTTACAAACAAACCCATAGATAAGAAACACACCAGCCAAACTAAGACCTTTGCTTCTCTTCTACGAGGGGAAGCACCTGAGAACAAAGACACAAACAAAAGAACTTGACACCAAAGTGTGAACACACAATATACAAACCTGAGCCAATTACCAACCACAACAATTGTCTCAAGACTGCCCGTCCACCACTGAACCCCATTATTGCTTACCCAGCGGTGGGTCTCAGGAATCCATGGAGAAGCCACAGAAAGAGGAAGAACAAAAGGACACGTGATGAACAAGAAACATAAAAACATTCGCAAACAAAAATAACACTCAGGGAGAAATTTAGAAAGAAACACAAGAGTAGGCACTAGAATCAACCAAATTACCATGCAAAATTCACTTAAGCTGTTGACGGAGTAGAGAAACCAGGCTGTGGGAGAATAAATTTAACACATTTGTGAACTGTTCATGGAGGAGGAGGTGACAACGACAAAACCTACACCTCTCCGAGATTAACCTAGGGCCTAAGATATCAAAATGACTAACTAAGCTTAGACTACCAGCCTCTAGCTACCATACTACCACAACGATATAACATTCCTAAACTACGAAGATCACCATAAACCTGCTTACCTCTCCAACACTCAAACCCAAAGAGAATGAATGAGACCGAGACTTCACACACAACACTGTTAAACTCACCGTACACCATCCATAACAGGAGGACATGGAGTCTATCCTCCTTCCCATTTTCCGAATGTACACTCTCATTGCACACGCGTTTTGTGGACCTCAGTGTTTGTCACCCCCATTGGGGAGTAGGCTTCATGTATTTTAATTAATATTCAAATTAAAAAAAATATAAATATAATTTGTAAAATGTAAACGAAATCCAAATAATTTCACCTTAAAATGATTTTTCTCGATCATATTAATTTATAAAAAAAAAATTAACAAGAAAAAATCAATAAATTAAATAAATATAAATTACAAAACCATGGGCTCACAAGATTAATATATTTAATCATAAATTCTTGTAACTTAAAATAATAAGTTTAACCAATCTCTCGATTGGTGATTTGGTTGGATAAAATAAACCATTAAGTTGCTTGTGTCAATGCAAGCTCTGTCATATAAAATTATAATAGGAATATTTTCCATTTAAGTTGTCACTTGATTGGTGTGCATGAACCAGACTATATATATGTATATAGTTGTAACCTATGAGGGTATCTTTATTTGATTAATATACTTAAAATGGTACTTGATTAATATGTTTAATTCATTTTAAATGTAAAAATTATATATTTTTATTATTATATATAATAATAAATTATAAATAAATTATTTAAACAATTGGAAATTTTTATTTCAAATTTGATTAATGATGAATACATTAAGATATATAGATTGTGTAATATATATATATATATATATATATAATTTAATTAGAAATTAATATAAATTTATTTTAGTTAGAGATTTATTAAGAGATCAAAATTTTTAAAATGTAAATTTATTTTTTATTTCAAAATTTGTGGAAATTTTTACAGTTTAAGACATTTGATTTCTCTTACCACTTAATATATTTGGAGTTAAAAAACTCTCGGCCGAGAGTTTAGAAAACTCTCGGCCGAGAATCAACCGAGAGTTTTAAACTCTCGGCCGAGAGTTTTTTGAACTCTCGGCCGAGAGTTTTTTGAACTCTCGGCCGAGAGTTTTAAACTCTCAGCCGAGAGTTTAGAAAACTCTCGGCCGAGAGTTTAAAACTCTCGGTTGATTCTCGGCCGAGAGTTTTCTAAACTCTCGGCCGAGAGTTTTATTAAACAAACTCTCGGGGTGCAAACTCTCGTCCGAGAGTTTTTAAACTTTCGGCCGAGAGTTTGCCCGGGCGGTTAAATTTAACTTTGGGCGGGTTAAACTAGTTTCAAATTTCTCGGCCGAGAGTTTTATAAAACTCTCAGCCGAGACATTTTCTCGGCCGAGAGTTTCTGGTCAACAAAAAACTCAAACAATCCTGCAGTTTTAAGAAACCTGCAACTTCGGAGGGACAGAACACCTACAAAAACAAACTGTTTTATGTCGGATCAAGTACCATTAGATTCATCTCTAAATCTAGTTTTTGATGATGTAAAATTTATGGAGTTTCGTTAAAAAATTCATTTTTTTATTAATTTTTTACTAAACTATGTCACTATGGAATTTCATTGTTCGAAAAATTGCACTGAATGAAAATTCAATAACTTTCAAACGAGGACACCAAAAAATTTAAAAAAATCATAGTGCACTTCCTCTCCTTGTCTACTTCAAAAGGGTACTCTCATTTTTCTTATTGACGATCACATTGAAAAGAAAATCAAAGGATAATAAAATGTACTGAAACATCACTGTTTTTTGTCTTCGTCCATTTCAAAAAATAATAAAAAATAGTGATTTGATCCGAAAATTACCAAAAAATAGTCTGTGCACTAGTGCAATATATGCAGATTATGATGCTATGGTTTTTTTCCAAAAAATGAATAACCTTCCCTAAAAAAAAGTAAAGGATAATAAAGTGACTATTTATGTTTTCCTGAAAATTTCAAGTATATGCAGTTAGTAAACAACAAATTTACCCCTCTATATGTCAATATTTTAAAAAAAAAAAAATATCGGTATGGAGGTAAGACAATTCTCTACAATTCTTGTTTTTATGTCAAAGCATAATTTGCGATAAAAATATGAGTTTAGTGGAGTTGAAGTTGAAAAACATAGAAAATTACAATTTTCAATGTCAAAAAAGGGCAAAAAGTGTTTCCCAACTTCACATTTTCACCCTCATGCCTAAGAATTTGGATTGAGTCATCATACTTAATGTTACACCCATTAAAAAAAATATATGAGCATATATAGCCGGGCCAATTTTTTTTTATAATATTAATATGAACTGTCATAGTTATAAAATATCAAATGTAACTGTTCAATTCAAAATAATATTCGCAGTTATCCATCTAATATTCTATAATCAAATCAAGTGATAACATTTAAAATAGTGTTTTCCATTCATGCATTTCAAAATCATATTCGCAGTTATCCATCTAATATTCTATAATCAAATCAAGTGATAACATTTAAAATAGTGTTTTCCATTCATGCATTTTGTTTTCAATGAAAAAGGGTTGTAAAGCACATTGATGTGTAATTTATATTACGGTCTTAAGACTGCTCGTAGAAATATGTCCACCATTTTGAATCCAACTGCTCAATTCAAAATAATATTCGCAGTTATCCATCTAATATTCTATAATCAAATCAAGTGATAACATTTAAAATTGTGTTTTCCATCCATGCATTTTGTTTTCAGTGTAAAAATAGTTGTAAAGCACATTGATGTGTAATTTATATTACGGTCTTAAGACTGCTCGTAGAAACATGTGTACCATTTTGCATCCTTACATTTATTCTCACAGATAATTAAAATATATATATTCCCGTATACATATAGTTTTTAATAATTAAAAAACCACACATGTACTTATAATTTTTAATCAGTTTTTAACCACATGGGTGTAGAGACGTCTAACTCCACAATACAAGGTAATAACAACAGTTTCTATGTTAACAAATGAAAGGATATGCATGCGAATTACAGAATAAGAGTATATGAAAACGCCAAATTATTTCTAATCTTGTACCTACGCATATAGATGTTCCAGCTCAATGTAGCTGGCCTTCAGAGGCTCATAGTCACGGACTTATAAACTCTCAAAACGGAATTATTATATATGCTCTCATGGTGGCAGGATTTGCAGACAAAGTATAACACGCTCTGTGTCAACAGCTCCATCAAGTTAACAAAACACAACAATCCAACAAGGAGTACCCCATACACTGCCCTCGTCGTTATCCTCACGCCATGGCTGCGCCCGTCCACGACTGAATACACGAAAAGCTCTCCAATAGCTCCAGCAAATATGTCATGAAGTATAATCAGCGCCAAGGCCGTCGTCAGCTTTCGTTTGATAAGCTGGTTGCTCCTCCTCATGGCGGCCAGGCCGTAATATTTGTCCTCCAACACTGATACCACGCTGGCTAGGTAACACACTGTGCTTATATACGTTCGGAGGCAGAGCGCGACCACAGTTACAAGAATTACACCCAAAGGAAAGACCAATAGGGAGGCCCCCGAATTCGATTTATGATCAGCCTCTCCTCCCATGGTGGGGACGAAGATGATGAACAGGAGGCCATTGGCCAACATGGAGAGCATCATAAAGCCGAAGGAGATTATGGAAAACCAGAGGAATGTTAACGTGAGGCGTTTCCAGACCCGGGGAACGTCGGCCCTCAAAACCCTAACGTACGACACTTTCAAGGCCACGGTGTACACCACCGCCGCCGTGGACAACACCAACAAGGCTAAACCTAAGGCTTTGTACGCTGCTACACCCACGAGAACCTCCCTGGTTTTGGACTCTGCTACACCCACGAGAACCTTTCTCCATTCGCGCCAAATTGTCTCGCCGGCTAGAATGGTTTCCTCCATTTTTTTCTGGTTGATTTTAGGGAAATCATGGCCGGGGAAGAATCTGTGGCCCAGATTTGCAAAGGAGAAGGGGAGAATGAGGGTGAGAGCAAGAACCCACAGAAGTTTACTACGGGAGGAGCGGAGGAGGATGTTGAAGGCCTCTCTCACGATGCCCATGGCACTTAATAACTGGAATTCCTCGGGGCCGTCTTTCTCCATTTTTCAAAACCCTAAACCTTTCCTCTTCTGCTTCTTTTCTGCCAAAGTTAACGCGGGATCGGTGATGCTTAAGGGTGGGATTGTTATTAATATATATGATGAATGAATGCAGGAATGGTCAAACAAGTTCCTTATTCACGTGATGAATTTACTGTATCACCAATACCCATTCCTTCTCACGCAAACCGACTCTACCATATTGTTACCATATTGTTCTAATCAACTTTCCTTTTAAATCGAAAATCTGCACTCACTCCATTGAGCTTCGTTCAACAATTGTTTCAGGATTGGAAGCGTGCACCTTCTGTTGAGGTTGAGTGAAAGTTCTGAGAGAGTCGCAGAGAAATCTCAAAATTCCAGTGCGGATACCAAAATTTTCAAAATGCGTACAGAAGAATTGCCGATATGTCAATAATGTACGCGGTCGGGTCTATCATACGAGTGTGAGGCAGGTCCAATAAGAGTCTATGACCGCACAAAAACACGACGAAGGAGAATATCAGTACTACGACAAGACAAAAATGTCCATCTCACGCTAAGATGAGTGGATCCAGGTTCAAGTTTCATTTACATGATTATGTATAGTTATTCTGAAATATATATGGATTATTCAGAAAAATGTTGTACTATGTACTTTTTCCTTTAAATTAAGATTTAAAAAAAAAATCTTATTGTCTACTTCCATACTTCAAACCTTTTTAGATATGAATACTTATCTTTTTAGTTTAGATTAACTCCAACATATTTATATTTATTTTATTAATTAATTTTATATGTAATTGGTATCTTATTGTACACATACATATTTAAGAAAGATTATTTTAAGAAAAAATTATAGTTTTATTTTATATTTTAAAAATGTTCGAATCAGCGTTTTCACTTATTCATTAATTTAAAAAAAAAAAAAAAAAATACTATATAAAAAGTACAAAAAAATTGGGGGGTTAAGTGTCATAAACAGTATAGCACTTTCAAACAATCGCCATGGAAAATTGAACATTTTTTAAAGAAGTATGTTATGGCATTGAAGCAAAAGATCCAGGTAGTATGAGGCATCATCTTGTAGCAGAATAGTAACATCGCGGAGTTCAGAATGAAGTGTGTCGAGTCAGCAGACAAGATGTCTAGCATCGAGGGGCGACTGAGGTCCTAGTGAGGCAACAAGAAGAGTACACTTGGGTGTTTTAGAGCAACCCTCATTAGGAGTACATTGAAAGGACTTGCAACATTATCATCCCAGCTATGTACATTGGAGACAGAGGGGAAAATATTTCTAGGAGGATCGTGTTGCTTGATTGGGTGGATCATCATGATTTGGGCATCAAGCAACATCAACATAGCATATTTGTTCCATGTGCAGGTATTTATGCATTCGATCCTTCGCATGGGATGGATTGGCGGGAGATTATGAGTTGGTACTTTGTTGATGGGATGACTCTTAGGAGGATATTCTTAGCCAAGGGAATAGCCTAGCATGAGCCCTTAGGCATAGACAGTGATGGAGAGCCAAGGTGGTATCATAACCCATAGGTTCAAGGGCTTTGGTGGCATTCAAATCCAGGAAGATCTATTGATGGCAGGATTGGTCGAAGGTTTGTTTGGAATGCAGGTATTGAGGGATCTATTTATACTTTGGTGGCACAGAGGCATGGTTTAGCCCAGTGGTTTATATGGGATGCTCATATTAGTGTTCAGACGCCTCTACTATGGACATACACACAGGGAAAATTTTAAAGATGAAAGTTTATCTTAATGTTTAAAAACCTTGGCGAATCTTACTAGTCCCGAATATGTAAATTGTAAAATTTTTGATATTTTTGTAAAAATATTTAGGTTTATAATTATTCTATATTATTATATATAAAATTTTGGCGATTTTTAGGATAAAATACTTTTATACTACAAATTTGGGCGAATCAATTTAAAAAAAAATGGAAATTGGCGAATCATTTTTTTGGAAAGAACATGGAAAATTAGTCCACCTGCGAATATTAGCCCCTAAAATTTTCCTTGCATATACAGATTTCTTGATGGAAAACAATCTTGGGGCGAGAGGACTTGTAATGTCCCTATTTTCAGTTTCCTCTATAGTACAACTAGGATGGATTTTCAGGGTATGTGATGGCAAGGCCACAAGAGCAAGATTACATCTTCAAGGGTCACTAAGGGGTTTTATGGGATCTGACAACATTCATGTGGCATATTCCATCACTAGGGCCAACTCCACACAACTTGCTTTTGGTTCCATTGCATTCTGACAATTCCCACAAAACTAGGTTATTATTGAACCTAACTTAATTAATTACGCTTAAGGTGGCATTTTGGGGTGAATATTTGATGGAATGCCTTAGTGTAATAGCTAGTTGGAACCAGAATGAGAATATATACAGGATGGGATGATTAGAAGTGACTTCGAGCGGATAGAGGAAGTATGGTGGGTGATTTACCATTTTACCAGAATAAAAGTGACTTTAATTAAATAAAATAAGATAACATTGATTATGGAAGGAAAAAAGCCACAAGTGACACATGTAAAATTAAATTAAATTAAAAGTCACTTAGATGAGGTCAAAGGGGAGCTTCTAGAATAATATTAAAGTAATCAAAATAAAATACTTCTAAAATATTGGAGACCTATCTATCTAGTGTTTAAAAAGAGGAGGATGAGATCATTTGGGAGATCTTGGTTTGGCTGTTCATTTTTTATATTGAGGTTTGGTTTCAGCATGCCTCGAGATAAAAACCCTTGGGTTTTCATTGTGTGTTAGACGAAACAGCATCGAGATAAAAACCCTTGGGTTTCCATTGTGTGTTAGACGAAACCCCAACTCTAGTTGAGAAGACTTCATCCAAAATTTTCATAAAGCTTCAATGATATTGGACTGAGGATCATTCAAATCCTTAACTGGTGCTCCATTTCTTCTTATTCCATCTCATTTATCATTATTGTAATATCATATATCATACCATTAAAGTTGAGTTTCCACTATTTATTCAGTTTCCTTAAATTTACAGTGTTTCTTATTCCGATTATTTTTGCTATTTTGTATAAATTGTCATTGTTGTAAATTTTAAAAATAAAAAAAATTAAAAATAAAGGGAACAATTTATAATATCCAAGAATCATTATAAATTTGTTTATTTAGGATATTACACATGAAGAGAGATATAATATAAATTAAGGTCGTTGGATTTGATTAAAAAATAGCAAATCAACCATTCTAGATTTATAATAATCAACTTAGCCTATGGCAATTAGCACGAGCATGTTATTAACTTATAAAATAATTCTTAAACATTTGTTGTTCCTGATTCCAAGGATAACACTCACTTTTATTATATATATATATATATATTTTACATTTTACATTTGCTTCTTAAACATTTGCTATTTCATGTTCTTTTTATTTTATTTTATATATGGTTTATGGTACTAATCTAGTACTAGCTACATTTATGAATAATATATATTTGTTTTTTTGAGAAATCAGGATAGATAATTCTGTAACAGACAAACATTTCATAACCCAAGTTTCAAACCCACGTAAAAAAGAAAATAACAATCGTCTTCACCACACGATGTACACTCATTTCATAACCTTTATGCATATTTATACAAAAATATTGTTTACCATAATATTCTCAATATATAAAATAAAAATATTATAATTGAAGTTATTGTCTTACTGAAATTTTATAAACATTTAACTCTTTAATGTAAAGAATTTTAACATGTTAGACTGAAATTTTTGGTCAATATAAAAAATATATCAAATTACCTAAGAAATAAGATATCAAATTACCAAACAAATAAGAAATAAGATATCAAATTACCTAAACTTCAATGAAGACTTGTCAAGAAGTTATGCACGAATGACATTATTTAAATTATTATTCTCTATAAACCTAACATAATGGGAAAAGTGATTATTAAATTATATTAGTGATTAAAAATGCTTCTGATTTCAAAAATAATCTTAAGCACGATAAAATGGCATATTATACTCGTCTCTTGAAAACATTTTAGTCTAATAGTTGTAAGTAAATCCAAAACTAAAACTTAAAATAATTACGAAATATTTAAATTTGATGTTCAAAATATTTTAGAGTAACTGCGTATGTAAGACCTTTTAAACTTGGATACATAGTTTATTCTCAAATATTCCTAAATATTCTAAACAATATTATCTCTAATTATAAATAAAAGACAACATTATGTCTAACTATGAATAAAAGAGGTAGCATATTAATTCTATTCATAATACTCTAGGGTATACATCTTTATGTCTAATGATGAATAAAAGAGGTGTATATTAATTCTATTCATAATACTCTAAGATATAGCTAAAATTAAATAGGTGTTATTTTATATTTTCAAGTAACAAACTATTATAGCTATATAATATCACTTAAATTGGTAGTAAATTTGTTTGAAACATATCACTTAAGGAACTAAAAATCTAGTTCGTTAGTGATTAATACATATTATTTGATTGGTTTATTAATGGTTAGAGAGATTATAGGTTAATGTATCTATGGTTAGAAGGTATAATAGTTAGTGTGTAAATGAAAAATGATGATATGGATAATATATCAATTGTTAGTATTATTCTGGATTATACATTTAACAAAAAAATAGAACAAATTTGTAGATTAGTGATTGAGATTATTTTAAATTATTTATTTATGATAGTGAGTTGGAATTAGTATCTGGAATTTAAAATTCAAGATTTTCATAAATGTAAATACATAAATCCCTAATCAAGGTGTTGAATAAAGAGCAAACAATAAAAGAGAGGTGACCTACCACCCCGCCAACTTTCCTTACATTAAATGGGGGGAAGAGGGGTTGGCATGGCCATCCCACCCCATGCAACCACACATGCCAACAGAACCTTCGATAGACAACAATATGATGACAGACTTCACCTTTGATATGCATCCATTCTTTCATTATTGCCAACACATGTTCTTCTGGGTTGCAAGTGGAGAATCCCACTACAGTTGGGACAATTCTATTATATTGTCAACCTTTCTAGTGTATGAGGTATCGAAGGTCCTTGTCCCCTAGGAGAATATTTTGTTTATAGATGCAACACTATAAAAAGTGCTTCTAGGAGAAAGGATGAGGTTGAGGAAAGATTTTCTCAGGGAATTCAATCGGTCTAGGAGAAAGCACGAACTTCAACAAAGAGTATTCGAGCCTAGTGGCCTGCCAGAGAATGGTTAACAATTTCCATGTCCACTCCTTACAAACTTTGAGTTTGTGTTTGTTTACATTGTGGTATCCAATGCTCGGTCTTCAAGGTGACTTGGTTTCGATAGATTCTCTAAGACTATTTTTGGGGATGTTATCCAAACTCGAGGCATACCCCTGGCTCTAATCTCTTAGCGTATGATGTGTCACCCTCTACCACCATTTATTTAGGCCTACTCTTCAAATGTATTAACGAATTTTCCTTGGTTATATCTTGTTGGTACCATTGGATTTTTCCTCCTCTAGGGGTTGTTTTCTTCTCTAGTTGGAATTTTCTCTAACGTTAGTCCACACGAGAGGATGAGATCTTGGTAGAGGGCTGGAGATCGTAGACCTTCGAGAAGCCCTTGAGTCTAGACATAAGCCCAATCAGTTACTGCGATATTCCACTCCTCTACCAAGCTCATATTCGTTAATTAGAAGCACTAAATACCAATGATCGCTAGGCCTATTGTGAATAAGAAATCCAAAATGAAGTAGCTAATTGGGTACCTGATCTTGGTTGCACCAAGGGAAGGCAAAGTAAATATTTTAATTTTATTACTCTTTATTAGAAAATGAAGATATGCATGGGCCATGTGCTTAAATAGAAATATGATGGCTATTATGAGATCATTGTATGCCTCAATGAAATTCAGAGAGTCCAATGCCACCAATGCTCCTTCTTGGTTAACCTTGATGCTTGCTTGTTGCATACTGAAGGACACCTCCAGTGTGGTCTTAAAGCTCCAGTAGGCTTCAGTGCACAATACCTAGCCCTAATGATGTCTTCTAACAAATGATGATTGTTCAGATTTCTTGGTGAAATTTTGGCTATAGAATTTTATTTTAATAGTTAGATGTATGGCTAGGATAACTAGCATGTAATGTGTTGTTATTTTGTCAACAACCTCAAATAATGTTTTACTAGGCAACTAGCTAGTTCAATATTTAGATTTAGAGATTTGTTATGATACGATATTTATGACAACAACACTCATCATCATCAATTTATTTTCCCTTGTGATAAACCATAACAGTAAGATGGAAAAAATTTGTTTTTTTATAAAGCAATGTTTATGTTTCAAAAGGAATATATATATATATATATATATATATATATATTTCTCTCTCAATATTATAATGTTTATATTTAAACCTAAATTTAATATATATCTTTTATTTATCTATATTATAGTTACAATATTAATTATACATATTTTTTCAATAATATTTTTATTACCGTTATTTTACATTTAATAATATATAATAATTTATTTATTATAATTATAAATATTATGTAGATTACATATTTTTACATATGACATTTTCTTATATTAAGTAGTAAAATTAGTATAATTAATAATACTTTAAATATTTTTTATTTAATTTGTGTGAAATTTTGTAATGGCATACTGAGCTCTGAAGATGCCTATTGTGGCTAGGGTTTCTCTTTAGTTGGACGATCCCCTTTCTGATTGGTAAATCTCATCATAGATTTCTGTAGCATGGCTCTAGAAACCTGGATAATGGAAAATCTTCATAATTCAACAGATAAGATATTTTCTCTTGAAGGAATGACAGTTGGTTTTGCAAGCTCTTCTTCTTAGGTAGCTAGGCGAAGGTTTCTTACAGTGCCATGTTCAAATATGGATTTGTTCTCCTGACAGTTCAAGAAGCCCCTTCCTTTGATGTTCCCTTGGAGGAAGAAGGCTTTAGCAGTGTAATTTTTTTTTCAAATCAAGGACTGGTTTGTAGATTTCATGGGATTTGGGTGCAACTAGTTGATCTTCATAAGTGGATTTATGATTCATGGAAAAGTATTTCCTTTTCTATAATGAGTTAAATATTTCTTCTCTAACTTGGAGATTTTTTTGTTGTTTTCATTGATAATCTTGAGGATAATAAGACTATTTTGGAGTTAGGGCCTTGGTTTAGGGGAAGTGTTGGTATTTTCATGCAGCCCTCGTCTCCTTCTTTTAATCTGGCTACAACCATAATCTCCTCGGATCTAGTTTGGTAAGGCTTCTAAACCCCACCCTGCATCTTTGGAATCTCCCTACGTTAACATCTATTGGAAATGTAATAGGGAAATTTTATTTTCATAGTTCAAAAAATTAGCATTTTCTCAAGACTTATGCTCGAATATGTGTGGAGATGAATTTTAATAAAGATTTTTCTGCTGAGATAAATCTAATGGCTCCAAATTATGTATAGGTTTACAAACTTGACTATGAAAATGTCTCATTCTAATGTTGAGTGTGTTATAAAATGGGGCATGTAATTAAGAATTGCCTCAAGAGACTATAAAGTAATAGAATCTAGAAAAATAGTTGGAGGTCTAAGTGGAGGGAGATTGCTAAGATAGAAAATTATATTGTATACAAGGAAGAAGAGACTCTCGACAAGGAGAAAGCAAAAGAGAGTTAGGAAGAAGTGCATGTCAAAGAATATCCATGAAGCAAAAGACAGTCTTGAATAAATGCATGTCAAAGAAGATCCACCAAAGGAAGCAAAAGACAATGATGAATAAGTGCATGTCAAAGAGAATCCACTAAATTCAAAATCAGAGGAAGTCCAATCCCTCCAAACCCTTGTGAACTCTAAATCTCGCATTGAACGTTCAAGAAACAATGTTGAAAATACAATTTCTTGGGTTGATCAAGCATATGGGAAAAGTGATAAAAACAACAAAGATCATTCTCAAAAAATCAACTCTATGGATCCACCCAAAAATGCAGGTTGGATTCAAGTTGAGAAAAAGGACAAAAACATCTGCCAAGGAAAACTAGAAGCCAGTCAAAATCAAATCGATAAGAAATAAGAAATAGAAAGAAAATGTATTTGGATCTTGAAAGTATTTTGGAAAATTTAATTAAAAAGAGAATATTTTTTTTATACTATAGAGTTCTCACTTGAGTATTGGATTAAGTCACCATACTCAACCTTAAACCTACAAATAATATTAACAAATCTAAAAAATATATAATAAATTTGAGTCAAATCCCAACTTTCATTTTTAATAAAATTATTAAATTCACATATATATTACACATTAAACTTATTCTAAAATATTAAAATATTCTAAAATATTGATATTAACAGTCCATAAACATAGTTATAAAATATTCAATGATTTTATTGTCAAATCTAATTGTCCAATTCAAAATATAATTTACTGTTTATTTAATATTCTATAATCAAATCGAATGATAACATTTAAAATTGTGTTTTCCGTTTCGTTTTTAGTGTAAAAATGGTTGTACAACAACTGGATTTCATTAGAGGAGTGTTCTGCTTTAATAGCATACGGACACAAGACTTGATCAAAGTTTAGACTCTAAAATTTTATGTGAGGTACAGGGTTAATATTTTCAAAAATATTAAGTTAAGAATGATCCAATGTTCCAACAAACTGGTGGCGCCATAAAACATCAAAAACATTCTATTTAGTGGGCGTTGTAAATCGATGAAATATGCATTGCTACTCATGATGATAATCAAAGTGAATTTTGAAATTTGGTATAAAATAAAATATATATAAATATAAATGTACAAATTAGATTTAGTATAAAGTAAATAAGTTATTTCAAATATAAGTACAAATCACAATTTTAATGGTTACATAGAACTAGCAATTGCATTATATGTTGTAAAGTAGTAACATAGAAAAGAGTAATATAAAGAAAAAAATATGTGAAATGTTATGTCATTTAATTGAATATTTAATTTATAAATATGAATTATTTTATTTAAAAGAAATTATAGGTTTGAAGAATTGTTTGGATAAAAAAATTGGTTTTTTTATAACCTACATAGGGTCTTCTTTTCATAGTGATGTCTGATTATGCACTATAGGCCACATGGCAGACATATAAAATGGAACCGATTGGCGAAATTGTAGGTGCACATGGTATGTTTAGTTTCTGAATTAAGTATGACCACAAAAAATGTCACAATAACTCTAAACCACCATCAACATATGCTTGAGAACCTTAGCTTAATATCTTTTTTCATTGTAATAACATTATAAATTCAATTTTTATATAAATCTATTAACACTTGTTTGTGATTTCATTGTGGGATTTCAAAATAATTAAATGTCTAATAAAAATCAAAGTGTCTACATCTTATTTTAAGATTTTGATATTCAATTGTAACCATTCATTTTATAGGGTTTCAAAACAATTCAAAGTGAGGAATCAATCAATGGGTTGAGCTCGTACTCAATTGATACGATCTATTTTAACCACTAATTTGATAACATGTCGGTGCAATCATCGTAAATAACACACAAATTTAATGGTGCAATCATGTTTGATAATCGAAATATATAACACACAAATAAAATTTGAAAAAAAAAAACTTTACAATAAACTTATCACTAAAATTATAAAAAATAACATAAACCCAAGTAAAAAAAAAATTTATATAACATTTCTTTAAAAAAAAAATTCTTTCAAATGGATAAACTCCAATTGCTCTCTCATCACCTTTGTTTCTTTCTCCCGCTTAGTGAGGCCAACATCAAGTTTGTGTGCTACTAGAGCTGAAAACATTAGAAATATTTAGTATCAAAGGTGTGGCTCATTCTAGTTCTAGTAGTATCGGGAAAGAGCTCCGTCTTCGTCACCCTCAATTCTTCAAACACCTAAAAACCACATTCATTTTTTACCTTCACCTTGATAATCTTTAATATCTTGTTTATCATTGAGAGAGGCTGCTATCTTGATAAGAAATGAAGACTACATATAACATGATAAGCTAGAGTAATTTCGAAGCCATTATTTGATAGGTTTAGACAAGTCAATGTTCAACTACCAAATTAGTGAGTGGACTAGATGCAGGGGTAGCCATGAAACCAACATAAGGGATGTTACTACCATAATAAGAGTTGTGCAGAAGATGGTACCTTTCCTCTAAATAGGCTAAATCCACACAATCCCATGAATAATGAAAGTGAGGCGAGAATACATGTTGTGAAAATAATGGAGGTAGTGAAGTAGCAATGTAAGTTGTAGTTATAGGATTTTACTTTTTTTCATAAAAAGTTAAAGTTATTATATTATTTTAAACTAAAATAAAGTAGTTGAAATCGTTGTAATTATTTACAAATAATTTTATATATAATAAATTTGAAACCAAGGTTTATATATATATATATATATATAAGTCCAATTATAAAAGAGAGATTATAACATAATTATTATACAGTGTTTTAAAAGAGGTAGAACATATAACTAAACACAAATTTGAATCATTTTTTAATTATTCATGGATATGATAATTTACAATATTTTAATATGTAAGGTTGGCTTATTTTTTTTATTAAATCAATAATTAATTCTAGTTTAAAATAAATATAATTAGATAAAATATTTATTTTGATATAATATTTAAAAATGTAAAATTATCTTTATTTAAATATTATAATGCAAATACATCTTATTTAATTAATCTAACACAAATTTACCCTTAACTTATTTTATTTATAAATAATAAAATAATTATAATAATATGTAAAATTTCATTACACTTAATTTATCATCTAAAGAAGGTAATCATTTCATCCCATGCAAATACATTTTACTTAATTAATATAATACAAATTTACCCTTAACTTATTTTATTTATAAATAATAAAATAATCATAATAATATGTAAAATTTCATTACACTTAATTTATCTTCCTAAATTCAAAATAACCGTGATTTAATAAAAAAATATTTTAATATATTTAAAATTTTAAAGAATGTAATCATTTCATCCCATCACATTGTGAAATTAAAATCAGTTATTGGCGGATTGGCCCACAAAAAAAAATAAAAAAATATTCAATTTGGTTTATAACATCAAATTGATTACAAAGAAATTTATTTATCTAGATTTATATTTATATTATTTTATAATTTATTATTATTATTTTTAAATATAATTTGTTATTATAAATAATTTAAATGTTTGCTTTATCCACTTGAACCAATGTTTTTGTTTTTTACAATTAACTGTAACAATAACTAATATAATCAACTATAAATTACCATGAAATTTGTTGTCCCAAATTTGTTCGTACATGATTATTTCGACGTTGAAAACAAAACCTTCAGGAAAGGTCGCATTTGTAACCACCCGATCAATCGTGAACGCCCACATTTATTAGATGTAGAGAGCCCTGCGACCAAGGTAACAGATACATGGCAACGGAATGACGAAAAAAGAGAAGAGAAAATTGTAATTGAGATTATTTAAACGGTTTATTAATTAAGAAAAAAAAAAAATTATAAGAATAACTATGAATATTAGTGAAGAGAAATGCATTTCGTAGACACATGTATGTCTGGCCTTACACGATACCCAGGGCATACAGTGATGAAATTACATAATCAAATAGTCTTAATACGCACAACTCATTGTCCATGTAACAAGAATGACGGCTTCATTCATAAAAGAACAACATGCCATTTTCATCATGACGCAGATTCAATACAATTTGTACTTGTTGGGTTGTGTTGTAAGACAAACACATTATTTCCAAAATACAAAAAAAAATTCAGAAAACTAGACCAGAATTGCCTCTAAAAGTGCATGTTGAAACATACTAAGACATACAATAAATTTGCAACTTCATATTTTTAGTATTTACAGGATCTTTGTGATGCTCTTTTTCTGACTTGGTATAATTTGGCAACCAAAATTGATTCTCCTTCTTCATTGGCATTTTTTCCTGCAAAACTAAGCTACAAAATGTCATCTATATAAAAAAAAGTATAAAATAAAGAAAACATACATGAGCTGCCTTATTCTTTTAATTTCTTGCGCACATTGAAGTTTAACATCAAAATCAATGATACACAATGATACATGTAGCAATTGAAGAGAGTTGCTTTCAAAGAATAAGTCTTTATAATTTTAAATTTATAACATTCTTTTGTTTATATTATTTATTTTATCTTTTCTAAATATTAATAATAATAATTAATAAATACTAAAGATATATTAATATTAGTATTTATTAATTATTATTATTAGTATTTACAAAAGATAAAATAAATTATATTTAGCCAATAATATTGAAAATAAATTATTTAAATAGATGAACAAAGGAATGTTATAAATAAAATATTATTAAAGTGTTTAGGATTACTCCTAAGATAATAAAGATTAAAAATATTTTAATGTTCATCATTAAAAAAAATACCACTTTGATGAGATCTCAATATCCATCTTAATTTTATTGCATTTTATAAAGAGATAAAGTAATAATTTTACACGAATTTTATATATAATGAGAGAAATAATTGAAAGTGAAAAATCATTAAGTTCATTTAGTTTGTAATTTTTTTATAATATAAGAGTTGTAAATCATTCGCTCTTCAATTCAATATGGAGTTGATATATGCAATTTAAAATAATATAGATATTATATATAAATATGAAAGAGATGTAAAAATTATTATATGCTTTATTTTTAAAAAATATTAATAATGAAAGAGTGTCATTAATTATGGGACCATTGAAATGTTTTAAGCCTTCAGATACACAAGTAAATTGTTTTATATATATTTTTTATAATGTTAGTTTTTTTTTTCTTTTTAATAAGTATTTAGGTTTTGCTGACTTTTAAGTTAAAATGGTGTTATTAAAAATTTGTTAGATTTAAATAAAATTTATACCATAAAATTAAACTCCACACAAACCAATTAATTTAAATTACATGATAAATAACACTATAAAAAGAGAAAATAACTATTTATATCTTTAAATATTAGCCGATGGTATTGAACCATGGTATTCATGTGGAATGTAGTTTATTTAAAGTGGAAATTAAGATGGCCTAGATCAATCTCAACTCTAGATCTACTAAGAGCCAAGAGAGATCAAATGTATTGATATGAAAAACTCTTTTAGAGTGAAAGAGAATTGATAAATCTCATAAATAATATAAATTTAAACTAATTATTTAATAAAATTATTTTTAAATGTTTATAACCATTATTCTTTTAAAATTTTACTTAATAAAATGCATCTAATTTTTCATACATCCAAATATACATAGTTTTTCTTGTTATATATTATTTTTGTTACAACTATTTTATTATTCAAAAAATATATGGTTTTTTTTGTTATATATTATTTATGTTACAACTATTTTATTATTCATAAATAGTATTTGTTAATATATAAAAAATTAAATTAATAATGAAATTTTTAAAAATATGTGATTTTTTTAAATTTCTAAATTAGACATGATTTATCTTGAGCAATAATGATGAATGTTCATAATTACGATTTCTTAAGTAACTAGGTCAAAATACAATAAACTAGAAATTTCACCATCACCAGATGTTGCAAAGGAAACATCGTAATATTCTTAAAGAGATCCAATAGTTGCTAAGCAAAATATCTGTAGTGATTTTGGTCAATTATAGTAAAGGCAGGAAATTTCATTTTAGTCTAAAATCTATACTGTTAGCTCTAACCATATTTAACAACAGAAGCAAATTGCATCATATAATACATGTGAAGAAAATTCCTAAAGAACAAATAAAATACCACTTAAAATCTCAAAAACTTCGCAAAGGGGTTACTTCCCTTTAATCCCCCTCTTCTTTCCTAGCTTCTAAATCAGGAGGAGCGATCTCAAAAATCATATACAGTATCTTATAATTTATTAGATGATGACAAGTTCCAATCCTCTGCTTACCTCTGTTCCAGGAATATGAGTTTAGGGAAAGGTTTGTGCCATTAGTTTTAAAAGAATACATGTATCATTTATTTAAAAAGAGTTCAACTAACTTACTATCTATGAACTTCAGAGGAAATTGTATATTTATTTAATAAAAAGCAAAGAAAGATAAGTCAAGAGGATGGTATAGACCTCTATTAAGCCAGAGAAGCAAAGCTTTTTCAGAAGGCTATTTTTATGCTTCAAAAAACCAGTAAAAAAGAGCTCTGCCACGGGCTTCATTCACTATTATATAACCTGCATAATGAGCAAATTAAAAAATTAATAAAAAAGTAACTGTATTTTTGGGCATCCAATTAAAAAAACAATCATTGGAATTTTAACTATCTAATTATGTTCTATTCACTCCCTACAACCGTAAATATAATTGTACGGGACATAGGTCAATCCTAACTACGATCTAGAAAGCACTAATTTTATCAGAGGCATAAATGCATCATAAAAAATTATTATAATTTTCTTATAAATAAACTTTTATTCAATAAATAAAGTAAGATATTTTTTCAATAAAGAAAGTTCATAATTAAATTTTATAAATTTTTAAATTATTTTATTTCCTACCTATCTGTTAAGATGAGTGAAAAGAATAACCACATAACACAGAGAAATTCGTTGGATGCAATACCAACAACAATTTTCAATAGTATTTCATTTTATTATTGATTCAAAAGACTAAAAAGGCAATAACAAAATGTAGTACTGATCACATTGCATAATTTTTTTCTCTGAACAAATTTATCCTCTGAACAAATTACTAATCCCAAATACAACAACAGATTGATTCACCTCACTCTTATTCAACTCTAATTATAACCCCACAACATGATTAAAAATGGTGTCGAGAGCTCAATTACTTCATGGCTTTATTCCCTGACTCATATCCCAAAACAAACCATATTGAAATGTCAGTCAGCTCAGAGATCTAAGCTTGGCCCAACCATAGTCCGCACTTCCATCAGCATGTGCAATACGAATTAGTGTCACTGACCCATATAGATAAGCTATAGCTGACCCATCACTGATCATTCTTTTGCCCTGAACTTTCCATCACTCTAATAATCAATGTAATTGATCAATTCATGTGATAATTAACTATGGAAATGACTAATAGAGGACCGGCATGGATGTACACAAAACCCAAACTTTGACTAGGAGACAGAGACTTCAACCATTTAGGAAATGAATAAAACTTGTTGGCATTTGGTTTGGAGAGACCCCATACAAGACCATATAGATTCTGGATAGAGAATTGGAGAGATGTAATTGTCTGGTGTGGAGATTTATTAGTGATGGACACTGTTAGTATGAATCTTAATCGCAAGTGTACGAAAAAAGACCACTTTAGCTGTGCATAACAAACAAACCTAACAGCAAAGATAGCTGCCAATATCTTTATCTGCAATTAGGTGACCAATATAAATGCTGCAAAAATCTAGATCTATGCATTAAAAGACATTAAGCAGTAAATAAAAACAAGAGTTGCTCCATGCATCCAATAGTCAAGACAAGAATATGTTGAATGAATTTTTTATTAATGGCACCTAGGAGGAAAACATAGAAGGATGTTACCAATTCTCCTCAATGGGATGGGTTCTTGTAAGTCCTCGGCACTTCAGATCTAAAATTCCTCTCTCTTGATGGTGTAGAAAACACAGACAAAAATGGAACTGAAAGGGAGCTCATAAGAAAAAAGATAGAAAAATAGGACAATGATGGTGGATCAAAGTCAGACCAAAAGTATAGATCCAGAGTGATCCTTAGGCAACAAAAGGTCCTGAGTGAATGGAAAACCCTTCTATTTATAACAAAATATTGAGTTAGTCTAGATATTGGTGCATAATTAAAATATTATTAACCAAATCAAGATCCAACTTTTATGGAATATTTTATTATATTTGTTGGAGGGAAAAAGTATTTGACTTTGGTCAAATCTCTTTAATTGTATATAATAAATAAATAAATGATTTATTTAATTATTTATGAGTGATTTAGTCAAATTTAACAAGGAATATTATTTAAATAATGTTTAAATAATTATTCCTAGAAAATAATAAGATAAATAATAATAATTTATCTAATTAATTTTCTTGTTTTGGGTTAAATATGACCAGGAATATTAATTAAACTGTTGTTTAACTAATTATTCCTTGAGGAAAATCAAACAAATGTAGATTTATTTAACTTCCTCATGGGGTTTCCCGTTTAGACCATAAACAACTTAATAAAGGTGGTTTACTAAGTTATTTTTCATAGTGAAAGCAATTTTACTTAGGGTAAAATTGGTCTTACACGGTGTACTTAGGTCCATCTAATAGTAACAGGTTAGATGACCAAAAAATGGTGTAACAGATTGCCCCCCAGCATGCGAACGTTAGGAGCTAATCGTATGACCGAAGTACGTTGTAAGAACTCAATCACTAGACACTGAAGGGGATGTCAAAGAGAGAGAAATATAAGGTAGATCGAAGCGCTAAAGGACTAGACCCTGAGGAGGCGAGACTTACAGGTGTGACAAGTATATTTTATGAGTGAGTACCTATGCTAGAGGTGGCAGGGGAGGCATACATATGCCTTCCGAGACAAAGTACAAAGAATAATGTGTCCAGTAAACAAGGGACTGAATAATATAGTACATGCTAGCATGAACATGAGCCAGGTAAAAACATGATAATGAATCCCACATACATACTGTGCCTAGGATAATAGCCAGGACTTATACAATAATATCTGAGTACATGAGATACAATTACAACCCAAATGCCCCTGCAAATAGGAAAGGGCTCTGAAAATCTAACTGATACATGCAAACAAAAAGGCGTTGCAAGCAGCTGAGGCCGATGTCATCAAATATATGGAGTTGCATCAAAGGCTGTAATGAAGAGGTCATCCAGGCATGTGGGGGGCTACATGTAGGGTCACCTCCTCATGAGGGTTGAAAACATCTCACACACACTCGGGAATCGTTGGTATCAGCTATTGCATCACTGAACCATCAAGTATACGGATCTCGATCATGCTGAAAGGAGTTGGAGCTGAGAAGCAATCAAGTCAAAGGGAAATAAGGAGTCCCTTTGCCTGATCCGAGGCACCGAACAAGAGTGGAAGCTAGAACCAAGGTACACCGCCCTCTAGACCTCTCTTCTGGAATGAATGATCTGTTGTCGACAGAAGGAGGTCCGCCATAGGTGAGGCAATAAGGGATCCTCAACTAAGGCATGAGAGAAAATAGTAGAGCAACTGACAGACTGACACCATGGATGATGATGAAATGGGGGGTACTGAGTAGCGGACGGACGACTTCCCTTGTTATAGCATAAAGGGCATGGATGACCTGGCAATGACTGACACAATATCATGAGGGATAGGGGACAGTAGGACTGAAGGCCATAATGTGCGACACGAGAGAGGAACCAAGCAATGAAGGATGGAGGACTATAGCGGGATACAAAAGGATTCGAGATAGACTCCATGAATGCGATGATGACTCAACTCGAATGCTCTAAACAAGGGTGACTCGATGATGCTGCCACATAGAAAAGGTCTAGTGGGGACCATAAAAAAATGAGTATATGATGGTTACTCATGAAGAAAATCAACACGAGCATGGACAAGTATGAAGGCAAAGTGGTGCTCCAAGTACAAGTGTTGCAAGTGAAGAAATTCGATTTTGAAGAGTGGTGAAGTGACCCTTCTTGGATGAAACGTGTCTTGGTGAAGTATCAAATCACAAAAAACTAACAAATACCCATTTGAGGGCTTGATGAGAGCTTTCCAATGGTATAGACAGTTTGTCAAACTGAGCTACGGTTTCGCTGCAACAGGCGAAAGAAAAATCTGGGGTTTCTCTTTTAATAAGGTGTTTTCCCTCCAAATTCACTCATTTGCATGTGGAGTTGTGGTGAATGTAGAGAGGAGAGAAGGCCCTAAATCTTGCGTTAATTGCAGTGGACAAACCGATCATTGGAATTGAGATCCGTCAGTTGTAGGTGATATGCCCAACCCTAATCTTTCATTTCAGTGGATTGAAAGTTCAGTTTAGGTGCCCAGAGCTCATGAACAAGAAAGTTCACACTTTTTGGGGTCTGTTCTATGACTTGGGTAGTAGTTACTGGGTATAAAACTGCGACTTGTCCTAGGAAATGACCTGAAAAGTGTGACTTGTCAGAGAAAGGGGGTTTCAGTGCTGTTTTTTGGTTGAGATCTGGGATTTCTATGGTTGAGGGGCATAGGTGCCCCCAAGCATGTTATGGTAATGCAAAATGTATTTAGAAAAGGGGGATCTAAACACATATTTAATGATGTGGTTTGCCATTTGTTTTCATTATGGTTATGCAGTTCGAGAAAAGGAATGGAGGATTACGAATATCTTTTGGTACTGCATATATGAAGAAAATGGACTTAAGTTTCTAGGTTGGCATACATGGTGTCACTATCCCAAAGAGAGGATTTGGAGATAATTAACTAATGCTCTCCTAGAAAACCCATAGGTTGGTCAACAACAATGTCTAGGGGACTGGGTTGCTGATGTAAGATGAAGGAATGAGGATGGGTATCATCCCTAGAGTGATATGAAGTGATATGGGACTCTAGAGGTTCTTCTAAATGTGGAAGAATATGGGTACTAGAGTCAACACGACCAGATACACTAGAAGAGTAATGGAGAATTGTTGCTCCTGGTCTCTCAAATATGGGTGCCTCCTTACCCAAACATTGTGTGTCAATGTAATGGCCACAAAGTGTATGTGGTTCGAATGCAAGGGTTCGATGTAAGGGGGGATAGATAAAGTCAGGGGTGGTGACTACTTCCATAATGTCGTCATCGTAATAGAAGATGGGGTGACTAGTGGAAGAAATACCACCTGACACGGTGAAGCTACTTGACCCATCATCATGAGAAGAGAGGTTCACATGCGCATCATCACGAGGGGTGGCGGAAGAAAAAGCAGATAAGGGATCCACTGATGTTGAGCCTAGGGTGATCGCTGAAGGGAGGTCGAGAAAAACAGAAGGGGAAGTCTCAGAGGGAGCTTCCACCGTGGATCTCATGAATGATGACAGATAGTGGACAGTGGCTGATGACTCTGTCATTTAGACATCTGGAGGGGGAATTTCTATGGGAGTTAATGTTTCCTCTGGTTCTGCTGAAGTAAAACGCGCAAATAAGAGAGTGATAGACTCATTGCGCTTGGCATCGAATTGGAGAACTACCGCTAGAGAGGTGCGGAAGTACTTGAGGTGGGGATAAAGGTGGGTATAATGGCCATGGAGATCACACAAAGCACAGGGGTGGTTGGTGTGAAAATTCTTGGGGTTCCTAGCTGCAGTTGAGGAAGGAACAGAGGTTTCCGGAACTGTAGAATTAGGGAACACGACATTAACCATGGGCTTGAGATGAGGAAACTCCAGAAAAATATGGGTGGCATGACCGACAACATCACACAAATCACACTGGATGGTACGCTTTGGAGACCGAGGAGGGGCAGAGTTTGTCGGGGCAGCCTTGTCTTTTGATGCCCTATTGCGAGCTTTTCCCTTCTTACTCGAAGTGGTCACAATAGGAGAAGGTTCCTGTTGAGGTGGCTGAGGCACTGTAGCAGCGGGAGAAGTCATAGGGACCGGTTGAACTGGGGTCAAAGCAAGATAAGGTTTGGGTTGACCAGGCGGGGTAGCGGTTGGGGGATCAAGGTACCAGACGAGAATCCCCAGGGTCAGGTTAGGAATAGATAGGGTAGCCATGACAAGTACCGTGTACACTCCAGGAGGGGGAGCTAGGAATGGTATCTGACCGGAGGGGTAATGGCCAAGCGGGACAGCTCCAAGATGATTAAGGCCCGGAGGAACTATTCCAAGAGGGTAGAGAGGCTCATGGATTCCAGCTATAGGTGAAGGGCTAGGAGGAGGGGGCCCAAAAGGCTGAATCGAAGGGCTAGGAGTAGGCTACGGAGGGCGAGGTTGTTGAATAGCCGAAGCGGGCCGCTTGAGGGAAGCCTGAGACGATTGCATCATGAAAACATTCGATGAGACAGGAGGAGGAAGGGAATGTACCAAGAAAAGAGTAGTCTTTGTAGAATTCGGGTGAGACACTGATCAAAGGATCGACGGTTTTCTTATTGGCCACCGAAGAGATGATGGACCCAGGGGAGGTCTGAGACTTCGGTTCGTAATATGTCAACTGGTAAATGGTGACTTTCTTTCCATTATGAGGGAAGGAAATCTTGTGGTGAACCGCATATGGGACAGCAGACATCACATAGGTGTAGCTACGACCCAATAGAATGTTGTAATCTAAGGGGGCATCTATGACTTCTACGTCAATGCAAACAGTCTTTCCCACAAGAGTAATAGAACAATTGTGGAATAATCCAATCGGCTGGGAGGCATGGCCATCCCGCACTAGGAGAGTGATCGCGGAAGGAGCCAACTCAGGTGATCCAAGTTGCTTCCAAACCGAAGCGGAAATCACACAGGAGGATTCCCCCTCATCAATGATACATCGGGAAACGTTGGCATTCTGGACCTTGACTAGGATTTGGAAAGCAATAGAAGCAGGGAGAGGAGGATTTTCTAACCGGTCAACATCGAAGATGATCAATCGATCATCTGAAGGATCTACAATGCCCATGGGATATAGTAGAGCTTTTTGTTGTGAAAGGCACGACTGGAGGAGTTCCAGTGTTGAGATGGAAGCAAGAGATTGTGCCAAATCATCTACTATACTATATGAATGGGAAGCTTTTCCAGAAGCAGCGTTTCGGCGTAATGGTCCCTTAGGGATCTTGGCATGAACCTTCGCCTTAGGCTGAAGGATCTGCAAAGGACCATTAGGTGTCGAAAGAGGCTCTGTAGAACCTGAAGAAGGTGGCTCGGGGACAGACGTAGCGGGAGGCTTGTTGTACTGACGGGACCGAGTCTTAAGGTTGAGGTATACGGTTATAGGTTGGTCAGAATTCATGATGAGAATCTAGTAATCGAAGGTACCGGATGGAAGAGGTTGAGTGGCCACCTGATGATCAGGTGATCATGTCTAAGTGGGAAAAAATGCTCAAAATTGGAACTGCTCAGAATTGGTAATACATTGATCGACCGGATAGTGATCGTCATTTTGATACTAATGCCATGAATGGCACTCAAATCTGATGTTGGATGTGGAAGATATTCAACTTTTAATTTGTTCAGTAACCTTAAAAACAACACTTTGGGAATTAAAAAAATGTCATCTTCAGAAATTATTTATATGGCAAAAATTTCATTTTTTTTATGAAATATTGATGGCCTATCAGAGGGTGCCACGTGGCCCCAGGCCTAAAGGTTCAAGCTGTTTTAAAAAATTTTGGTTTGAATTTTTTTTTGGGTCAACCCCGACCCGAGTTGAACGCTACGGGTTAGTCGGGCCCAACCCGACCCGAATGGGCACAGGTCACCCGTGGGCGGTGTCTGCACATAAACCGGGTGGGGACGAACAAACAGGTGCTGGAGGTTGGTTGGAGGTGAACGTGCGTGCAACATTGGAGTCGGGCGGAGGTTACATGTCTCCTGTGGAGGTTGTACGAAACACCAGGCGGACGTGAACATGACGAGTAACCTAAACACGGGCCGGTTGGAAAATCAACAGTCGGGCAGAGAGTTTAAAGGGCTAGCCCCTGTGGTAAGAGCCTAGCCACATGACTAAGCCGTGGTGCCCAGGGGCTAACCGTCCGATGGTCATGCCGACGGTTTCGGAAATAATAAATTGCAATGTGACCACTGCATATTAAAACATTAACTTAACTGACAGTTTCACCTAGCGGTTCTGACTGGTGCACCGCCATTTCAGGCAGGATTTCTATTTTAGTGGGGTTATCTGCAGTCCTCCCAATTTTGGTCGAGGTTTTTTAGGCCAAACTGGACAAATCTTGTTTTGATCATAACTTTCACATTACTGAACCTTTTTGGACAAAATTTTAGTCAATTTCGACTATTCATAGCATTTTGGAGCCATTGGAACAGGTTGTAGAGCCAAAAAAGGTGTATTTCAGCCATTTTTACTTCAGAGAAGCTTGGAGAGCCATCAGGGCCTTGAGGGAAATGGAGTTGCATTGGGCTACACTTCATTGTTTTAGGTGAAATAAAAGTCAATCTTAGCTTATTTTTGCCTTATGAATTCATTTTCATAGCTGGTTTGTTCTTTTTAGGCCTTTTTATCATTGTATTACCAATTTGAGCATCATAATATATCAAGGACATGCCCATTGGGAGCCTTGGACCCGGCAGATGTAGCCCAGGAGGGGTGAACTGCCTCATCATGTTGTTGTGTGTTTATGGTGAAGTTATTTTGCTGTGTTATTTAGATTAAAGTTGTTAAACAGTAAATTTAAATAACACTCCCTCACACCTAAATTCATAAATAGTTATCAAAAACACTTTGTTTCACTTGCAAGACCATTCGAACACTTTGCACACTTAATTTAATGTAAATGTATACTTTGAACAGCAAAACAAATACTTTCATTTTCAGATCAGTTGGTATCAGAGCTCAGGATTAGAGCCTTAGAAGCTATAGTTTTTACTCAGTATTTGTTTTGTGCAAAGATAAAGTTATTTGTTTGCAAGTTTTCATGCTTACTAGGCTTAAACACAAGAGAGGTGAAGGAAACTTGGTTAGTGCAAAAACTAATCCACAACCAAGAAGGGTCAGAGAACCACCTCAAAGAGACATAGAAGTAGCTTCAAGCATGTCTTCAAGAGAAGGAGAAGCTCTTGAAGAGATGGATCCTAAGGAAGAAGAACGGATATTTCAGAAAGCTTTCTTGGATATGACTGAGATGGTGAGGATCCTCTACCAAGAAAGAAATGATAGGCTTGTTGGAGAAGGGTATAAAAACTAGAAAGAAGGAGAGGGTTCCTCGGGAGGAAAGAAGAGTGATGACATGTCAAAGAAAGGACATGGAGGAAATGGTGATCCACCATCCCCATCTTCATCCTCTTCCTCTACATCATCTTCCTCGACTTCGGTAAATCAGTCTCACAAGTCTAAAACCACTGGTAAAAGTCCATTTTTAAAAGCTTGATGTCAAATTTGAATTGCCTATGTTTAACGGTGAAGTCAATGCAGAGAAACTTGACAATTGGATCAGACAATTGGAAGTTTATTTAAGGATTCAAAACCTTCATGATGACGACACCAAAATATAGTTAGCCTCGCTGAGAATGGATGGAGAAACATTGGTATGGTGGGAAGCCAAGACCAAGGATGAAATTAGAAAACATGGTATGATTACTTTATCATGAACTGAATTTATTACTACAATCAAGAATCAATTTTATCCATTAGCTCATTTACAAAAGGCTATAATGAATTCGCAAAACTTTAGACAGCTTAAGGGACAAAATGTGCAAGACTATACCCAAGAGTTTATGAGAAGAGCACTCTTATTAGGGGTAGACTTACAAAGTCAAGATACTTTGCTGAAATATATAGGTGGTTTGTATAGTTACCTTAAACATACTATCCTTATGTTCAATCCTACTAGTCTAGACGAAGTTTGTGTACAAGCTACACATTTAGAGGCTAGAGGGAAAAACACTTTTTATGAGGGTAGAAAAAAGCCTTTCAAAGGGAAGAACAAAGATAAAACCTTTAAGGGAAAAGGAAAAAAGAATGCATCTATCAAACAAGAGGGTGAAAATTTTATATGTAAACATTGTTCAAGAGAGGGGCATGAAGAGAAAAACTGTTGGAAATTACATCCTGAAAAAAGAACTCAGTTTAACAAAAAAAAAGGAAAGAAGAAAACTGCAGCTACTACAACTACACCTCAAGATTTAGGTGATGATTCAGGTAACAAAACCAAAATTGCAGCCATGGGTTTGAAAAGTATGAAGGGAAAGGAAACTGAAACTAAACCAAGCACTAGTACTTCAAACTATCATGTACAAGCTCCTAATGAGGAAGAAAGAATTGAATTGTTCCATGTGAGGGTAGTCTCAAAACATACTAAAATTGACACACTGTTTGACAGTGGATCACAAGAAAATCTCATATCGGAAGACTTGGTCAAACAGCTTAAACTTGAGACCATTCCACACCCAGACCATTCCACACCCAAAGCCTTATCCACTTGGGTGGATATGCAAGGATGCAAACTTACAAGTCTCAAGAAAGTGCATATTGCGATTCGCCATAACTGCACACTTTATTGACACAGTTGAACTTGATGTAGTACCGCTTGATATATCAGGAATTGTTTTGGGAAGTCCTTACTTATTTGACAAGAAAGCGATCTTCCATCGCCATGAAAATAAGTATCATCTCTTTAAAGATGGCAAGGAGTTCATTGTCAGAGCACACTGCAAGAAGGCAAATATAGCGATGGTAAATGCGGGACAAGTAAAAAGACTAGTAAATTCTAATAAGAGTTTTGTACTTCTTATGGTTAAGCCCAAAGTTGATATGAATCATGAGTCATTTGAAAATTGTGATTCCAAGCTTAAATCAGATTTATATGATGTAGTTGATGCACATCATGAGATGTTTTAGGAACCGACAAGTTTACCTCCTAAAAGGGAGATTCAACATGAAATCCATTTACATCAAGATTGTCCTCTTCCTAACATCGGCATGTATCACTTGTCTATCATGGAGAATACTGAAATCAAGAGGCAAATTAAAGACTTGTTGGACAAAGGATTCATAAGACCAAGCATTTCACCATGTGAGTCATCGATAGTGTTGATTCCAAAGAAAGATGGAACTTGGCGCATGTGTGTGGACTTTAGGGCATTGAACAAAATAACGGTAAAGAATCATTACCCACTTCCAAGGATAGATGATTTGTTGGATCAGTTGAAAGATGCTAAATATTTCACTAAGTTAGACTTACGTAGTGGTTATCATCAAGTTAGAATTGCAGAAAGTGACATTTGGAATACAACATTTAAAACTAAACAAGGACTCTTTGAGTGGCTTGTTATGCCGTTTGGTTTATGCAATGCACCTGCAACTTTCATGTGGGTAATGGATGATGTCTTACATACTTTTCTTGATGATTTAGTTATTTTATACTTAGATGACATCTTAATTTTCAGCAAGACTAGAGAAGAGCATGTCATGCATGTTAAGAAAGTACTTGATATTTTGAAGAAAAATCAGTGATTTCTTAAAATGTCAAAGTGTGAATTTGGAAAGACTTCTTTGGTTTATTTGGGACACATAGTAGGAGGAGGCGCTTTAAGAATTGATCCTTCCAAAGTAGAATCCATTGTGAATTTTCCTACTCCCAAATCCATTACAGAGGTAAGAAGTTTTTTGGGTGCAGCTGAGTATTGGAGGAAGTTTATTTCTAACTTCTCTGTCATAGCAGCTCCTATGCATGCAGTGACTAGTGTGAAGCGTGCTTTCCAATGGGGAGGAAAGCAACAGAAAGATTTTGAGTCTTTGAAAAATAAGATAAGTTCAGCTCCAGTCCTTGCATTACCGGACTTGAGACAGCCATTCGAGATTCAGATAGATGCTAGTGATTATGCCATGGGTACAGTTCTCTTACAACATGGTAAGCCTGTTGCATTTCATTCTGAGACATTTAATGGTGCTGTTGTGAATTATCCTACATATGATAAAGAGTTGTATGTGTTCGTACAAAGTGTCAAAAAATGGAAACACTATTTGATGGGCAAATAAACAATTGTTCATACCGACCATCAGCCTTTACAGTACTTGCAATCGCAAAGTAAATTGCAGCATTCACGACATTTCAGATGCATGGGTTTCCTACAACAATTTCACTTGGTAATAAGGTACAAGAAAGGTATTTACAATAAGTTTGCTGATATGCTTTCAAGGCCTATTATTAGTGCTAGTACTTTACTTAAGAATGATTCTATTGTACATGAGAGCTACATAGAATAGTATGCATCAAATGTTGATTTTAGGGATGTGTATGCTAACTTGAGTGAAGGGAACCATGTTGAGGAGAATGATTATCATTTGCATAATAATTTGTTGTTTCATATGGGAAAGTTATGTATACCATAGGGGGAGATACTAAGCATCATGAGAGAAGCTCATTCTTCTCTTATAGCTGGACATTTCGGGGTAAGCAAAACGGTGGCACATTTACAAAGGTATTGTTATTGGCCTCACATGGTAGGTAGTGTTTCATGTTTCATTAGAGGTTGTTCATTATGTGCTACAAGCAAGCCTAGCAATAGGAAGCTTGGTTTATATACGCCATTTCTAGTACCTTGTAGACCATGGGAAAGTGTTTCTATGGATTTTGTTGGAGGGCTACCATTATCTAGAAAGCAGCATGATTATCTTTATGTAGTAGTTGATCGTTTCAGCAAGATGTGTATTCTTATGCCTTGTAAGAAATATATAACTGCTGAACAAACTGCTGATTTATATTTTCAACATGTATGGGTTCATTATGGCTTGTCTACTTCTATTGTTAGTGACAAGGATTCCAGATTTGTTGGGAATTTTTGGTCCAATTTATGGAAGATGATGGACACCAAGTTGAAGAAGAGTATTGCTTTCCATCCACAAACAGATGGCCAAACAGAGGTAGTGAACAGAACCATTTTACATCTTTTGAGAGGTTATTGCAGCAAGCATCCCAAGATTTGGGATGAGCACTTGCATTACATTCAGCATGCTTACAACCGGGCCAAGTACTCTTCTACAAATACTTCACCTTTTGAAGCTTGTTTTGGGTATTTTCCTAAGTCACCTTTAGATTTAATTCTTGAGAAGGATGTGGCCATTGATGGGCATAGTGACATTTACAAAGCTCACATGTTCATTGAAATAATTCAGCTCATACATCAGCGAGTTCAAGACGACTTGAAAAAAGTCAAGGCAAGTACAAGGAGAGGCATGATAAGCAAAGATTTGATCATAAGTTTCAAGAAGGGGATGAGGTATGGCTGCATATTAGTAAGGAAAGAATGCAAGGAGAAGGTAAAAATCTGAAGCCTATTTGTTATGGTCCATTCAAGATCCTTAAACAAGTTGGAAATAATGCTTTTCAATTAGATTTGCCTTCATATATGCAAATGTACTCCGTTGTGAATGTGGAAAATTTACGTTTGTATGAACCTCCTTTAATTACTGATTATGAAAGTGACATTCAGCTGCCATCCATAGAGGATTTCTCGCCATAATTTTTGGATGAGTTGAAAGAGGATGCTATCCTTGACAGAAGAACACACACTTCAAGGAGGGGGAATGTTGATTATGTTTTTAAAGGCAGCAAACCGAGTAAGGCAAAGTGGATTGAGGTGGAAAGGTGAGGGACCTGTACCCTCATCTTCTTAACAGGTAATTGAAGGCTTTTGGAGTCCAAAAGCTTCCCAATGGGGAGGTGTGATCAGGTGATCATGTCCAAGTGGGAAAAAATGCTCAAAATTGGAACTGCTCAGAATTGGTAATAAATTGATCGAACGGATAGTGATCGTCATTGCGATCCTAAAGCCGTGAACAACACTCAAATCCGATGTCAGATGTGGAATATATTCAAGTTTTAATTTGTCCAGTAACCTTCAAAACAACACTTTGGGAATTTAAAAAATGTCATCTTCAGAAATTATTTATATGGAAAAAATTTCATTTTTTTATGAAATATGGATGGCCTATCAGAGGGTGCCATGTGGCCTGCACAAAGGTTGCCACGTGGCCCCAAGACTAAAGGTTCAAGCTATTTTAAAAAAATTTGGTTTGAAAATTTTTTTGGGTCAGCCCCGACCCGAGCTAAACGCTATGGGTCAATCGGGCTCGACCTGACCCGAATGGGCACAGGTCACCCACGGGTGGTTTCTGCACGTAAACTGGGCGGAGATGAATGAACAAGTGCCGGAGTTTGGTTGGAGGTGAATGTGCGTACAACATTGGAGTCAGGCGGAGGTTACACGTCTTGTGCGGAGGTTGCACGAAACACCGCGCGGACGTGAACGCGACAGGTCACCTAAACACGAGCCAGTTGGAAAATCAACAGTCGGGTGAAGAGTTTAAAGGGCTAGCCCCTGTGGTAAGAGCCTAGCCACATGACCAAGCTGCAGTGCTCAGGGGCTAACCGTCCGGCGGTCATATGGATGGTTCCAGCAATAATAAATTGCAGTGTGACCACTCCGTATTAAAACATTAACTTAATTGACAGTTTCATCTAGCAGTTTTGATTGGAAAACCACCATTTCAGGCGAGATTGCTATTTTAGTGGGGTTATCTGTAGTCCTCCCAATTTTGGTCGAGGTTTTTTAGGCCAAACTGGACAAATCTTGTTTTGATCATAACTTTCACATTACTGAAACTTTTTGGAAAATTTTTTAGTTAATTTCGACTATTCTTAGCATTATGGAGCCATTGGAATAGGTTATAGAGCCAACAGAGGTTTCTTTTAGCCATTTTTACTTCAGAGAAGCTTGGAGAACCATCAAGGCCTTGAGGGAAATGGAGCTGCATTGGGCTACACTTCACTGTTTTAAGTGAAATAAAAGTCAATATTAGCTTATTTCTGCCTTATGAATTCATTTTCACAGCTGGTTTGGTCTGTTTAGGCCTTTTTCTCACTGTATTACCAATTTGAGCATCATAATATATCAAGGACATGCCTATTGGGAGCCTTGGACCCGACAGATGTAGCCCAGGAGGGGTGAACTACCTCATCATGTTGCTATGTGTTTATGGTGAGGTTATTCTACTGTGTTATTCAGATTAAAGTTGTTAAACAGTAAATTTAAACAACACTCGCTCACACCTAAATTCATAAAAAGTTATAAAAAACACTTTGTTTCACTTGCAAGACCATTCAAACACTTTGCACACTTAATTTAATGGAAATGAATACTTTGAACAACAAAACAAATACTTTCATTTTCAGATCACCTGACCTTCAGGTGGTTGGGTAGCCATGAATCCTTGCTGAGGGAAAGGATTAGTAAACACAGCCGGCTGACTAGGCACAGCACTGGGAGGGACGAAAGGGGAGGCTTGATGTCCTCGCAATGTTGTGTGAGATTCCCACATCTGCTTCATCTATGGTAAAAGAGGACAATCACGCATGTAATTACCATAAATACCACAACAAGAACAAGGCTTGTTCATGCAAACTTGCCTGTCCTGCTTGGGCTGAGTGCCCTATTGCTGGTTAGCAGTGTTAGGTGCATTATTTTGAGGATTAGATCCAGGATTACTGGAGGCAGGTTGATTTTGAGTGCCTTTCCTCTTCTTTTTGGAAGGAGGAGGATTAGTCGCGCCCTGCTGTGCATACACCTACCCCTGATGGGGCGATGGCTGTTGTTGCGGGGGTTGAGAAGGCAAGGGAAGGGGAGGTGCTAATGCTGGAGGAGATGGAGCACCAGGCTGCGAATATAGATAATAAGGAGGTTGGATAAAATAGTGGTAAATAGGAGGTTGGGCAAAAGGAGGAGGCATTTCATATCCTGGATACATGCTACCTGGAGGGGCAAAAGTGCAGGAGGTGCTGGCCCCCCTTGAGGAAAACCATAGCCCATGGGAGGCTGAGCATATGGATGAGAGAGAGCTCCAACGATACCGTTGGCGGCATGAGATACCCCCAGTGCGTTGGCACCACCGAGTCTAGGAAGATCAAGTATAATGGTATAAACATAACCTGACTGAGATTAGATCAGGTCATATTTTAATGCAATTTAGAGAGTGGCTTCTTGAGTTTGAGGGAAATGCGATGTGACATCTTTCCCTATAGTAGGAAAGAGATATCTAAGGAACTAGTCCATGTAGACACGGTCTTCGAAGCTAGGGGCTTGACATAGGCTCTTTCTTCTCCACCATTCCTGGACATGATCGGATAGGTGGGTCGTAAATGATTGATGGAAAGAAGTCAAAAGTTCAGTACTGGTTTCATAACGAAGGGGAAGCTGGAAATAAGATAGAAAAGACTGGGCAAGAGTCGCAAAGGTGGTATGAGAGGATGAGGCTTGATCAACATACCACTTAGAAGCTTCACCAGTAAGCGTACGTTGGAACAACCGAAGACGGACAGAGTCATCGGTAATGGAGTTAGACAAACACCACATGTGGAAATATCGAACATGATTTGTCGGATCTTCTCTAGCAAGGCCTTCAAACTTGGGGATGTCGGAAGGGAGCTTGGTCGGCATAGCAAGCCAACTAGCATCAGGGTGTATAGGGTCATTGATCAATTGGTTAAAATCGAGAAGACTGAGGCCTGCCATATAGGGGAGCAAGGGAGCAGCTAGGGTTGCGGTCCCACTAGTAGTATTCCCAGCATTAGGACCGGGGCTACCACTAGCGTTAGGTCCTGAACCAGACATAGTGAAGGTGACAGGGGGTGAACCAGGGGCGAAACCAGAAGGGGAACCTAATGAACCAGAAGAGGAGTCGGAGTGCGGACTCGGTGGAGGACTAACTCAAATCCTACGCGGAGGAGTAATTCTCCCTACCGGAAACTGAGGATGAAGGCCAGGAAGTCTCCGGGATAAATGCCTTGGTGGCGTAATGATGACGGCACAAACACGACACAAAGGGAAGAGAGACCAACAAGGGTGGAGAGGTGCAGGATCAACTGATTACAATGTCAAAACAAGGGCAGAGAGGTGAAGGATCAATTGATTTTAATGTTAAAGTCTTTTATTGGCGATGTTAACCAAGCTCTTCTTCACTTAGGGTGTGTGTGTTAAGTGTGTAAATTTTAATTTTTAAACCCAGACGTTTGTAGAGAAAAAGAAAAAGTGTGTTGTATAACTGTGAATAAACTTGCAGATAACAATATATGAAACTGAAATAATAGAAAATAAATAGCTAAGAATGCAATAATCTAAACCCAAGGAGGTGGGCCTCTCAACAAGTAGTCTATAGGTGGACAAAAATTTAGTCAAAACACACCAAAATAACCAATAGATCTAAGGTCGGGAGGGACGGGGATCTAAAGGTCAGATGGAACTCAAAGTGAGCTCACAAGCAAAAATATAGAAAAATATGACAATGATGGTCGATCAAAGTCAGACCAAAAGTATAGATCCAAAGTGATCTTTAGGCAACAAAAGGTCCTGAGTGAATGGAAAAACCCTTCTATTTATAATAAAATATTGAGTTAGTCTAGATATTGGTGCATAATTAAAATATTATTAACCAAATGAAGATCCAACTTTTATGGAATATTTTATTATATTTGTTGGAGGGAAAAAGAATTTGACTTGGGTCAAATCCCTTTATTTGTATATAATAAATAAATAAATGATTTATTTATTATTTTAAGGATGTGGTTGAGTAATAATCAAATAAATAATGATTTATTTAATTATTTATGAGTGATTTAGTCAAATTTAACAAGGAATATTATTTAAATAAGGCTTCAATAATTATTCCTAGAAAATAATAAGATAAATAATAATTTATCTAATTAATTTTCCTATTTTGGGTTAAATATGACCAGGAATATTAATTAAACTGTTGTTTAACTAATTATTTCTTGAGGAAAATCAAACAAATGTAGATTTATTTAATATTTCCTCATGGAGTTTCCTGTTTAGTTCATAAACAACTTAATAAAGGTGGTTTACTAAGTTATTTTTCATAGTGAAAGAAATTTTACTTAGGGTAAATTTGGTCTTACACAGTGTACTTAGGTCCATCTAATAGTAACAAGTTAGATGACCAAAAAATGGTGTAACAGACACATCATATTTGGAATAGGTTTTTCCTTTGTTATTCCAAGAACTTGCCTACTTCTGACAGATGGCCAACACATTATTCTCTGCAGATAGTGAGCAAAAAATCATAATCAGTACTGTCTTTTATTGTTTGGACATGATTGAGTTTGTTCATTCCATGTCACACTAAAATGTTAAAATTTCAACAGCATTGTGGTAGCCAAAATTTAATCTTTGGGAATCTTACCCTGTGGGGAAGTTTCTCGTGGAGAGCTCTATTTAGGTGCAAGAGAGGGCTTTGGCTTCGGATTTGGCTTTTGAGTTAGATCTTGAGTTGGAGCAGGGGATCCTGAACCTGATTCAGGCTTGGGCACAACAACTACCAGAAGCAACCATCAGAACACCAACAACAACATCATTGAAACAAAATAAAACCAAACTAATTGCATCCCATAAGAGAAGCCTACCTAGAAGACTTTGGTCATTTCTAGCAATTCCCCCTTGTAGTCTGGCAAGAAATCCCACCATTGGGCTATTGTTGTAGGTTGTAGGTTATGTCTGCTGATAGTTTTCTCTTACATCTGCAAATTTTTCATTGTTATCAAGTATTCCAACAACATCACCAATTAACGAAGAATTTCCCATCAATAAAAGCCCTAAATCAGAGGTCCCATTGTTGGTTCATATGTGGGAGATTCTTCCACTCATCTTTCTCTACATTGTAAATTGCTGCTCCTCACACACCATTTCCTCTGGCAATGTAAACGACCCCTTCCGGGGAAACGGAACAAGCCGCATGGACTACTTTTAGCAGACAGATTGTGCCACGGCTCCAATGAGCAGATGATAAATCATAGATGAAGACAGTAGATAATCTGTTCACGTAGGTTGAACTCCTTCCACCTATCAAAAGAAGATTTTGATTGACACAAACGTAGTGGTAAAGGAAGTGGGGAAGGCAAGGGAGTTGTTCCCAGGTGTGTTGCAAAGGGTCATGCACGAAAGTAAACAGAGGACCATGCAGTATAGGAAATCTAGTTCCATCAAACATATAAACTGTTGGGAAATTCCAAGCTCATAACGGACGTTAATAACTAACCTAATTTCAAATCAACAACCAAGGAGAACTTAATCGTCTAACAAAAGATCGAACGATGCACACGAAGGACAGCAAGGCAACAGGGGTATTGCTTTCAAATAGTGACGCCTTACAGCGTAAAAATAAAATAATAATAAACTATAAAAACAACCCATGGTATTCATGTGGAATGTAGTTTATTTAAAGGGGGGAATTAAGATGTCCTAGATTAATCTCAACTCTAGATCTACCAAAAGCCAAGAGAGATCAAATGTCAAGAGAGATCAAATGTCTTGATATGCAAAGCTATTTTAGAGTGAAAAGAGAATTGATCCATCTCATAAATAATATAGATTTAAACTAATTATTTAATAAAATTATTTTTAAATTTTTATAACCATTATTATTTTAAAATTTTACTGAATAAAATGCATCTAAATTTTCATACATCCAAATATACATAGTTTTTCTTGTTCTATATTATTTTTGTTACAACTATTTTATTATTCCAAAAATACATGGTTTTTTTTTGTTATATATTATTTATGTTACAAGTGTTTTATTATTCATAAGTAGTATTTCTTAATATATAAAAAATTAAATTAATTATGAAAATTTTAAAATCTGTGATTTTTTTTTAATTTCCAAATTAGATGTGATAAAAAAACTATATACATATCTTTAATTATCTAATTGTAGCTAAAATAATCTTACATGTTTTTTATTTTACAATCATAAACAATTTTCATATTATATGATGTCAAACTTACTCAACTTTTTATTCTGAAATTTTAAACAATGTTTTTCACTACATAATTTTAGCTTTTATAATTTTTTTATTTTTCAATTCCAAACAAAACTTACAAAAGAAAAAACCCACTCAGTCCTCCTTACTGTACGTTATAGTTTTACAAAATTGACACTGTGGTTGAGACAACCCTAAGGCGTTTTTTGTAAAAGTTTTATCATAACCTTTCCATCCATCCAATATATACTGTAGAGTCTTCTCAGAGAGAGTATATTCTAGTTTATAACCTGATCCACAATCAAAAAAATTGGCTAGGTATTTCACAAGTTATTAATTTATAAATTGATCCACAATCAAAGAAAATGGCTAGGGATGTCACTCGTACAGTGATGTATTGAATTTCTCAGTTGAAATGGATCCTATTAGATGCACAATGATGTATTGACATTCTCATTTGAAATGGATCCTATTAGATACATGGTGGTGAGAGACACTAAAAAATTCAAAACAGATATCAGTTATGACATCCATATAATCTACAAACCATCCAAATTTCTCATTTTATACAACAATTTATAACAATAACCACTCAATTTACTCTCCAATTTTTGAAACCCCCACCCATGCTGGGGAGATCACACTGTAAAATCTAATGTTCTTGTGTAAAATAAAAATAACAAAATAAAATAATAATAAACTATAAAAACAACACATGGTATTGACCCATGGCATTCATGTGGAATGTAGTTTATTTAAAGGGGGAATTAAGATGCCCTAGATAAATCTTATATATGGATCTACCAAGAGCCAAGAGTGAGCAAATGTCTTAATATGAAAACCTCTTTTAGAGTGAAAAGAGAATTGATCCCTCTGATAAATAATATAGATCTAAACTAATTATTTAATAAAATTATTTTTAAATGTTTATAACCATTATTATTTTAAATTTTTACTTAATAAAATGTATCTAAATTTTCATACATCCAAATATACATAGTTTTTCTTGCTCTATATTAATTTTTGTTACAATTATTTTATTATTAGAAAAATAAACGGTTTTTTTATATATATATATATTATTTAAATGTTACCACTGTTTTATTATTCATGAGTAATATTTCTTAGTATATAAAAAATTAAGTTAAATTTTTTAAAATATGTGATCTTAATTAAATTTCCAAATTATTTCAAAGGACATGATTTATCTTGAGCAATAATGATGAATGTTCGTAATTCTCATTTCTTAAATAACACTAATTTACATTTAATTACTTAATTTTGATAGTTTGTTAACTACATAACAATTTGTAACTTGTTTTTACTGCTCTTGAACTGATGAAAGCCATAGTTGTTGCATATAGGAGCATTTAGCTCTGATAAGAAAGGTGTAGTAATGTGTTATAATTTTCTCTACAAATATGTTGGAGTTTTTTTCTCAATAAACTTGTTTTTATTGCTCTTAAGTGATGAAATCCATATTTGTTTCATATAGGAGCATTTAGCTGTGATAAGAAAACTGTGATATTATATTATAATTTTTTCTGCAAATGTGTTGGAGTTTTTTTCGCAATAAATTTGTTTTTACTGCTCTTAAGTGATGAAATCCATCGTTGTTGCATATAGGAGCATTTAGCTATGATAATAAAATTGTGATACTGTGTTATTATTTGCTCTACAAATGTGATGGAAAGGGTGCCATAAATGTTGGCAATTTCATTTTTAATGTAATATAAGCTAAATACAAATTCATTTCTTGTACACAAGATCAAGAAAGATATGTTGAGTATCCAACACTAGAGAACAAGACATGTTTGTCAATTCCATAAATGCTACCGAATCTCTCTTGGTGTTGGAGTTATTTTCTCAATAGCCTTATGTTTATTTCTCTTGAAGTGATGAAATCCACCTCTCCATACATTTTTACTATCTTCACAAAGAACAAAAGAAACCAAATTCATAAAAATAAGAAAATGGCGACACCAGAGAGATCACTGGTAAATAACAATGTGATCTTTTGAATATTTTCAAAGATCATGAAGAAAATAATACATAGATCACTCAATAGGAAGTGATCAATATTAAATATGGAGGAATGACACCAAAACAACCTTTGATTTTGAAGGCAGAAAATCACGATCTATTTCTTTATTCATGAGGCATTCATGTTGGCATGATCACACAATGTATTTAACTTAACTTCAACATAGGCTTCATGATTTGTAAGGCTCAAGGAAGCAGTATTGCAGTAAGATAACATGGTCCTTGCCTTTTCTTCATATAATTATTTCTTAAATTAATAATTATTTATTTAATGTATCCAAATAAATTAATTTTTTATTTTTATTTTTAAATTATATATGTGTGTGTGTGTGTGTGTGTGTGTGTGTGTGTGTGTGAAATAATATAACATTTACTGTTATACAAGTTGTGCCAAAAAGTTTTTAAATTCTTTTTCTTCAGCTATATCTTATCATTTTAGTATGTTTTCAATCAAGAAGAGGCTTCAAAGTTTAAGAATTATATCTTAGATTTGAGCACATGATTCTATTAAAAGTTATGAAACAAATTCAATTTTTACAGCTTGTATGTTTAAATATGTGATTTTGGAAGTGATGATGGCTTCTTTAGACACTTGATCAGTATTGTGAAAGAACTTTGAGTATATCATTAAGGACTATGAATAGTTCATGTAGCAGTTGCATTACTTATAACATAATTTAATATCCTTTCTTGCTGATACATACCACCTAATCCATGAAAACCTGGTTATCCCTGAAAAACCATGTCTGCAATAATATATGCTAATCATTTCAGTTTTATGTTGATGACAAGTTATTTTATCATTTGTTTAGTAAGTCTTTCAGTTTTTATGTTTATAATAGTTTACAAGCATTGATATCAATCTAATATATTGATATTGAAAACCAACTGATGTTTGTGACATGTCTAGATGTGTTTCCATTCATAAATTTCTTACTCATTTTGTCATTGTTACATAATGGTGAAAGAAATATACTGTTGATCCAAGTGATCCAGAGAGTTATTCAAGGCTAGCTTGGAAAACCAGGCATGAAGATGCTTCTAATTTTCAATGAAGTAGTCTTCAAAAGTTCCTAGCTCTATTACATAAATGCATTGAAAAGCATCTGATAGTATTTACTTCAGTTGTTTTATTTGGACGTGTTGCAAGGTGACATATTGTGGCAAGAAGTTTTTAAATTATTGCTCTTTAGCTATATCTTATGTTTAGTATGTTTTCCACATGCTTTCATGGAAGCAAAATTTGTCTTTCTTTCCTTCACGATGGCTCCTTCTGTGCAACATCTTATTTCTTTTAAGCTACTCTTTCATGTGGTGCAATTGCTAGTAAATAAAGCATTTCAATAAATAATTTTATATAGAGAAAATAATATTCAATATAAAGTTGACATATGCAATTTAAAATAATATAGATATTTACGCAGTAAGACTTCCTAGCTGTCACTTTGTAGCGATCTTTACCATTAAATTAAATGTTAGACGATTCATGCTACACAATGCTACACCGAAAATTGACATTTTATCCTTAAAAAAATAATGAAATGTTAGTAACAAATAAACTATTTCAATACATAACTGAAAATAATTAATTTTCTATGAAGTAAATAAAGTAATTGAAAATAATTAAGTAAATAGATATATGTGTGTGAATTAGAAGAACAGTGTATGGAAAGGATATGCATGCGAATTACAGAAGAAGAGTGTATGGAAACGCCAAATTATTTCTAATCTTGTACTTACGCATATGGATGCTCCGGGTCAATGTCGTTGGCCTTCAAAGGCTCATAGTCATGGACTTCTAAACTTTGAAAAGGGCGTCATTATTATCTATGCTCTCATGGTGGTACGATTTGCACACAAAGTATAAAACGCCCTCCGTCAACATCACCATCAAGTTAACAAAACAAAGCAACACACCAAGGAGTACCCAATACAGGAGTGCCCAGTACAGAGCCGTGGCCTTTATCCCCACACCTTGGCTGCTCTCGTCCACGACTGCATACACAAAAATAACTTCAATAGCTCCAGCAAATATGTCGTGAAGTATAATCAGCGCCAAGGCCATCGACCGCTTTCCTTTGATAAGCTGGTTTCTCTTCTTCATGGCAGCCAGGCCGTAATATTTGTTCTCCAATACTGATACCACGCTGGCAAGGTAACACACTGCCCTTCCATACATTTGGAGGCAGAGAAAAACCACAGTAAAAAGAATTGCACCCAAAGGAAAGGCCAAGTCTAGGGAGGTCCCCAAATCCGATTTATGTGTTGGAAAGGCAGAGGATTCAATCACATAGATAATGCAAAGATTTCACACGTGAACACTGAGTTGCGGCTCTTCAATTAATCTAAAACTCTGAATCACAAAACTCTCTTTTTCTCTTGTAAAACAATGAACCCGTGAAGGGTATTTAATCTAATTGACATGCACACACTCTCACACATAACTGAACTTAATAAACTCACTTAACTCACTGTCTAACTCGCTCACCAAATCTATCTGTAACTCAAATCAACTAATTCACTTAACTGATTGTATAATTCACTCAACTCTAACTTCTGCATGAGGAAGTAATTATATATTTTAACACTCCCCCTTAATTACGACCGCTAAACTAAAACATAACTTATGACAACTCAAACATGTCTGCTGGTCTATATCTCAGCTAGGCTTACAACACCCAAGTTTCTTTTGTGAAGCTCAAACAAATCTACTACTAATGGCTTTGTAAAGATATCAGCCAATTGATCACTCGTTCTACAAGGCTTCAAGTGAACTTCTCCATTGCTCACAAGTTCTCGAATAAAGTGATATCTAGTATCAATATGCTTGCTCTTTTGGTGAAAGACATTATTCTTAGATAGTGCAATTGCTGATGTGTTGTCACAGTATATCGCTGTTGATCCTTGCTATTTCTGCTTGAGTCCATCCAATACTCTTCTTAACCATACTTCTTGACATGCTGCTAAAGTTGCTGCTACATATTCTGCTTCTGCTGATGATAGTGTAACAATAGGCTACTTCTTAGATTCCCATGCTATCACTCCCGAACCGATATGGAAGACATAATCGGATGTGCTCTTCTGATCATCCAAACTTCCTGCAAAATCAATATCTGTATATCCAATCAATTCTTTCTTTTCTGTACTTGCATACATTATGCCATAATCTTTGGTTCCTGTTATGTATCTCAGAATTCTTTTTCCAACACTCCAATGTGTGTCTTTTGGAGTCTCCATGAATCTGGAAATCAGACTCACTCCCTGCATAATATCTGTTCTTGTCGCTGTGAGATACATGAGGCTGCCAACCAATATTTTGAATAGAGTTGGATTGACATCTGTCGCTTCATCATCCTTACTTAACTTTGTACCCGTTGCAACTGGTGTAGGTACAGGTTTGGAATTATCCATCCTGAATCTTTTCAACAAATATGTTGCATACTTATTTTGGCAAATAAAGATGCCTTTTTCAGATTTCTCAACTTCAATGCCAAGAAAATATTTCATGAGACCTAGATCTGTCATCTCAAATTATTTCATCATGGCTGCTTTAAATTCATCTATTTCAAGATCACCTGTAAAAATAATATCATCAACATATAAGAAAACTATCAAAATCTGTCCATGCTCATTTACCTTTATGTATAAGGTAGGCTCAATGCTGCTTCTACAAAATCCATTCTTGATCATATAACTGTCGATTCTGCTATACCATGCTCTAGGTGCTTGCTTCAGTCCATAGAGCGCTTTCTTCAATCTGTAAACTTTATCCTCTTTTCCTTCAACTTCATAACCTGGAGGCTGCAGCACATAAATTTCTTTTTCTAAAATTCCATTCAAGAAGGCTGATTTGACATCCATCTGATATACTTTCCACTTGTTCTGAGCTGATGTCGCTAGAACTGCTCTTACAGTGTCCAATCTGGCTACTAGAGAAAAAGTTTCTCCAAAGTCTATTCCCGGTTGCTGCGAGAATCCTTTTGCTACAAGTCTTGCTTTAAATCTGTCAATCTCACCTTTCTCATTCACTTTGGTCTTGTATACCCACTTCACACCAATGAGATTTTTATCGTTTGGTAAATCAACCAAATCCCATGTATCATTCTTTTCAATGGAATTCATCTCTTCATCCATGGCTTGCACGCAATTGTCATCTCTGATTGCTTCTTCAAACAAAGAAGGTTGAAATGTCAACAATGCAAAATTTGAACTAACATCCAAATCATCATAAATATCTTTCATACTTCTCATATTTTTCTTACCAGTACTTGATTCATTACCTGATTTGTTGTTTGGAGAATTCTGATCTGTGGATCTGCTTGAAGATCCATGCTGCTCTGGAAATCTTGGAGTCCTTGCTGGTGTGACTCTGTTTGGTGTCTGCTCTTTTGGTTCTTGCTGCTCCTCTTCTTATACAAGAGCATCCTCCATCAATGGTGTTTGAGCATCGGTTAGTGTGTCTACAGTCCCATTCCATGACTGTTGTTCTTTGAACACAACATCTCTGCTAATGATTGTCTTCTTTGTGACAGGGTTATACAATTTGTAAGCTTTTGACTACTCACTATAACCAGTAAATATACATTTTTCACTTTGATCATCTAATTTGCCTCTTATTTTCTTAGGCACATGTGCATAGGCTACACATCCAAAAAATCTGAAATGAGATACACTACATGACATACCTGACCATGCTTCTTCTAGAACTCTGTTCATCACGCTCTTTGTAGGAGATCTGTTTATCACATAAATAGCACATGCAACTGCTTCTGCCCAATACTCATTAGACAAGTGTCTTGATTTCAACATGCTCCTTGTCATGTTCATGATTGTTCGATTCTTCCTCTCTGCTACACCAATATGTTGTGGTGTGTATCTGGTTGTAAACTGTCTTTTGATTCCATGTTTTTTGCAGTACTCATGGAATGCCTTCAAATCATATTCTCCACCACGATCTGATCTCAATACCTTGATCTGTCGATCACTTTGGTTCTCCACCAAAGCTTTGAACTCTTTGAACTTTGCAAAAGTTTCAGACTTCTGCTTCAAAAAGTAAACCCAAGTCTTCCTACTATAATCATCAATAAAGGTGAGGAAGTAACAACTTCAACCAATCGACTGTGTCCTCATAGGTCCACACAAGTCGGTATGCACCAATTCAAGTGGTTTCTTTGCTCTATAAGAAACTCCTTTCGGAAAACTTTCACGGTGTTGCTTGCCTAAGATGCAACACTCACATGTGCTAGTAGGTTCTTTGATGGGAGGTAGACCTCTCACCATCTGTTTCTGCTGCAACAATCTTAAACCGGAAAAATTCAAGTGTCCAAACCGAAAGTGCCATAACCAGTATGCATCAGAACATGCAGTTGTAAAAGAACTAACCTGATCATTGTAGTTCATAATGAGAGGAAAGAGTCTGTTCCTCGTCATTTGCACCTTTGCAATCAGCTGCTTACTTGGGGATTTGTCGTAAATAACACACTGTTGCCCCTGAAAGATAACTTTGTATCCTTTCTGCATCAGTTGGCCAACACTAATCAAATTGTGTTTGAGTCCAGGGACATAGTATACCTCTGATATGGTCTTTGGCTCCCCCTGCTTGGTCACAATGTTGACCACTCCTTTTCCATCTACAGCCACAGTCTTGTCAGTTCCCAACTTTACCTCTGTCTTCACTGAGACATCCAAATTAGCAACCAAATCCTTGTTGCCTGTGATGTGGTTACTGCAACCACTGTCTAATAGCCAGACCTTATCAGATGGTGCATCCATGGTGTTGCATGCTAGAAACATAGAGTCAGTATTTTCTATACTAACATTAGCTCTCTCATTGCCTTGATTTGCAATCTTCTTCCTACAATCACGAGCATAATGACCAAATCTATTGCAGTAATAACACTTTACCTTAGATTTGTCAGACCTTTGATTGTTATGAAAGCTTCTGCTGCTACTGCTTCCATGTTGATGCTCATGATCGTCTCGGCCATCTCTTTGACCACCATAGTTGTTGCCTCGTCCTCTGCCTCTCGATCGACCTCTGCCTCGACCTCTTGAAATATAGACTTGACTTTGGAAGGCAGTTTCCAAAGTGGAATCCTTATTTCTGTCTATCCTTGCTTCATGCGATAGAAGGGATCCCATCAACTCATCAATTGTCAGGTTTTCCAAGTCCTTTGCTTCTTCTATGGCTGCTACCACAACATCAAATTTTGTAGACAGGGATCGAAGAACCTTCTCAGTCACTGTTCGATCTTTAATATCTTCGCCATAGATTTTTAACTGATTGACGACAGACATGACCCTATTCATGAAGGAATCAATGTCCTCTGTCTCCTTCATCTGCAGAATTTTGAAATCTCTCCTAGTATTCTGCAATTTAACAATATTAGCTTTGGCCATACCTTGATAGCTGGTCGCCAAGGTGTCCCATGCCTCCTTTGTTGACGAGGTTATCATGATCTTCTGGAACACGGCTCGATCTACTCCCTTCTGGATCAGAAGCAACGCTTGCGCATTCTTCCGCTTATCTTTCTTCCACTATTCCCTCTCTGCATTACTGAGGGCTCATTCTTCTGCATCATCTTTAGGTTCTGCAAACCCATACTTGACATGATCCCAGACATCATGCACTTTTAGCATGGTCTCCATCTTAATTGCCCACACATCATAATCTTTCCCATTGAAAGATGGAAGTTGTGGCTGAAAACTTGATGTGGCCATCTTGCCTCAACCAAAAAATTCACTGCTAAAAACCTAAAAAAAAAATTGATATGCTTTGCAAAGCTCAAAACAAATCCTTATAATAAAACCCTAGGTTTTATTATTTTTTATTATTTATATAAAAATTTCTTTATTAAAAAAAATCTTTATATAAAAAAAATCCCTTTTTCACAAAAACCTTTTTATAAAAGCTCCACCTTTTAAAGCTTCCTTATAATATGCTTATGAAGCCCTTTTAAAAAAAAAGTCCTTTTCAAACCAATCCTCACGTGCTTTATGAGAGACTCTTTAAAGAATGAAAAGTTATTCGTATGAACTTTTAACACGAAAAAATTTCAAAGCTTTTAAAAATTCAATACGAATGGTCTCTAATGCACTTGATGCTTGTTAGCTGTGCGTGCTAACGCACTTCACGATACCTTTGTGCTGCATTAGTTCCTTAACGCACTGAAAAACACAATATGCCCGCGTGCTTAAAAATCGTGTTATCTTTTTCGTTTTTAACGCGGTTCTCTACAGTAGGAACTAGCGTTATAACGCTCTGTCTTTAATTAACATCGGAGTTATAGCGTAAAAACACGGAAAACAAATTTCCTTCTCACACACGGATGATTGCTAATCCGTTTTTCTTCTGTTCTCTGTGACCTCGCTCTGATACCAATCTGTTGGAAAGGCAAAGGATTCAATCACATAAATAACACAAAGATTTCACACATGAACACTGAGTTGCGGCTCTTCAATTAATCTAAAACTCTGAATCACAAAACTCTCTTTTTCTCTTGTAAAACAATGAACCCGTGAAGGGTATTTAATATAATTGACATGCACACACTCTCACACATAACTGAACTTAATCAACTCGCTTAACTCACTGTCTAACTCGCTCACCAAATCTAACTGTAACTCAACTCAACTAATTCACTTAACTGATTGTATAATTCACTCAACTCTAACTTCTGCATGAGGAAGTAATTATATATTTTAACATTATGATCACCCTCTCCTCCCACGAGGATGGTGGTGGGGGCAAAGATGATGAATAGGAGGCAATAGGCCAATATGAAGAGCATCATAAAGCCGAAGGAGATTATGGAAAACCAGAGGAATGTTAACGTTAGGCGCTTCCAGACCCGGGGAATGTCGGCCCTCAAAACCCTAACGTACGACACTTTCAAATTCTTGGTGTTGGCGGTGTAGATGGAGGCCATAGTGTACACCACCGCCGCCGTGGACAACACCGACGAGGCTAAACTCATGAAGGCATCGAACGGTGTTTTGTACGCTGCTACATCCATGAGAAAATCCCTCCATACACGCAAAATCGACTCGCCGCGGAGAATGGTTTCTTCCATTTGTTTGTGGCTGATTTTAGGGAAATCATGGCCGGAGGAGAATCTGTGGCCCATACTTTCAAACGAGGAGGGGAGAAGCAGGATGAGAGCAACATCCCACACAATTTTACGACGGGAGGAGTGGAAGGGGATGTTGAAGGCCTCTCTCACGATGCCCACGGCATCTAGTAACTGGAATTCCTCTGGGGCCTCTTTCTCCATTTTTCAGAAACCTAAACCTTTACTCTTGATTTGCTTATTTTCTGCCCTAAACCTAATACCTTGCCTGTTCCTACTGGGGTGAGATGTGAGGCTTAACAGTGGGATTGTTATTATTATATACAACATATAATGTTTCGATTATGTAGAAATGCGCGGGGCTTGGTCAAACGAGTTCCCTTCTGCGAACAATGATGTGTTTGAGGTTGAATGAAACTTCTGAGAGAGAGTCATAGAGAAATCTCAAAATTCCACGACAGATACCAAAATTTTCAAAATCCGTGCAGAAGAATTGCCTATATGTCATTAATGTACGCGGTCGGGTCTATCATATGGATGTGAGGCGGGTCCAAAAAGTCTATGACCGCACTAAAAACAGGACGACAGAGAATCTCAATACTACAACAAGACAAAAATTTCCATTCTCACGATAAGATGATGAGTGGAGCCGGGTTCACGTTTTATCAACGGTTATTCTGAAATATGTGGATTATTCAGAAAAATGTTGTACTATGTATTGTTTCTTTGAATTAAGACTTAAAAAAAAAATTGTCTTATTTCCTACTTCCAAAGGTTTCTATAAATGAAAGATGATAAATGTTTCTTCCAAAGGTTTAGATGATAAATGTTTTTTTTTTCTTTTCTTTTCTTTTTAATTTTCTAGTAATAGGATGTCTCAATCTTAGTTCTAGCCTTAAAAAACTTTTTCCAAGATTTATCTAACTTAATATGCATGTAGTTGTAGGTCAAAATCTAATTTAAAGTGTCCAATAGTTTATCAAGATATTCACTAATCTTTGCCTAAGTTTAAGTTAGGTCTTAAGATATTCACTAATCCTTGCCTCAAGTTTAAATTGTAGACCCAAATAGGTACTTACACTTAAATTCAATTCCAATTTACTTGTTTTTTATCATAATTGAGTACCTTTATTTGAGAGCACCACTCTAGGGCAAAGATTTCTCCATGCCTTGGATATCGATTCAAATTTGGCAAAAAATTCATGTCGTACCCTTTTTAACCCTCAACCTAACCTTACCCCTCGCTCTATCTCTAATGCTTCACTTCCCCAAACCCTCATGCACCTAGAACATGTAAGTCACCGAGCAGTGGCAACACTATATCTCTTCTCATCCTCCATGATGGTGCTAAAATCACGAAATAGAACAACACCCTATCTCTTCTCATCCTCCATGATGGTGCTAAAATCACAAAATAGAAACTGATGGTGTTTCCAAAGGTTAATTCTTGTAGTTACAAGTGACATCCAAAACTTTACTTTTTGATGAGAAAACTAGTGACTTTGATATTACCCCTTCTTCTTCTAATCCTTCTACCTTGACTAAAATTGTTTCCTTTACCAACCCTATTATCATCAACCTTTCCCTGCTTAAAGATAAACATTAATTCCCTTTCAACTACATTTCTTCTTTCCACTCACAATTGCTAATTAAAGGATCAAATAGTTGTTATGCACCTACGATGATCTCTGACAATGGAATCCAAAAGAACCTCATCTTGTAAACATTTTAAAATTAACTACACCTTTCCATTACTCCAAACCACTCACCTTATTAATTGGGATATGTTCAACAAGATGACGTTCATCCTCTCATTAAGAAATTATGCGCAATCATTTTTTTCCATCAAATGCTTCCAAGATACAATATATTATGACATCTCTCCCCTTGACTACTAAGATACGCTCTTCAAAATTCCCTCTCAATAGAAATGGAATGCTTATATAATGCTCACAACACTACTTTCCAATTTTTTTAAAGATGAAAAAGTTTTTAATATTATCTCTATTATCATTCATGCCCCTTACCCCACTACCTCTCAGTAACTAAGTTTGCACAAATGCCTCTCTCTCTCTCTTTGTTTTTCCTCACCTTCACTTCCCACAAATTCATATATCATCATTACCCCAATTCTACTCTTAATTTATTTTTCCACCCTCAACCCACATTCATATCCCTTGGCTTCATTACAAACCTCATCCTTTCTCCCTTTTGTTATCCTTGCCGATTTCTTTTTCCCTTGTGTCTCTACTACTCTCAACACCTACATCTATGAAATCTATAATACAACTACTAGATTATACCAGAGACCATTCTATTATTCTAGTCTGATGTAGTTCACACAAGCATAACCAATATTAACACATTTAGACACCATTTTCTTTAGAAAAAAATCATTTTTGGGTGTTAGATGCCTCATATCATAGATATATTCTTTTATTTTTTCACTCCCTCAAGAATTGCACTATTGTTCTTATAGTAGCATCTCAATATTTTGTTGGTAAACAATTCATGTGTTTTGGTATTTCTAACATGGAATTTGCATATGGATCATCTCTTCCATTTGATGGAGCCTCAAATTTATAGTATGGTGTACCTACATCTACCATACCTTACACTTCTAGTTAACATATAACAACAAATGGATCACATGGGGATTTGCACATGTTGTTATCTTATGTACACAACATAGTTATAAGGTATATCGATATCCCTCAAATGAATAGGTTTGATCATGAAATACTACCATTTATAAGCATTGTGCATATTATTTGTAATTTACCTAGAAAACCCTCACTCTCTTCCTCCTCCATCATATTTTAAATGCCTAGATCTACCAAGCCATCCCATATGTAGTATGATGGCTTACCCTAAGGCCTAAATATATTATACTAGGGTATGACACTTCCTCTCACCCACATAGTGATCATGAACACTTCAAGGGTCCATCCTCGCCTTATGTCCAATAGTAATTTGTATCATATATCTCTCCCACAAGAGTTAGCATAAGATAAAAATTACAACACATACCTACTTCATCCTTTCTCGAGATCATGAGTTCTATATGGATGATACAAGCTTGGATTTTAAAATAATACACTATCATATCTATTAATAACACTTCTCCAAAAATCTAGGATTCTTTCTTGTACACAGTGCATACATCATATTTTTATTTCAACTATGGGTTGAGATTGACCATTTAGATTCACCACAACATTCACAATAATAGCACTTGTGACATAGCACTTCCCTTTGACATTTGGTTTCACATTTCTATGTCATTGCCATATCCATGCAACAATGATTGGGTAACTACTTTCTTGTCCAAGTAAAACATTCCTTCCATCTTCTTTCCTCCCCTAGACACTTCCATAAACTAGGAGGCATGATTTATACATTAGCACTTATATTTTCTTACTTAGCAATACAATTTTTAACATCACTAAGTCACCATAGTGTCTCATAAGATTTCTTTCTTTAGATGAAAGATCCAAAGTGCTCTAACTTGTACACTAATGGGTCAAGTTGGAGAACAATTCTCTATTCAGCTCTCATATATCATACACATCTCTGATCCAATATTTTTCTAATCCTTATTCTTTGCACTTGGACAACATACATCTATTATAGATATTAATTGATGATCTACTTAGCCTATAGCTCTCACTTGATCCACCTTCCTATATAGCTCTACACTTTGGGTGGAAATCTATATTTATAACTCTTTCGACATATTGTGATGTTTTAAATATTAGGGGAATGTAGGATTGCTTTTCTTCTAAATTGGGCGGAATTATTATGCAACACGGAGTTTATAGAGTTGTCTTCTCCCAACACAATATCTAAGGAAGACCTAAGAATGCTCAGCTGACTCAAAAAGAAAACTTTACTCCTCCCTTGAGAGTGTGGCCTCATAGGGGCTTCCTATACATTTAACAATTAATATATTGATGCATTAGTTAGATAATTAGTTAAAGTATCCCTTTCCAACCTTAGCTACATGCATGGGAATATTGTAATTGATTTCAAAACTTTTAATGGCATGCATCATTAGAATATGTGAATCTATATAAATGTCATTTTCCATAGAAGTAAACTAAACTATCCATTTTAATATATTTCAATTCTTGATTTTTGATGATTACATATATTTTTCATTTAGATTAACTCCAACATATTTATTTTTGTTTTATTAATTAATTTTATATGTAACTTGTACCTTAGTTAGTTACTACTACCTCTCATGGAAATGGTCATAGTTGAATGACTTTCTTAACGCATTTGAATCCAAAAAAATGATATCTAACTTGTATCTTGTCATTTAAATATATATTTAAAAAAGACATTTTTTTAAGAAAAATAGTTATTTTATGTGACTTGGAAAAAAAAGACAAAATTGCATTTTGTACATGCTCAAAAACATTAAAAACATATTAACTTTTCAATTAATTGAATAATATATATATTTTGCGTTAAAAACATATTAACTTTTCAATTAATTGAATAATATATATATATATATATATATATATATATATATATATATATATATTGTGCGTGGTTAAATGTAATAAAAATTACATAACTTCCCTTTTTCCACCTTTCTCCAAATCCCTTGGATGGGAATAGTGGTTAGTATAGCCATTTGCTTTCCCTCGTTTTGTAGAACAGAGACGTGATGGATCGGCTCTGGAACATATATGAGAAGAAATCATTTTTTGAGTCTATGTGGATACATAGCAAGCAACGAGGGAGCTGACCTCCATTCCAATGCAGCCCAAGAGGGCCCCTTCCTCCATTGCGTGGTCACGACAGCAGAGTTGTCCACTGAACGGCTAGACAGTAACCACACCCTGCCCACGAGTGCTTCAGAAGCTTCGAAAACCACTTCATTCATGCACTGGAGACATCATCGTTTGCCTTGACTACAAACGGCCTTGCTAGAGCTCGAAGGCAACGGCACGTTTGATCTCTCAGACGTAAACCTGTCTCTCCCTTTATTGAAATTAAGACATTAATTTCAATTGATGATCAATTTTTATAAACGTTACCGATTTTAATGCATCCTTAATATCTACATAAAAATAAACTTTTATTAATATATCTTATAAATATTTATTTATTTATTAATAAATTTATAAATTTTTACAAAAGTTATCATATTTTTTAAAATTTCAAAAATTATATATATATAACAAACTTTATTACTTTAGAATGTTTCTAAATTTAGAGTATATAGATCTTCCATGCAAAATTGTATCTTTTTATCATGTAGAAGCATTATTGTATCTTTTTATCATGTAGAAGGATTCTGAGTGTCTCTATGGAAGCCACTAGAATCACCCATCTATCTCTCTAAAAAAACCCAAAAACAAAACTAGACATTATGTTTATAATCAAATAATACAAAACATTACAAAAGACCACATATGCTAGCAACCTTGTAGGCCATTAAGAGTGAGAGGAAGAAATAGGAGTTCGGTCATATGCACTCGAACCGAAACAAGCAAGAGTATCATAATCACATTGAAGATGTCATTTTACATGGGCCAGGCTCGCATTGAGCTCATCCATAAAAAAATGTTGATTTCTTAGCACACTTTTGATAAACTCCAGTCAAGAAAACACATTGTATCTCCGCCTGCTTATCCTCCAGTACCATGCCAAGTAGGGTGTGTAGTGCAATTGAGCTGAGGTATTGTTTTATGTGTCCCTAGGTATGGTCAGGATCGAGAACCCAACAAGAAACCTCCTATAACATCTTGAATTCATAATAAGATTTCCTCTCAGCACCCACTATAATCCTTAGCCAAGTCTTGGGTGAATATACAAGCCCTACATTGACCCTATGAGTTGCTACTACTGCCATCTCTCCTGCTACTAATGCATTAGCTGTATGGCATGGCACGGAGGAGGATCTCAGTCCTCAACTTTCCACATGAACACTCACAACCAGCCATATGATGAGTGCACCAACCTGGAACCTAAACACTTACAATACACTAACTTACAGTGAAACAATTAGTGACTCTAGACATTCGACACTTGTTCAAGCCAAGATGGACCACACCTACCAAGCACACAAGGGCTATAATCATCCCCACCCTTAAACCCCACCATTCTCTAAGCATTAAAGAAAATCCATAGATAGACCCAAATAAGAGACATGCCACAGTTATACCCCTCTTTTTTAACTAGGTATTTAGAACGTCAAAAACTAACATAAAAATACCAAACATAACTTTCAAAAACCACTAACGAGACAATTATACTAGACCCTCGAACCACTAATAACCAGAACAAGGACCAATTTCTATCGTATCAACCTCAGAGCCCAGCGAACCAATTTCAACTAATATGTCGACTAAACAAGGATTCACATTACTAGGAAGAATAACACACAAACATATAAATGCCAAATAAAACAAAACCTAAGTTGTTGAAACAAAACTGGCGGGGAGGGATGACAATGGACTTTCATTAAATGTTTCTAGTTTCTTCTACATATTCCCGCATCCACAAAATACCTTTGCCACTTTCCACAACTTATTGAACCCCAAACTAAGAACAATGCCCATAGCATATGAGTTGAAACTGAACACAAGCAATAAGGGAGTCATCTCCTCAGCGTCAATCCAGACCCTTCCTTCCTCACTCATCTCTAAGTTCATGTCTCTCTCCATTGCCCCCATTTGTTTCACTTCATACATATGCATATAGGGGGGAATTCATGCTCCTTGCTCTTTAATGTCCATCACATCAACAAGGTGGTAAGCTCGCCCACAAAAACCCCCTCATCCATTATATCCACCTCATCAAAAAAATTATTTATATATATACTTCAAAATAATTATTATTTTATAAAATGAATAATTTTCTTTTAACTATAAAATTATTTTCACAACGATTTACTACATTTTAGACATCGACATGATTAAAATTTAAGCATTATTCCTGTAACAGAAGCTCATCTCGTGGTTCCTCTCCCACCCATCAACCACGTATATACATGTTTTTATGTCGCCCTCTAATAGGTTCAGTCTCTCTTTTTCTACATTCTTTTTATAAGTAATTATAAAGATATTTAATTACGTTTATTATATATATAATTAATTTTTTATTTTACTCAGCTTTTTATGTTTTTAAAGATGTTTAATTATATGATAAGCCATTTCTTTATTATATTTGATTTATTATAAAAAAAAAATTTATTACATATTTTTTATTAAGATGATTTATCAATACATCATGGTTTTGGATTTTGTTAGATGATCATTTAATCTTATTTCGCTATCTAGAATTCTTAACACCAAAAGACATAGCTCGAGCATAGAAAATCCCATAAGATTAGATACAATAGGGAGCTACTGAAATATCAAATACACCATAGAGATACAAGAAGAAAATTGAAAAATACAACATGGAGATACAATAAGCAAATTGAAAAGTAAAAGCATAGTGTAGTATGCTGCAGCTCAAATACAACATAGAGAGACAAGAAGCAAATTGAAAAGATAAAAGCAGGTTAGTGTATCAATTTTCTAACGTATATAAGCACAGTGTGTTGAGAAGGGGAGAAGCAAGGTGAGAGCAAGAGCCCACACAATTTTACGACGGGAGGAGTGGAGGAGGATGTTGAAGGCCTCTCTCACGATGCCCACGACACCTAGTAACTAAAGTTCCTCTGGGGCCTCTTTCTCCATTTTTCAGAAACCTAAACCTTTACTCTTGATCTGCTTCTTTTCTGCCCTAAACCTAATACCTTGCTTGCTCCTACTGGGTTGAGCTGCGCGGCTTAATGGTGCGATTGTTATTATTATATACAACATATGTTGTTTCGAAGACGCAAGAATGCACGGGGCTTGGTCAAACGAGTTCCCTTATTCACGTGACGAATGTATTGTATTACGAATTCTCATGGAAATCGACTCTGTCATATTTTTCTAATTGACTTTCGTATTTAATCGAAAATCTGCACTCCCTCCATTGAGCTTCGTTCAACAATTGTTTCAGGATTGGAAGCTTGCACCTTCCGCGAACAATGATGTGGTTGAGGTTGAGTGAAAGTTCTGATCGCAGTGAAAGTTCTGTCAATAATGTACGCGGTCGATCGGGTCTATCATATGGGTGTGAGGCGGGTCCAAAAAGTCTATGACCGCACTAAAAACAGGACGAAGGAGAATCACAATACTACGACCTAACAAAAATTTCCATCTCACGATAAGATGATGAGTGGAGCCGGGTTCAAGTTTTACCAACATTTATTCTGAAATATGTGGATTATTCAGAAAAATGGTGTACTATGTATTGCTTCTTTGAATTAAAACTTTGAAAAAAACAATGCCTACTTCCAAAGGTTTCTAGAAATGCAAGATGATAAATGTCAAGTAATAGGATGTCTCAAGCGTAGTCCTAGCCTTAAAAAACTTGTGTCAAGATTTATCTAACTTAATATGCATGTGGTTGGAGTTCAAACTCTAGTTTAAAGTGTCCAATGGTTTATCAAGATATTCATTAATCTTTGCCTCCAAGTTTAAATTTTAGCCCCCAAATAGGTACTTACACGTAAATTCAATTCTAATTTACCTCTTGTTTATCAGAATTGAGTAGCTTTATTTGACAACACCACTCTAGGGCAAACATTTCTCCATGCCTTGGATATCAATTCAAATTTGGCAAAAACTTCATGTCGTACCTTTTTGTTACCCTGAAGCTAACCTTACCCCTCGCTCTATCTCTAATGCTTCACTTCCCCAAACCCTCATGCACCTAGAACATGTAAGTCACCAAACACTAGCAACACCCTACCTCTTCTCATCCTCCATGTTGGTGCTAAAATCACAAAACAGAAATTGATGGTGTTGCCAAATGTTAATTCTTATAGTTGCAAGTTGTTGAGAAATCTTAAGGGCAATGATTAGAGTAATTTCTCTTTATATGATAATTGCTTGTGATGTATTTTCACTTTTTCTTACTTTTTCTTGCTTGTATGTCATCAAACAGCGACCAAAAACAAGAAGAACAAGAACAAAAAATATAGCTTGTAAGCCAGGGCCAAAACCTCTCCTCTTGAGAGGAAAACCCGTAAATCTCTTCTCTTCCTTATAGATCCTTCAATTGACAAATTCCAAGACCTCTAGACCAAGACCAAGTCCAACCTTTTCGGATGATGTTCTTTCCTTGTCCAAGTTAAACCCAAACAAATCTCTTCGAGTAGCATAACTTCAACCCCTAGCTCCAAAATTTTGGCCTCCACTGCAGACCTAAAATTTTCGACTCCCCTGCAGTTGTTGCTACCACACGTGTGAGCTTCTTTTAGCCTCCCAGTAGTTCTTTAGACCTTCACTTGGCTTTATCTAACTTTTGGAGCTTGAGGATGGCTTCTTATGACCTTCACTTGACCTTTTAGCATTTTCTTCTTCAAGATTGAACTTGTAGAGGAAAAACCTAGATTTGTTGCAGAAACCCTAGCCTTCCTTCACATGTGTGAGAGAGAAATTGTCGAAAACCAAGTCTTCTTCTTCCTCTTCCTTCTTTGTTTCAATTCTTCCTCTTCCTCCTTCGCTTGGATGAGTGAGTGAAATGAATGTGCTTCAAGGAGGTCGAGTTTCCTCCTTTAGCTAGGCTTCTCAAGGGTGGAAGTGGCTCCTAAAATTAGGTTGACTTGCCAGCTTCCAGGCCAACTTGATCTTGGAGGGTATTTTGACACTTTTAAGGACAAAAATAAAATTTCTTTACAAGTTACAAAGTGCCCAAAGGGGTCTTCAACTTATGACAATGACTCTTTTGACTTATTGACCTGATCCAGGTGGCTCTAGAGACACACAGGACAAAGAGGGCTCAAAAATCAGAGTGTTTGGATTTCTCTCGAACCAAGTTCAGGTTGAAGATCTCGTCTTTCTTATCCCAACAGCGTAGACGACACTCAATTCCAAGTCTGTATGGAGAGTTAGGAGCAGTCAAAGTCCTAGGTTGACTTGGATGACTTGGCAGGTTAAGGGAGACACAATTTGGACGTAACCCGGCCACCAGATTCCAGCGAATTCCGACCAAATCCTGGGTGAAATTGTGCCCTATTTAAAATCACTCCTACAGCTAAAAAATTGAATTTTCAAAACTGACTGTTGGTTTTATATAAATAAATAATTAAATTTTTGGGTGGCAAGCCACCAACCCCGCCACATCCCCCCCACCCCCCCCCTCCCCCGACATCCACATAACACATTATATATTTATATCGGAGTCGGTGGGAGTTGAACCCACCACCGGCGGGTCCGTCGGTCCGCCCACGTGGCGACTCCACATCCCTCGGCCCACAATGTACAATGACAACCATGTTAATATTGTTAGAAAATTATATATTACAGAGCAATGCAACACATAAAATATGCGAAAAACACAAGCACGCAAAACACATAAAACCAGAGAGACACAAATATACGTGGTTCACCTAGTTTAGGCTACTTCCACCCCGAACAGCCAGTCCTTCCTTTCTATTATCCGGAAAAATGAAGAGACACAAGCTACAGCAGATCCGTTGTAATATCCTCTATTCTCTCTCACAATCTCCCTCTCTGTTTCTTGCTCTGAGAATACACAATACAATACACAATCGCAATAGAATACCCTCATACAAGCGAGGGGTTGCTTTCTAGGGAAAAAAACCCTAAACTTAACATAACTTCTATCGTCAAATCATTCGCCTAATGAATAGCCCAGATTGACTAGACCCCCTGGGACCCCCCATGCAGCCGCCCCCCCTGGACCCCCCAGGCAGCGTTGCTGCCCCATTAAGGTACAGGGGTCCAATGCTGTGATACAAAATAAACAAGATAATCAGGCTCCACACCCAACAATCTCCCACTTGGAGACTGATTGTAACAACTCCACCGCTGCTTCATTTGCTGGACAATGACTCCTCTTTGGACCTGGCTATTTCTCATCTTCATCGTCATCCTTGAAGACCAATTGAAACTGAGCATAATCTCAGTTTCTCCATGGTTACAACTTTTGTTAACATATCTGCAGGATTGTGGCTAGTGTGTATCTTTTCCAGCTTCAACTGTCCATCTTCCAATACTGACCATATGAAATGGTACTTGAGCTATATGTGTTTAGTCCTGGAATGAAACGTTGAGTTCCTTACAAGATGAATGGCACTTTGGCTATCACTGTATAACGTGCCCATATCATGCTTCTTACCCAATTCGCCCATAAACCTTTGTAACCAAATCATTTCTTTACTAGCCTCTGTAGCAGCAACATACTCTGCTTCTGTTGTTGAAAGTGCAAAAACACTTTGGATTTTTGAAACCCAACTGACAGTTGTTCCACCTACAGTAAATACATATCCTGTAGTGCTCCTCCTGTTATCTCTGTCACCTTCCATATCTGCATTAACATATCCCTATAGAGAAATGCTTGAACCACCAAAGCATAATGCTTGATTTGTGGTACGTCTCAAATATCTGAGAATCCATTTCACTGCCATCCAATGTTCTTTTCCTGGATTGTTCATGTACCTGCTTACAACTCCCACTGCATGTGCAATATCAGGCCTTGCGCAGACCATTGCATACATTAAGCTTCCAACTACTGATGCATATGGAACTTTAGACATATATTCCATTTCTTCTTGGGTCTTGGGGCACATCTCCTTACTAAGTTTGAAATGGCTAGCAAAAGGTGTACTAATTGGTTTTTCATTCTGCATATTAAATCTTTTCAACACCTTTTGTATGTGCTCATTCTGAGACAGTGTTAATTTGCGATTTTTCATATCTCTAGTTATTCACATACCAAGGATTTGTTTTGCAGCTCCCAAATCCTTCATTGCAAATGAATTTGCCAATTTTATTTTGAGCACATTTATTTCCTGCATGTTAGACCCTGCAACAAGCATGTCATCTACATACAATAACAATATAATATAGCTTCCATCATTTTGCTTTTTCAGATAGACGCAATGATCAGAGTGACATCTAGTATAACCTTGTTCAGACATAAACCTATCAAATTTTAGATACCACTGCCTTGGAGCCTGTTTTAAGCCATGCAAGCTCTTTTTTAACCTGTACACTAATTTTTCTTTCCCTTTGACCTCGTATCCTTCTGGTTGCTCCATATAGATCTCTTCCTCCAAATCTCCATGGAGAAATGTTGTCTTTACATCTAACTGTTCAAGATGTAAATCTTCCGCTGCTACAAGGCTTAAAATAGTTCTGATTGAATTCATTTTAACAACAGGAGAAAATATTTCATCAAAATCAATACCTTTCTTCTGTGCAAACCCCTTCACCACAAGTCTAGCTTTATACCTCTGTTTTCCTCCATCTTCTTCCTTCAGCCTGTAAACCCATTTATTCTGCAATGTAGTTTTACCTGCAGGCAACTTGACTAAGTCCCAAGTTTGGTTATGCATTAAGGAGTCCATCTCTTCTTCCATGGCTAGCTCCCACTTCTTCCTGCTTTCAACCTGCATTGCTTCTTCATAACATTCAGGTTCACCAGAATCAATCAACAATAAATAATATAATGAAGGAGAGTATCGTTCAGGGGGTCTACTTATCCTGGTAGATCTTCTAACACCACTTTTAGGTGTTTGAGGTGCCTGTTGCTGTTGTGGTGGTTGCTGCTGCTGTGGTTGTTGATTATTATTATTTTTAGGCACCTTTACTTTTTTAGTTATCTCATCAAGAATCGTGTATTCCTTGCTTTCTTTTTCATGTTTCTTTTTCTGCTACTGATTCTTATACAAGACCTTTTCATTGAATATTACGTCTCTGCTCCTAATGATTTTATGATTTTCATAATCATATAAGCGATAACCAAAATCATTAGCACCATATCCAATAAAGGTACATTTCTTTGATTTTGCCTCAAGATTTGTTCTATTTTCTTTATTAATATGGACAAAGGCCTCACAACCAAAAGGCTTTAAAAAAAAGTAGTTTACCTTTTTACCTGTCCATGCTTCCTCTGGAATACCACCATCCAAGGAACTTGAAGGCCCTCTGTTTATTAGATAAACAACAGTATCTACAGCATCTGCCCAAAATTGTAAAGGCAATCCTGCATGCAATCTCATGCACCTTGCACGCTCCATGATTGTTCCGTTCATCCTTTCTGACACACCATTTTCTTGTGGTGTTCTTGGAACTGTCTTCTCTCTACGAATTCCATGCTCTGAACAGTACCTATCAAACTCTTTGCTGCAATACTCACCTCCATTGTCCGATCTGAGACACTTCAACTTCTTTCCTGTCTCAATCTCAACCAAAGCTTTCCATTTCTTGAAAGTATCAAATACATCAGATTTATTCTAAATACAATAAATCCATGTTTTTCTAGTTGCATCATCAATAAAAGTAACATAATAACGAGAGCCACCGAGATATGATACCTGAGCAGGTCCCCATACATCTGTATGCACAAGCTCCAATTTTTTGCTCTTCTTTTCTTTCCCAACTCTGAGAAATCTGACTCTCTTTTGTTTTCCATAAATGCAATTTTCACAGAAATCCAAATCAACATTCTTCAAACCTGACAACAAATTTCTTGAGTGAAGAATCTTCATTCCCTTCTCACTCATGTGTCCGAGCCTATGATGCCATAATGTTGCATCTGCTCCTTTGGAAGTTAAAGCATTAACAAAGTTAGAAATACCATTGCATAAATACAATGTACCAACCTTTTCTCCTTTTGCTATTACCAAGGCTCCTTTGGTAACCTTCCAAGTTTTATATGTGAATGTTGTCACACAACCTTCACCGCCTAACTACCCTATTGAAATTAGATTTTTCTTCAGATCTGGAACATGCCTTACCACCTTTAATAGCCATTGGTTTTCATTCTGCTGTTTTACAAGAACCTTACCCATTCCAACAATTTTACAGTGTTTGTCATCACCCAAACGGACTTGTCCAAAATCTCCTAGAACATAGTCATGAAAATATTTCTTATCAAGTGTGGCATGGAATGAGGCCCCTAAATCTACAACCCAAGAATCAGTAACATTTTCGAAAGAAAGAATCAAAGCATCTTGTAACACATCACCTGTCACATTTGCTTCATGATTTTTTTCTTGCTGTGTGTCTCCTTCTTTTCCCTTCCGAGATCTATAGTCTTTCTTCAGGTGTCCTTTCTTTCCACATTTCCAGCACACTATCCCCGATCTAGACTTGGATCTGCCTTTCCTTGATTTACTGCGATATCCCGAGCTCTTTCCTCTTTCCATTTTTCTTCCCTTAGACTCTACACTCAAAGCGTTACCCGATGTCTCACCGGAGCTTTTCCATCACATTTCCTCGCTAAGGATAACACCGACAACATCATCAAACTTTAAAGTACTAGATCCAGAGACAGAGTTACTAATGGCCATAACTAAACCATTCCAACTTTCTACCAATGAGCACAGAAATAAAATCAGAACTTAACTGACTGGTAACTGTATTAAAATCATTTAAATGGTCTGCAACAGATCCACCTTTCGACATCTTCATATTAAATAAACCTTTCATGAGAAATACCTTGTTTGAGGCCGAGGGTTTTGCATATAATTTCACCAACACCTTAATCAAACCATCCGTTGTTGTTTCCTTTGAAATATTGAAGGCTATCGACGCCGCGAGGCACAACCGTACTGTTCTGAGTGCCTTTCTATCGAGAATCTCTCATTTTGTGTCTGTCATAGCCGTCGGCTTCTTTGTTTTTCCACTCAGTGGTAGGTACAGATCTTTCTGATACATATAATCTTCCATCTGCATCTTCCACAGTGGGAAGTTTTGGCCGTTAAATTTCTTGACCCCAAAACTTACCATCTTCCTCCATTGCTCCCACTCGAACTAGGAACCCTTCTTTCCTGCGAGTTTATCAGCGAAATAGACCTTCGACTTTGACACGAGTTGTTAGAAAATTATATATTACAGAGCAATTCAACACATAAAATATGCGGAAAACACAAGCACAAAAAACACATAAAACCATAGAGACACAAATATACGTGGTTCACCCAGTTTGGGCTACATCCACCCTGAACAGCTAGTCCTTCCTTTCTATTATCCAGCAAAATGAAGAGACACAACCTACCGCAGATCCGTTGTAATATCCTCTGTTCTCTCTCATAGTCTCCCTCTCTATTTCTCGCTCTGAGAATACACAATACAATACATAGCCGCAATATAATACCCTCATATAAGCGAGGGGTTTCCTTCTAGGGCAAAAAACCCTAAACTAAACATAACTTCTACCGTCAAATCATCCACCTAATGAATGGCCCAAATTGACTAAAAATTACTATACTTTTACAAGGCAATTTTACATCTGTTTTTAGCCTGGACCCCCCAAGCAGCGTTTCATTACGGGCGGCGTTGTCGCCCCATTAAGGTACATGGGTCAAATGTTGTGATACAAAATAAACAATATAATCAAGCTCCACACCCAACAAATAGGTGGCGGGGATTGTTAACCCCATCGCCAACCTTACCCACTATGCCACATATCACAACGGAGTCGAAAAAATATTGGGGGTGGGTTGCCCAATGCGACCCCCCCCCCCCCCCCTCCCCCAACTTGGTATAAAATTTATTACGGCGGGTTAAAAAAGAGCGATGGTTTCAAAAAAAAAAAAAAATGTTGAGTTTTAAAACAAACGCCTTAATACGGAGGGGGCAGGGTTTGACCACCTGACCCCCTCCACCGCAAATGGATCCTTAACCAATTCAGCTATGGGTTGCTTTGGAAAATCCGCCAGCAATTTTATATAAACCTTTCACTCGGTAGTGCACCCAGGCAAGCCAAGTGCGGACACGGAAGCCGCGGAGGAGCAAGGAATTCAAGATTTAATATATTTTATTACATTTATATTGCTACATGCAGATCGAGGTAGTGGAACCATGAGCCTAGAAAAGAGGTAGGCGGAACCTTGATTGAGCCCAACTTTCAGGAGGGCGAAATTTTGACAGTGTCCAAATGGGACAAAATTTATGTCATTTTTTCACTACTCGACACCACGAATTTGATGGCGCATTTAGATTTTCCATTTGAGCTTTATATTTTTTGGCCACTTTTCAAAGTGGAGTTGCAAGTGTCAGTACTCAGTGAGTGAGCAGTCGATTTCACACCTTTCGATGACATGATTGTGATGGTGATTTCAAATCCAGGAGTAGAGAAGCTCATTCTTCAGTCATCTTCAGCATGAGGTATATGATGCATTGATTTCATGTACTTCTTTGTCTTCTTTGTCTCTGAGATGCATTGTGTTGTATAGATCCCTGTTGATGTTTGATGCGGGATCTTGTTTTTGTTCTTGATGTGAGATGTACTTTATATCATGGATTTGTATTATGTTTGAGATCCCTTTGATGCCATGTTGGCGAGATACTCATTTTCACATGTATGTTGTTGGAGATCCCTTTCTTTTCCATGTTGGTGGAATACTCATGGTCAATATGTGTGAGTTATTGTCATACTGATATGAGTCCTTTTTGAGAGTGAGAGTCCCTGTAGTGGAACATCTCGTAGAGAGGTGTAGCCACTCCTGCATGAGGGAATTTTCCTTGTACGAAAGATAAAACACCATCCATGTACATCTTCTTCTTTACAGAACTTAATGAAGTGGCCTACACCATCTTAACACCGAGGCCCAGAGATGTAGTCTCTCCTGGATGAACTCTGTTATCAAACGACGTGTTCTTGTTGATCTTGACATGGTATGTTCCTCTTATTTACATCATGCAGTTTTTAATTTATGTTCATTAAGGATTTAATTAAATGCAATTCTAATTTATCGGCTGAAGTAAAAGGTTTTGGTTAAGGGTATCAAGAATTTACCCTGGATCATGACCTAGGACAAACCCTAGAAGCACTCAATGGGTGCTTGACCTCTAAAATAAAATACCTTTAGCATGAAACACATCCTACAAAAATAATAATAATAATTTTCTCTCATTTTACAATTTACAAGAATCAAAAGTACATTTCACATTTACGAATATCAAACCTAGTTATACATTTTCAACACAAGCGACATCCAAAATTTTACATTTTGATGAGAAAACTAGTGACTTTTCTATCACCCCTTCTTCTTCTAATCCTTCTACCTTGACTAAAATTGTTTCCTTTACCAACCCTACTACCATCAACCTTTCCCTCCTCAAGGATAAACACTAATTCTCTTTCATCTACATCTCTTATTTCCACTCACAATTGCTAATTAAAGGATCAAGTAGTTGTTATGCACCTACGATAATACTTGACAATGGAATCCAAAAGAACCTCATCTCTTAAATATTTTTTAATTACCTACACCTTTCCACTACCCCACACCACTCACCTAATTAATTGGGATATGTTCAATGAAATGACATCCATGCTCTCATAAATAAATTATGTGCAATCGTTTGTTTCCATCAAATGCTTCCAAGATACAATATATTGTGACATCTCTCCCCTTGACTACTATGACATGCTCCCTAAAGTTCCCTCTCAATAGTAATGGAGTGCTTATATAATGCTCACAACAATATTTTTCAAATTTTTAAAGATGCAAAAGCTTTGAATCTTACCTTTATTATCATTCATGCCCCTTACCCAACTACCTCTCGATAACTAAGTTTGCACAAATGTCTCTCTCTCTTTATTTTTCCTCGCCTTCTCTTCCCACAAATTCCTATATCATCATTACCCGAAGTCTACTCTTAATTTATTTTTCCACCCTCAACCCACATTCACATCCCTTGGCTCCATTACAAACATCATCCTTTATCCATTTTGTTATCCCTACCGATTTCTTTTTCCCTTGTGCCTCTAGTGCTCTCAACACCAACATCTATAAAATCCATAATACAACTACTAGATTATACTAGAGACCATTCTATTATTCTAGTTTGATGTATTTCACACAAGAAGAACCAATATTAACACGTTTAGGCACCATTTTCTTTAGAAAAAATTCCTTTTTGGGTGTTAGATTCCTCATATCATAGATATCTTCTTCTTTTTTTCACTCCTTCAAGAATTGCACTATTGTTCTTATAGTAGCATCTCAACATTTTAGACCCTATTGTAGGTGGGTGGGCATGCCTATGGTTTTTTGAATGGGTTTGCGCATGGTTTTGGGGCATGATGGTTTTCATCCCCTGGTATTTTGTAGATCCGGTCAAGGGAAATACGATTATGTTCTAATCCAGTGTTAATGGATTAGAGTTTATGAATGCTTCGACATGTATATATGTGTTGTAACACTAAAAGGAATATAATGAAAAATCAAATTGGTAGTCCCGATTCAGGATCCAAGGGAAAAATATTTGTGTATATATGTTTTATGTTTTATGCTCTCGCTATTCTTTATTTTATGTTTTTAAGATTTCGTTTGCAGATAATTTATGTACAGGGTTAAATCCTGCATTTGGTATCAAATATTTTTCAGCTTCAAGGGGACGCCTTTGTTGCTAAGGGGTTTTTTGCTAGGGCCTGTGGTAGACCCTGTTCAGTGTGAGATCCACGAGATCGATTCTTGCGGTGAAATAATATGGCGAGCAGTGAAAAGATAGAGATTGAGAAATTTAATGGTCAGAGTTTTGAGTTGTGGAAACTTAAGATGGAGGATCTGCTAGTGGATAAAGATAAGTGGATCGCGATAGATCTGGGTACTAAACCAACGGCAATGTCAGATGAAGACTGGGCTAAGTTGGATCAGAAGACAAAGAGCACAATAAAATTGTGTATCTCATATTCGCTATTGTTGAAATTATATGGGGAAGCTACGACGAAGACTTTGTGGGTAAAGTTAGGGAGTTTGTACCAATATAATTCTCTCGTGAACAAATTTTTCCTGCGGAAAAAGTTGTATAACCTTAGGATGAAGGATGGAGACTCGATGACAAAGCATCTGAATGCCTTCAATACTGTGGTAAGTCAATTGTCATATGTTGATATTAAAATCATAGATGAAGATACGTGCATTAGTTTGTTATGTTCTCTACCATATTCGTGGGACAGTCTAGTTATTGCAAAGGTAGCAATACAACTACCTTGAATTTTGATGAAATTTTCTTAGCCTTGCTGTCGGAGGAAATGAGACGGAGAAATATGGAGGGCCGGAATGGAGATGCCTTATCTGTATGAGGAAGGTCCAAGAACAGAATCAAAAATATTTTTTCGAGTGGGAGATCTAAATCTAGAGGGATATCTAAATCTCCAGGAAAGCCTGTAAAGGTGTGCTGGAAATGCAGAAAGGAAGGGCACTTCCATTAGGGGAATTTTGAAGTCTAACATGGGCCTCCTAAGGAAAATGTACAATCAAAATTCACTTTATGAGAACCAATCACATTTTAGGGGATGACATCATCCCTAATAGTTGAGGTGGCATTGTTTGAGTTAAAGGTACTTACTTGTCACATTCTCAATGGTGGATAAAAACTCATAGTTAACCATAGTAGTGCTCTAAGTACTTTTAAAGTCAAAGTATAGTACTCATAATAAATGTCATTTCACACTTTTTGAATAAAATAATATTATTGTCATTTCATATTTCTTGAAAGAAACAATGCATATCCCTATACATTTATTATATTATATTATATTATTTTTATACAGTATATTAATTACATGTTACGATACAATTTAAATAATATAAATTTCAATTAATATAATATAATTAAGAATTTATAAATTTATATTTATATTTTATTTTAAGTTATTTAAGTACAAAGGACAAATGCATTAGTTGTTCAATGATAATGACCTTTTCTTGAAAAGATCATTCTTATTTATAGTCACATCAATACAATTTTTTTATTAATTTTATTTTGGTACAACTTTTGAATTTAATTTAATTATGGTTACATGGATTGTGGTGCAAAAAGTGAATTGAAAATTCATAAATATTATTTTATTGGTTTAGCTATTATTTTATTATTTCCTTAGGAGGCCCATTTTAGACCTCAAAATTCCCCTAATAAAAAATAACTGCAAATCTAAATATCCTGAGAAAGGAAAAGAATCTGATGATTCTCCTTATACAGAGGCAAAAACCACCTCGGATGAAGGTGGAGATGTGTATTTGGCTTCTTCTTCACATACAAATGTAGATCATGAGGCATGGTTGATTGACTAAGGTGCATCCTTTCACTTCACTCCCCATAGGGAGTGGTTCTGAGAATATGAGAAGTATGATGGTGGTGATGTATTCTTAGGGGATGATAGGAAGCCCAAAATCATCGAACAGGAAAATTCAAGCTGAAGCTGCAAGGTGGAAGGATTAAAACACTTCCTGGTGTTGTTCATATTCCTGCATTGGCCAGAAATCTCATTTCTGTAAGCAATATGGATGATGCAGGTGTAAAAAGAGTGTTCGAGAAATATCGCTACAATATGGTTCGGGAAGCACTGGTATTAATGAGGGGAGTTCGGATTGTAACTTTGTACAAGCTTCATGGTAGCATTGTTATTGATGGGTGCAATAGTTCTGTGGTTCCTGAAAGTGGAGCGGAAATCCTACCACTCTCTGGAGAAAATACCATGCTATGGCATCAAAGGCTTGGACATATTGGAGAGAAGGGCCTTCAGATACTACATGGTAATGGTATGGTAGAAGGTATGTCTAATTTCTATCTAGATTTTGATTTTTGTGATCATTGTGTATATGGGAAGAAGAATCGGGTGAGTTTTCCTTTTGGTGCTAAAATGGAAAACAAGATATTAGAGCTTGTGCACAGTGATGTGTTTGGACCTATGTCGCTTCCATCATTAGGTAAGTTTGTGTATTATGTTTCATTCAAATATGACTTCTCAAGGAATACATAGATATATTTCTTGAGGAAGAAATCTGAAGTCTTTGACAAATTTAAATAATTTTAGGCTCTAGTGGAAAACCAGACAGAGAAGAAGATAAAAGTTTTGAGGACAGATAATGGTGGAGAGTTCTGCAAGAAGGAATTTGAATAGTTCTGTAAGAAGTGTGGTATAGCATTACAAAATACTACTCCATACACACCTCAGCAAAATGGAGTTGCAGAAAAAATGAACAAAATGTTGATGGAAAAGGAAAGAAGCATGCTCAGTGGTATCGGGTTAGGGTAGAAATTATGGGCAGAGGCAGTGTAGTCTGCATGTTACCTAGTTAAGAGATCACCTTCATCAACGTTGGAGCATAAGACTCCACATGAGGTATGGACTGGTAAGAAACCATCTCTTTCACATCTAAGGGTATTTGGATGTGAAGCATATGTACATGTTCCAAAGGAGAAAAGGACCAAGTTGGATAATAAATCTAAAAGGTGCATCTTTATTGGGTATAAGGATGGTTTAAAAAGTTACAAGCTTTGAAATCCAGAAAAAATGAAGGTTGTGTACAATCGAGGTGTGGTGTTTAGAGAGGTAAAATATGTTGATAAACATGAAGTCCTACCAAAGGAACCTGAGAAGATAAAGTTTGAGCTAAAGGAGGATGAATCAGACTCTACAACCAAACAAGATTCAGAAGAGGAAGAGCCACAAACTATAGTTGTGAGAAGATCAATTCGAGAAAGAAGACAACTAGAAAGGTATATTCCATCTGCTTTATGTTCAAATTTTTCTTTAACTATCATTGATGATGATCCCATAAATTTCAGGGAGGCAGTGGATTCAGAGGATGGAAAACTCTCGAAGGAGGCCATGGTTGATGAAATTGCATCCTTGCACAAAAATGAGGCATGGGATCTGGTGGAGTTGTCAGCTGGAAGGAAGCCCACCGGGAGAAAATGGGTGTTTAAGAAGTAGATGAATGATGAAGTCTCAAAGGGAGCTTCCACCGTGGATCTCATGAATGATGACAAGTAGTGGACAGTGGCCGACGACTATGCCATTTCAACATCTGGAGGGGGAATGTCTATGGGATTCAATGTTTCCTCTAGTTCTGCTGAAGAAAAACACGCAAATAAGGGAGTGGTGGATTCATTGCGCTTGGCCTAGAATTGGAGAACTGTCGCTAGAGAGGTGCGGAAGTCCTCGAGGTGGGGACAGAGGTGGGTATAATGGCCATGGAGATCACACAAAGAACAGGGGTGGTTGGTGTGAAATTTCTTGGGGTTCCTAGCTGCAGTCGAGGAAGGAACATAGGTTTCCAGGACCGTAGACTCGGGGAACGCGACATTAACCATGGGCTTGAGATGAGGCAACTATAGACAAATATGGGTGGCATGACTAACAACATCACACAAAACACACTAGATGGTATGCTTTGGAGGCCGAGGAGGGGCAGGGTTTGTCGGGGAAGCCTTGTCTTTTGATGCCCTATTGCGAGCTTTTCCCTTCTTACCCGAAGTGGTCGCAACAAGAGAAGGTTCCTGTTGAGGTGGCTGAGGCACTGTAGCAGCAGGAGAAGTCATAGGGACCGGTTGAACTGGGGTCAAAGCAAGATAAGGTTTGGGTTGACCAGGCAGGGTAGCAGCTAGGGGATCAAGGTACTAGACGAGAATCCCCAGGGTCAGGTTAGGAAGAGATAAGGTAGCCATGATAGGTACCGTTTACACTCCAGGAGGGGGAGCTAGGAACGGTATCTGACCGGAGGGGTAATGGCCAGGTGGGACGACTCCAAGATGGTTAAGGCCTGGAGGAACCGTTCCAAGAGGGTAGAGAGGCTCATGGATACCAGCTATAGGTGAAGGGCTAGGAGGAGGGGGCCTAGAAGGCTAAATCGAAGGGCTAGGAGTAGGCTGTAAAGGGCGAGGTTGCTGAATAGCCGAAGCAGGCTGCTTGAGGGAAGCCCGAGACTATTGCATCATGCAAACATTCGATGAGATGGGATCAGAGAAAGGAGGAGGAAGACCAGGGAATGTACCAAGCAAAGAGGATTCTTTGTAGACTCTGGGTGAGACACTGGTCAAAGGATCGACGGTTTGCTTATTGGCCACGGAAGAGATGATGGACTCAGGGGAGTTCTGAGACTTTGGTTCGTAATATGTCAACTGGTAAATGGTGACTATCTTTCTGTTATGAGGGAAGGACATCTTGTGGTGAACCGCATATGGGATAGCAGACATCACATAGGTGTAGCTATGACCCAATAGAATGTTGTAATCTAAGGGGGCATCTATGACTTCTACGTCAATGCAAACAGTCTTGCCCACAAGAGTAATAGGACAATTACGGAATAAGCTAATGGGCTGGGAGGCATGGCCATCTCACGCTCAGAGAGTGATCGTGGAAGGAGCCAACTCAGGTGATCCAAGTTGCTTCCAAACTAAATCAGACATCACACAGGAGGATGCCCCCTCATCAATGATACACCGAAAAACATTGGCGTTCCGGATCTTGATTGGGATTTTGAAAGTGACGGAAGCAGGGAGAGGAGGATGTTCTAACCGGTCAACATCGAAGACGATCAATCTCTCATCTGAAGGATCTACAGTGCCCATGGGAGAGAGTAGAGCTTTTCGTTGTGAAGGGCACGACTGGAGGAGTTCCAGCATTGAGATGGCAGTAGGAGATTGCGTCAAATTATCTACTATATTATACGAATGGGCAGTTTTGCCAGAAGCAGTGTTTCGGCGTAATGGTCCCTTAGGGATCTTGGTATGAACCTCCGCCTTAGGCTGAAGGATCTGCAAAGGACCATTAGGTGTCAAAAGAGGCTCTGTAGAACCTGAAGAAGGTGGCTCAGGGACAGACGTAGCGGGAGGCTTGTTGTACTGACGGGACCAAGTCTAAAGGTTGAGGTCTACAGTTATAGGTTGGTAAGAATTCATCATGAGAATCTGATAATAGGAGGTACTAGATGGAAGAGGTCGAGTGGCCACCTGACCTTCAAGTGGTTGGGTAGCCATGAATCCATGCTGAGGGAAAGGATTAGTAAACACAACTGGCTGACTAGTCACAGCACTGGGAGGGACGAAAGGGGAGGCTTGATGTCCTCGCAATGGTTCTTGAGACTCCCACATCTACTTCATTTGTGGTAAAAGAGGACAATCATGCGTGTAATTACCATAAATACCACAACAAGAAAAAAGCTTGTTCATGCGAACAGGCCTGTCCTGCTTGGGTTGAGTGCCCTGTTACTGGTTAGCAGTGTTAGGTGCATTATTTTGAGGATTACATCCAGGATTACCGGAGGCAGATTGATTTTAAGTGTCTTTCCTCTTCTTTTTGGAAGGAGGAGGATTATTCGCGCCTCGCTGTGCATACACCTACCCCTGAGGGGGCGGTGGCTGCTATTACGGGGGTTGAGAAGGCAAGGGAGGAGGAGGAGCTAATGTTGGAGGATTTGGAGCACCAGGTTGCAGATATAGATAATAAGGAGGTTGGATAACATTGTGGTAAACAAGAGGTTGGGACAAAGGAGGAGGCATGCCGTATCCTGGATACATGCTACCTGGAGGGGGGAAAGTGCAGGAGGTGCTGGTCCCCCCTTGAGGAAAACCATAGCCCATGGGAGGCTGAGCGTATGGATGAGAGAGAGCTCCAACGATACCGTCAGCGGCATGAGATGCCCCTGGTGCATTGGCACCACCGGGTCTAGGAAGATTAGGTAGAACAATATAAACATAACCCGACTGAGCATAGATCAGGTCATATTTTAACGCAATTTGGAGAGCGGCTTCTTCAGTTTGAGGGAAATGCGATGCGTCATCTTTCCCTATAGCAGGCAAGAGAGATCTAAGGAACCAGTCCATGTAGACACGGTCTCCAAAGGTAGGGGCTCGACATAGGCTCTTTCTTCTCCACCATTCCTGGACATGATCGGATAGGCGGGTCGCAAACGATTGACGGAAAGAAGTCAAAAGTTCGGTACCAGTGTCATAACGAAGGGGAAGTTGGAAATAAGACAGAAAAGCTCGGGCAAAGGTTGCAAAGGTGGTATGAGAGGATGAGGCCTGATCAACATACCACTTAGAAGCTTCACCAGTAAGCGTACGTTGGAACAACTGAAGATGGACAGAGTCATCGGTAATGGAGTTAGACGAACACCACATGTGGAAAGATCGAACATGATTTATAGGATCCAGCAAGGCCTTCAAACTTGGGGATGTGGGAAGGGAGCTTGGTTGGCATAGCAGGCCAACTAGCATCATGGTGTATAGGGTCATTGATCAACTAGTTAAAATCGGGAAGACTGAGCCCTGCCAAATAGGGGAGTAAGGGAGTAGCTGGGGTAGTTCCTATTATGGTCCCACTAGTAATATTCCCAGCATTAGGACTGGGGCTACCACTAGCGTTAGGTCCTGAACCAGACATGGTGAAGGTGACAGGGGGTGAATCAGGGGCGGAACCAGAAGGGGAACCCAATGAACCAGAAGAGGAGTCAAAGTGTGGACTCGGTGGAGGACTAACTCGAAGCCGACGCGGAGGAGTAAGTCTCCCTACCAGAAACTGAGGATGAAAGCCAAGAAGTCTCCGGGATAAATGCCTTGGTGGCGTAATGATGACGACACAAACACGATACAAAGGGAAGAGAGACCAACAAGGGTGGAGAGGTGCAGGATCAACTAATTACAATGTCGAAACAAGGGCCGAGAGGTGAAGGGTCAATTGATTTCAATGTTAAAGTCTTTTATTGGCGATGTTAACCAAGCTCTTCTTCACTTAGGGTGTGTGTGTTAAGTGTGTAAATTTTAATTTTTAAACCCAGACGTTTGTAGAGAAAAAGAAAAAGTGTGTTGTATAACTGTGAATAAACCTGCAAATAACAGCATATGAAACTGAAATAACAGAAAATAAACAGCTAAGAATGCAATAATCTAAACCCAAGGAGGCGGGCCTCTCAACAAGTAGTCTGTAGGTGGGAAAAAATCTAGTCAAAACACACCAAAATAACCAATAGATCTAAGGTCGAGAGGGATAGGGATCTAAAGGTCAGATGGAACTCAAAGTGAGCTCACAAGAAAAAAGATAGAAAAATATGACAATGATGGTGGATCAAAGTCAGACCAAAGGTATAGATCCAGAGTGATCTTTAGGCAACAAAAGGTCCTGAGTGAATGGAAAAACCCTTATTTATAACAAAATATTGAGTTAGTCTAGATATTGGTGCATAATTAAAATATTATTAACCAAATCAAGATCCAACTTTTATGGAATATTTTATTATATTTGTTGGAGGGAAAAAGAATTTGACTTGGGTCAAATCCCTTTATTTGTATATAATAAATAAATAAATGATTTATTTATTATTTTAAGGATGTAGTTGAGTAATAATCAAATAAATAATGATTTATTTAATTATTTATGAGTGATTTAGTCAAATCTAACAAGAAATATTATTTAAATAAGGTTTAAATAATTATTCCTAGAAAATAATAAGATAAATAATAATTTATCTAATTAATTTTCCTGTTTTGGGTTAAATATGACCAAGAATATTAATTAAATTGTTGTTAACTAATTATTCCTTGAGGAAAATTAAACAAATGCAGATTTATTTAATATTTCCTCATGGGGTTTCCTGTTTAGACCATAAACAACTTAATAAAGGTGGTTTACTAAGTTATTTTTCATAGTGAAAAAATTTTTACTTAGGGTAAAATTGGTCTTACACGGTGTACTTAGGTCCATCTAATAGTAACAAGTTGGATGACCAAAAAATGGTGTAACAGACACATCATATCTGGAATAGGTTTTTCCTTTGTTATTCCAAGAACTTGCCTACTTCTGACAGATGGCCAACATATTATTCTATGCAGATAGTGAGCAAAAAATCATAATCAGTACTGTCTTTTGTTTTTTGGACATGATTGAGTTTGTTCATTCTATGTCACACTAAAATGTTAAAATTTTAACAGCATTGTGGTAGCCAAAATTTAATCTTTGGGAATCTTACCCTCTAGGGAAGTTTCTCCTGGAGAGCTCTGTTTAGGTGCAGGAGAGGGCTTCGGCTTCGGCTTTGGCTTTTGAGTTAGATCTTGAGTTGGAGCAGGGGATCCTGAACCTGATCCAAGCTTGGGCACAACAACTGCCAAAAGCAACCATCAGAACACCAACAACAACATCACTGAAACAAACTAAAACCAAACTAATTGCATCCCATAAGAGAAGCATACCTGGAAGACTCTGGTCGTTTCCAGCAGTTCCCCCTTGTAGTCTGGCAAGAACTCCCACCATTGGACTATTGTTGTAGGTTGTAGGTTATGTCTGCTGATAGTTTTCTCTGGCATTTGCAAAGTTGTCATTGTTATCAGGTATTCCAACAACATCACCAATTAACGAAGAATTTCCCATCAATAAAAGCCCCAAAGCAGAGGTCCCATTTTTGGTTCATATGTGGGAGATTCTTCCACTCATCTTTCTCTACATTGTAAATTGCTGCTCCTCACACACCATTTCCTCCAGCAACGTAAACGAGCCCTTCCGGGGAAACGAAACAAGCCGCATGGACTACTTGTAGCGGACAGTCTGTGCCACGGCTCCATTGAGCAGATGAGAAATCATAGATGAAGATAGTAGATAATCTCTTCGCGTAGGTTGAACTCCTTCTGCCTATCAAAAGAAGATTTTTATTGACACAAACGCAGTGGTGAAGAAAGTGGGGAAGGCGAGGGAGTTGTTCCCAGGTGCGTTGCAAAGGGTCACACACGAAAGTAAACATAGGGCCATGCAGTATAGGAAATCCAGTTCCATCAAACATATAAACTGTTGGGAAATTCCAAGCTCATAACGGACTTTAATAACTAACCTGATTTCAAATCAACGGGCAAGGAGAACTTAATCGTCTAACAAAAGATCGAACGATGCACACGAAGGACAGCAAGGCAACAGGGGTATTGTTTTCAAATAGTGACGCCTTACGGCGTAAAAATAAAAATAATAAAATAAAATAATAATAAACTATAAAAACAACCCATGGTATTGACGCATGGTACTCATGTGGAATGTAGTTTATTTAAAGGAGGGAATTAAGATGGCCTAGATCAATCTCAACTCTGGATCTACCAAAAGCCAAGAGAGATCAAATGTCTTGATATGCAAAGCTCTTTTAGAGTGAAAAGAGAATTGATCCATCTCATAAATAATATAGATTTAAACTAATTACTTAATAAAATTATTTTTAACCATTTATAACCATTATTATTTTAAAATTTTACTGAATAAAATGCATCTAAATTTTCATACATCCAAATATACATAGTTTTTCTTGTTCTATATTATTTTTGTTACAACTATTTTATTATTCAAAAAATACATGGTTTTTTTGTTATATATTATTATGTTACAAGTGTTTTATTATTCATAAGTAGTATTTCTTAATATATAAAAAATTAAATTAATTATGAAAATTATAAAATATGTGATTTTTTTTAATTTCCAAATTAGATATGATTAAAAAACCATATATGTATCTTTAATTATCTAATTGTAGCTAAAATAATCTTATATGTTTTTTACTTTACAATCATAAACAATTTTCATATTATATGATGTCAAACTTACTCAACTTTTTATTCTGAAATTTTAAACAATGTTTTTCACTACATAATTTTAGCTTTTATAATTTTTTTATTTTTCAATTCCAAACAAAACTTACAAAAGAAAAAACCCACTCACTCCTTACTGTAGGTTATAGTTTTACAAAATTGACACTGAGACAAAACTAAGGCTTTTTTTGTACAAGTTTTATCATAACCTTTCCATCCATCCAATATATATTGTAGAGTCTTCTGAGAGAGTATATTCTAGTTTATAACCTGATCCACAATCAAAAAAATTGGCTAGGGATTTCACAAGTTATTAGCTTATAACTTGATCCACAATCAAAGAAAATGGCTAGGGATGTCACTCGCACAGTGATGTATTGAAGTTCTCAGTTGAAATGGATCCTATTAGATGCACAATGATGTATTGAAATTCTCATTTGAAATGGATCCTATTAGATGCATGGTGGTGAGAGACACTAAAAAATTCAAAACAGATATCTGTTATGACATCCATATTATCTACAAACCATCCAAATTTTTCATTTTATACAACAATTTATAACAATAACCACTCAATTTACTCTCCAATTTTTGAAACCCCCACCCATGCGGGGGAGATCACACTGTAAAATCAAATGTTCTTGTGTAAAATAAAATAATAATAAACTATAAAAACAACACATGGTATTGACCCATGGCATTCATGTGGAATGTAGTTTATTTAAAGGGGGGAATTAAGATGTCCTAAATAAATCTTAACTATGGATCTACCAAGAGCCAAGAGGGATCAAATGTCTTAATATGCAAACCTCTTTTAGAGTGAAAAGAGAATTGATCCCTCTGATAAATAATATAGATCTAAACTAATTATTTAATAAAATTATTTTTAAATGTTTATAACCATTATTATTTTAAATTTTAACTTGATAAAATGTATCTAAATTTTCATACATCCAAATATACATTGTTTTTCTTGCTCTATATTAATTTTTGTTACAATTATTTTATTATTAAAAAAATAAACGGTTTTTTTTTGTTATATATTATTTATGTTACCACTATTTTATTATTCATGAGTAGTATTTCTTAATATATAAAAAATTAATTTAATATTGAAATTTTTTAAAATATGTGATCTTAATCAAATTTCCAAATTATTTCAAAGGACATGATTTATCTTGAGCAATAATGATGAATGTTCATAATTCTCATTTCTTAAATAACACTAAAATTACATTTAATTACTTAATTGTAATAGTTTGTTAACTACATAACAATTTGTAACTTGTTTTTACTGCTCTTGAACTGATGAAAGCCATAGTTGTTGCATATAGGAGCATTTAGCTCTGATAAGAAAGGTGTAGTAATGTGTTATAGTTTTCTCTACAAATATGTTGGAGTTTTTTTCTCAATAAACTTGTTTTTATTGCTCTTAAGTGATGAAATCCATATTTGTTTCATATAGGAGCATTTAGCTGTGATAAGAAAAGTGTGATATTGCATTATAATTTTCTCTACAAATGTGTTGGAGTTTTTTTCGCAATAAATTTGTTTTACTACTCTTAAGTGATGAAATTCATCGTTGTTGCATATAGGAGCATTTAGCTATGATAATAAAACTTTGATACTTAATTTGCTCTACAAATGTGATGAAAAGGGTGCCATAAATGTTGGCAATTTCATTGTTAATGTAATATAAGCTAAATACAAATTCATTTCTTGTAGACAAGATCAAGAAAGATGTGTTGAGTAGCCAACACTAAAGAACAAGACATGTTCGCCAATTCCATAAATGCTACCGAATCTCTCTTGGTGTTGGAGTTATTTTCTCAATAGCCTTATTTTTATTTCTCTTGAAGTGATGAAATCCACCTCTCCATACATTTTTTACTATCTTCACAAAGAACAAAAGAAACCAAACTCATAAAAATAAGAAAATGGCGACACCAAAGAGATCACTGGTAAATAAAAATGTGATCTTTTGAATATTTTCAAAGATCATGAAGAAAATAATACATAGATGACTCAATAGGAAGTGATCAATATTAAATATGGAGGAACGACACCAAAACAACCTTTGGTTTTGAAGGAAGAAAATCACAATCTATTTCTTTATTCATGAGGCATTCATGTTGGCATGATCACACAAGGTCTTTAACTTAACTTCAACATAGGTCTCATGATTTGTAAGGCTCAAGGAAGCAGTATTGCAGTAAGATAACATGGTCCTTGCCTTTTCTTCATATAATTATTTGTTAAATTAATAATTATTTATTTAATGTATCCAAATAAATTAATTTTTTATTTTTATTTTTAAATTATATATATATATATATATATATATGAAATAATAAAACATTTACTGTTATACAAGTTGTGCCAAAAAGTTTTTAAATTCTTTCTCTTCATCTATATCTTATCATTTTAGTATGTTTTCAATCAAGAAGAGGCTTCAAAGTTTAAGAACTATATCTTAGATTTGAGCACATGATTCTATTAAAAGTTATGAAACAAATTCAATTTTTACAACTTGTATGTTTAAATATGTGATTTTGGAAGTGATGATGGCTTCTTTAGACACTTGATTAGTATTGTGAAAGAACTTTGAGTATATCATTAAGGACTATGAATAGTTCCTGTAGCAGTTGCATTACTTATAACATAATTTAATATCCTTTCTTGCTGATACATACCACCTAATCCATGAAAACCTGGTTATCCCTGAAAAATGGTAACCATGTCTGCAATGATATATGCTAATTATTTCAGTTTTATGTTGATGACAAGTTATTTTATCATTTGTTTAGTAAGTCTTTCATTTTTTATGTTTATAATAGTTTACAAGCATTGATATCAATCTAATTAACTGATATTGAAAACCAACTGATGTTTGTGACATGTCTGTAGGTGTTTCCATTCATAAATTGCTTACTCATTTTGTCTCGAGATTGTTACATAATGGTGAAAGAAATATAGTGTTGATCCAAATGAAGATGCTTCTAATTTTCAATGAAGTAGCCTTCAAAAGTTCCTAGCTCTATTACATAAATGCATTGAAAACCATCTTAGTATGTACTTCAATTGTTTTATTTGGACGTGTTGCAAGGTCACATATTGTGTCAAGAAGTTTTTAAATTATTGCTCTTCAAATTAAGAAGAGGCTTGAGAGTTTAAGAAATGTATAATTCTTATCATCAATATCTTTGAAACCTCTACCACGTGCTTCCATGAAAGCAAAATGTGCCTTTCTTTCTTTCAAGATGGCTCTTTCTGTGCAACATCTTATATCTTTTAAGCTACTCTTTCATGTGGTGCAATTGCTAGTAAATAAAGTATTTCAATAAATAATTTTATGTAAACTAATTTTATATAGAAAAAATAATATTCAATATAAAGTTGACATATGCAATTTAAAATAATATAGATATTTACGCAGTAAGACTTTCTAGCTGTCACTTTGTAGCGGTCTTTACCATTAAATTAAATATTAGACGATTCATGCTACACAGAAAATTGACATTTTACCTTAAAAAAATAATGAAATGTTAGTAACAAATAAACTATTTCAATACATAATTGAAAATAATTAATTTTCTATAAAGTACAGAAAGTAATTGAAAATAATTAAGTAAATAGATACATGTGTGCGAATTAGAAGAACAGTGTATGGAAAGGATATGCATGCGAATTACAGAAGAAGAGTGTATGGAAACGCCAAATTATTTCTAATCTTGTACCTACGCATATACATGCTCCAGGTCAATGTCGCTGGCCTTCAAAGGCTCATAGTCACGACAAACTTCGAAAAGGGAATCAATATTATCTATGCTCTCATGGTGGTACGATTTGCACACAAAGTATAAAATGCCCTTCGTCAACATCACCATCAAGTTAACAAAACAAAGCAACACACCAAGGAGTACCCAATACAGAGCCGTGGCCTTTATCCCCACGCCTTGGCTGCTCTCGTCCATGACTGCATACGCGAAAATACCTTCAATAGCTCCAGCAAATATGTCGTGAAGGATAATCAGCGCCAAGGCCGTCGTCCGCTTTCCTTTGATAAGCTGGTTGCTCTTCTTCATGGCGGCCAGGCCGTAATATTTGTCCTCCAATACTGATACCACGCTGGCAAGGTAACACACTGCCCTTACATACATTTGGAGGCAGAGAAAAACCACAGTAAAAAGAATTGCACCCAAAGGAAAGGCCAAGTCCAGGGAGGTCTCCAAATCCGATTTATGATCAGCCTCTCCTCCCACGAGGATGGTGGTGGGGGCGAAGATGATGAACAGGAGGCAATAGGCCAACATGGAGAGCATCATAAAGCCGAAGGAGATTATGGAAAACCAGAGGAATGTTAACGTTAGGCGCTTCCAGACCCGGGGAACGTCGGCCCTCAAAACCCTAACGTACGACACTTTCAAATTCTTGGTGTTAGCGGTGTAGATGGAGGCCACAGTGTACACCACCGCCGCCGTGGACAACACCGACGAGGCTAAACTCATGAAGGCATCGTACGGTGTTTTATACGCTGCTACATCCACGAGAAGATCCCTCCATACACGCAAAATCGACTCGCCGCGGAGAATGGTTTCTTCCATTTGTTTGTGGCTGATTTTAGGGGAATCATGGCCGGAGTAGAATCTGTGGCCCAGGCTTTCAAACGAGAAGGGGAGAAGCAGGATGAGAGCAACAGCCCACACAGTTTTACGACGGGAGTAGTGGAAGAGGATGTTGAAGGCCTCTCTCACGATGCCCACGGCATCTAGTAACTGGAATTCCTCTGGGGCCTCTTTCTCCATTTTTCAGAAACCTAAACCTTTACTCTTGATTTGCTTATTTTCTGCCCTAAACCTAATACCTTGCCTGTTCCTACTGGGGTGAGCTGCGAGGCTTAATAGTGGGATTGTTATTATTATATACAACATATAATGTTTCGAAGATGCAGAAATTCGCGGGGCTTGGTCAAACGAGTTTCCTTCCGCGAACAATCATGTGGTTGAGGTTGAATGAAAGTTCTGAGAGAGAGTCGCAGAGAAATCTCAAAATTCCACGACGGATACCAAAATATTCAAAATCTGTGCGGAAGAATTGCCTATATGTCAATAATGTACGCGGTCGGGTCAAACGAGTTCCCTTCCGCGAACAATCATGTGGTTGAGGTTGAATGAAAGTTCTGAGAGAGAGTCGCAAAGAAATCTCAAAATTCCACGACGGATACCAAAATATTCAAAATCTGTGCGGAAGAATTGCCTATATGTCAATAATGTACGCGGTCGGGTCTATCATATGGGTGTGACGCAGGTCCAAAAAGTCAATGACCGCACTAAAAACAGGACGAAAGAGAATCTCAATACTACAACAAGACAAAAATGTCCATTCTCATGATAAATGCTTCTGTGAAGTCTTTTCCTGTCAACCGGTCCCCTGCAAGATCTAAAAAGGTCTTGAAGGCCGATAACTGCAATTGGATCTCAATGGCTGAGCTGTGCATTACTCTGTCTCCACTTCCTTGGCCACGAGAATGAGAACCAATGCACTTGAGAGCCCATTCAGTGAATCTTTGTACTTTTGCAGCAGCTTCAGCCTTCAACACCTCGTCACCATTGCACTCCTGAAGACGTTCTCGCAGCCTGTCAACAGGGTTTTCATATAATGTTATTGCCAGTCATGACTGATTCCAATCATCAGATTTAGTTATATGCTACATTCGCTCTCAGATGCAAAATCACAATCTTACGATGTTCTTGTTTGGCTTTTTGTTACATCACAGGCTACAGCATTAACAGGCATGTTTATCTTAAATCATAATTCTTCCTGCTCAACAGAATAGCACCAATTAAAAGTTGATTCAATAAATTAACCTAGTTGATTACAGACCTTCTGTTCCAGATTTGGTGGCCATTTAAGGGTGCCAAATCCATTGTAATGCATATGTATTTTGAGCTGCAAAGGGACAATCAGAATGGGAACCAAGCAAAAAGGAAAGGAGTTATGAAAGTTGCAATTAACAAAAGATTCCATACCTTTGCGCCATGAGAGTGACAGTATCTGCCAAGCTCATTGTCCTACTCCTGCAAGCTGAAACACATGAAGCAAGAAAAGAAGTCCTCAGAGCTGCACGAGTGAAGTCTAGAGCACCCATTCTTATAAGTTTCTCAATCAGCCTCGTAACCCCTGCAAGCTCCTGCTGTGTGCTTAGGAACCAGATGGAATCATGATAAGTACAAGACTATGTCCATTCTCATGATAAGTACAAGGCTATGTATAGGTTCCTGACAGCAACAGTATTAGCACAATTTCATTTTCCCGTTGTGCTTGGAATGTGAACTCTGCTGTCCCTTCCTCTGCACAGATTCACTTTTGGGCGCCATTAATGTCGTCGAAAGCGATGAAGACGGTCCAATTTCTGGGTCTGTTTCTCATTCTGCTACTCCATTCTGCTGCCATGGCTGCCACTCCCAGGAAGCCAGTGAGTGTGCCCTTTCACAACAATTATCTCGCTAGCTGGGGTGCAGATCACATCAAACAATTCCATGGCGGTCTAAAGACTGAGCTTCTCCTAAACAAACAGTATGGTAAGCTATTATACATTCGATTTCCTTCTGCATATTTTGGGCTGTTGTATCTTTATGTGTCCTGGGAATAACAATGTGTGATGAAATATGGGGTTGGCAGGTGCGGGTTCGAATCGAAGGGGACATATTTATTTGGGCATTTCAGTATGCAGATAAAGCTGGTTCCCGGCGATTCCGCTGGCACTGTCACCGCCTTTTATGTGAGTACTTCATAATAATATTTGGAGCTTTTTTTGTATGCTAAGTTTGCTACTACCTGCTTATGTATCTTTATTTGTTTTGGTGCGGACAGCTCTCTTCTCAGACTGCAGAGCACGATGAGATAGATTTTGAATTCTTGGGGAACAAGTCCAGGGAACCCTACATTCTTCAGACCAATGTATTTACAGGCGGGAAGGGTGAGAGAGAACATCGAATATACCTCTGGTTCGACCCCACCAAGGATTACCATTCTTGTGCTGTGCTCTGGAACATGTACCAGATTGTGTAAGCTCCCATACTCAAACCAGTATGCAGATAAAGCTGGTTCCGGTGATTCCGCTGGCACTGTCACCGCCTTTTATGTGAGTACTTCATAATAATATTTGGGGCTTTTTTTGTATGCTAAGTTTGCTACTACCTGCTTATGTATCTTTATTTGTTTTGGTGCGGACAGCTTTCTTCTCAGACTGCGGACGGCGTGGTTTTTACAGTCTTCGGACTCTTCTTGCTCGAAGTCTTCTCAATCCCGGCCGGCAAAGAAATACAAAAAAACCCATAGCAAGAAAGCCCAGGACGGCTCTCAACCACGAAGGTGCAGTCATTGCCTTGTACAGAAGCCCTCAGTGGAGAGCCTGAACCTTGGGACCAAAGACGCTCGAGTGAGACAGAGAGCCAGGGAGATGAGCGAAGCGGCTTTGAAGGCAGTCAGTGAAGACGAAGATGGGAAGAAAGGTGCATTTGTGTGTGCTATGGAAGACATGATAAGAGAGCTTACAATAGGATACCAAGCCTAGAGTACTTGTCTTGTGTATGTAACCTCTCTTCCTCGTTCAACCAAATTTGCATTTTAGTATAAATTGGATCATAAAGATTATGTGCAACTGATGAATCATAAAGATTATGTTCGATGAAGTTAAGGTAGAAAAATATTAGAATGATACTTATTGTTACAACAGGAAATCCAGAAATTGAAGAAAATCTTAGTGAATGTACCTGGAAAACAAAGCGTTTTTTGGAATCAAAAGATTATGTACCTGCAAAACATTATACGGTATGGAATGCTCCAGAGGCCCTTTCCAACTTGTGACAGATCTGATATTAAAATTGTAGCCTAACTAAAATGTTTCAATTTATGTGATCTGTGTTGGAATTTGATGAAACGTATGTGTAATGCAATTCATGCTGTGTGATCTGTGTACGAATTAGAGGAGACCAGACATGTTGAGTAACTTGATCTCTGTCCGAATTAGATGAAACCAAATAAAGTGTATTGCAAGTGGCACTGGATAAGAATCCAGTAAATTTTATTTGGTTTTGTTTTAGGTACTTGATAACAGTACAGTAAATTTGATTTATTTTTGGGCTTATTTTAGGAATTTTTAATATAGTAAGAATATCTATTATAATTTAGTTGGGGAAATGAATAATCTGTTTAAACAAATTAAATCAATACATATATGAGTTTTTTTCAACCCAAAATTGTTCCCCGTATATGATTAATGTGACTGTCACAGTAACCTAATTTTGAACCAAATCTTGGACTCTTTAATGCAACGGCATTAAGAATTACCAAATCTAATTCTGATCTCTGCCTTGGGAAAATTCTTGCAATATTATTTTTTCTTAAGTGCAAATATATTTTTAATGGGTGATCTCAATTATTTCCATTTACAAGTCATTTCAATCTTCGATTTTTATGCAACAATTCTGCTAACAGAGAGGAAAATTTTGCAGGTAATGATCTAAATATAAGATAATCTTCCCTTTATTGACCTCTTAAAATGCATGTATAGAGTTTGGTAGCCAATCATGTTATAGAAATACTTATCCTTCTCAAGCATTTCAAGCTCAGCATTCTCGAAGAAGTTATGATTCGAACTTCTCCGAGAATTACAAGTGGGGAATCTCTGATTTTGCTGATAACAACAGCAGGAGGTCTTCCACAAAGAGTGCAGAGTTTGCTCCCAGAAGATATCCTTACTATAGTCCTTTGATTGGCTCTAGAAGTGCACAGCTTGGACTTCATATTTGTTATCCATTCCCAGATAGCCCTTCCTCTACCTTCAACAAGTCGTCAATTTCTAGGTCTCCTTCAAATGGGGATTCTGCTCCTGCTCTCCTGGCAAACTGTCTTATATCTTCCATAGACATATCAAATGAAGTTCCTGTGAAGGATTCCAGTTTTTCTAACTTTAAATCGGTTGATGACCATATTTCATTGAAGAGCAGCAAGATGGATTGTTTGGACCCTGATCCTTGTAAATGTAAGTCCACAATTTAAACTGTAATTCTAAGATCAAAGATACCATCAACGCACCAAATTGCAGAATTTGGAAACTCGGACAAGGCAAGGAAAGCCCAAATAAAAGCAAGTCAGAGTTCTGTGAAAGATGAAGAGGAATATAGAGATCATAATGTTATTGATCATGCTGGTCTCAACAACTATCAAGCAGAGTATCTCTTGATCAAGGATCCGGATTTTCAATTCCTTTCCAATCCAAATTATCAAATAGTTCATACAAGCACTTTTCTTCTTTAGTTCTGCAGGGAAGTAGCTCTAGCAAGGACGAGGTGCCTTACAGCCCTTGCAGCATTGATGCTACTTCGGCCAAAAATAAATGGCCAAGTAGCAGACAGAGACATTTTAAAGATGGTTTTGGAGAAAATGAGCCCCTTTTGGAGAGCATGGACAGATTGAAATGTAAGGGCTGTCATCAAAAGCATTACAAGAAGAGAAAGGGTGCCAAGGTGCAAATTTTCTGTGTGGTAGGTTTTCTTTTTCAGTCTCTAGATTGGACATATCATAGCTTCCCTGTTGTGGTTAAATTTAATGATTTTTTCTCTCAAGCATGGAAACCTTTTTGTTAGTCTTTAAGCAGCTGTGAATGTATTGAGATTTGTAGCTTGAAGAATTTGATACCTCAGAGTGCATGGGAGATTCCCAGGTTAAAGATGAATATGTGCTAGTGTATCTGCAAATGCATTTGTTGTCCATGATGGCTTGGACTGTTTTGCTATCCATTTTATCTGATATTCGATGTGATTTGCATTCATCAACAAACATGCTTAGACTTTTTTTTTTGGATTTTCTAGTATTGATTTTTCATTGTGATTAACAGAAAATGTACTTTAGTTGTGTACTTTAGTTGGCTACATTGTGATCTATATAATATTTTAAGTCTGTCTCACTCTTTCACTCTAGGAATTGTTATTAAATCTGACAGTTTGTAATAAACCATGCAGTAAATCAATGCTGACAGACACAATGGAGAAGAGAAATAATATTACGAGTAAAAAAAGACAAAGCAGAGACCATACAGAATCCAAAATCCCACTTTCTTAATCTCCACTCTTCAGCTCTTACAGATTTGTAGTCTCAGAAACATATATGTTAGACATGCATCAACATTGCTGGTTTAATATTTATCTATTAGACTATCACTGTGTAACTTCCTTTTTTGCCCTTCATGGTCTCACAGAATGCGTAACAGACAGATTTAGTGTATTGCATTTTTATAATAAGATTAAAATGCAATAGATTGGACTAAGAATGAATGTGTCTGTCATGGCAGCTACTGAAGAATCTTGTGTTTGTCATGGCAGCTACTGAAGGATTTGTGATCAGCTGTTGTTTTCCAAATATTATAAGACACCCCCACGAAAATGGCTGGTGTAGGAGGAGCAGCACACAAATCATACCTGATTGCATCAAAGCAAAGCAGCAGGTATATTTTCAAGCCATCGATATCTACAATTACTCTGGTTAATTGCTCAGTTAATATCTACAATTACTCTGGTTAATTGCACAGTTAGTATCAATCAATGGGTAGTTTCTCCTGTGATGAAACTTTAGGTCTCTGACCTCGTGCTGATGTATTTTTTTCACTGTAACTACGTTACCAGCATTTAGGTTGGAGGTGAAAAAAGTTAGAAGGTAACAGGAATGCCGAAGGAGACCTCCCAATGATGTAAGGCGGGCAAAACATGTAGATTTTGAGTTAATTCTTTTCCAACTTTTCCCAGGAGAACAGAGGAGGAAGAATAAATGGCCTCCAGGGATTGAAATCAACCAGATTCACTATCATGCCATCTCTGGTAACATAGCAATGGAATGTACAGTAAAAACATTCAAATTTCAATGGTAATGATGGGTAGGGACCATTGCATGCATAGTAAGAATCAACAAGAAAGTAAGAAATGGCAGCTGGTTGGTTAGAATACACAAATACAAATTTGACACCCCAAGTTGGTTCAGAAAAGAAACCTTATCAAGGATCATTAGTCGTGCATTACATGAATGTAAGATGCAAGCAATAGAATTTTGATAGACGAAACCCTTAACAAGTGAAACCGACTGACTCCACAAATTTCAGAAGGCATATTTCCAATTACCATTTGAAGCATTAATAAGAAAAAATAGCACAGCTGTATCAGGGCTTGAAGCAAAGTAGCTAGACTCAATTCTGCAAATGGTTTGGCAAGGTCAGAATAAGAATTCTTTGCTATTATAACTGGCAAGCACCTTGACGGCCCCATATATGTTACTGCAAACGTTCGAAAACCCATATTGTAGAAGCGCAGTAAGTCTATAGAGCACTGTTTGGTGATCAATTCTACAAATGACGGTATACCCTGCAATTTCAATTTCAAACCTCGCATGTAAAAGTACAATGCAAACCCTTGAGTGTGGAAAATAGATTTTTGAATTGAAGGCTATGTGATTCATATTATTTCAAGAAAGTTTCAATAAAAAGGACATTCAAAATTATTGAGTTTAAAACCATCCAATATAATTTATTATGAAAACTAAATTATTAGGTTTATCCATCTAAAATCACCCTACATAATTCATCATCAAAAGAAAAATAGATAGTCTAATCCAAAACTAATATGGACAGTCTGATCTAAGAGTTTATGAAACTCTCCATCATAAACCACCCGCTAGCATACATGCAGGGTGTGAGCATTTGGTTCTGAAAATGCCTACCCAGCTCAGGCAACTCTTCATTCACAAGAACTTCAAACTCAAACAGATATTGGTGTAACAGAGGTAGGCCTTCCAAATATGAAGGTCGCATTGACATAATCACAGCGCCCTTGAGCAGAGCCGCCATTACCCAAAGCGCCTCTTCCTCCTCATTCATGTGAAGCAGAATCATGCCTGCTATGAAATTCATCCCCTGTGTATACCCCACATCCCTGTCATACACAAAGTAGGCCTTTAACAAATTGTGCAGAGATCTCTGTCTGGGCCCGTCTATCAGGTGAAATAATTTTTGGGAGGGCAAGGTGTGATGAATGTCTTTCACGATAAGCTTCTCTAATGAATCAGAAGTTTCAGTGGATAGGAGGAGTTGGTAAATTCCAGGGTTTGCTAAATCCCCACTTAAAAGTAGGGGTAGTTGTATTGTAATTTTGTTATAGTGCAAATCTCTTCAGGTCGAACCGTGGGTGTGCTCGAATTCCTGAAGCCGAAGAGAAGGATTGAGACGGAAATGGGAACTAGCATTGAGTTGTACGTTGAATGTATGTTGGAGGGTTTTAAAGCCAGAATGGAATACAATTCATGTTAAAGACCAGCATAGGGGAGGACTGCAGCAAGACTTCAGCACACAGTTCGTTGGGTTACCCATTTTGTGCAGAAAACGGGTGAAGAGAACTGCGCTAAGGGAAGCGTACTGAAGAGTTAAATGGTCCAATCATATAATTAGAGCAAATGACCTAACTAGGAATATCATATTTATTGGATTGAGCTGATTGCAACCAATTAGACTAATTGGAAAATTGAGATAATTGAGGATAAATGGTCAAATTAGGATAACTGTGGTTAATTGATATTATTGGGCTAATAATAAACTTAACACAATTCAAGTTAATTGTAATAATTGAGATAGCTTGAGCAAATTGATTTTTTTTACTAGTAAAAGAAATTAAAATAAGAAAAAAATCTTAAAAATAACTTCCAAAATGTTATAATAAAAAAAAAATTAAAATAAGAAAAAAATCTTAGAAATAACTTCCAAAAAGTTAAATTGTTAGATATATATATATATATATATATATATATATTCAAAACCTTAAACTATTCTAATCACACAAAATGAAAAATTTCAAAATACACATTTCATTATTTATGAATTAAAAAAATATATATATTTAAAACCCCCCAAAAACAAAACAAAAAAAACAACCTAACTGAGATTTCAGTGAAAAATTCAAAACACATCTCCTTATTAATGAATTAAAAAAATATTTAAAATACCCACTTAAATATTAAAATAAATACGCATTTCGCTATTCATATATTAGAAAAATCATCTTAATATAAGAAATTGCAACATTTTCAAAATTCAGAAAACATTTCCTTGATCATATGTGGGAAAATGGCCTTGATCACAAGACAGTGAAAATACAATACACATTATGATATGAATCTTATTTAGTACTATCCATCTCAAGATGGTAACATCTATCTCACTATTTCCCCACCGGATAAAGTTGAGGATTGGCAATTATGTGTACCATGGTATGTTCTTAGTTCATGGTAATATCGACTAGAAACAAATATTGAACGATTGCTCTAAGATCCAACAATGTCCAATGTCTTTTCATGATCAGCTGCCCATAAAAACAATCACGTCTCTGAAGCTTTCCATGTTCAAACAATATAGTTTCATGATCAACTACCATTAAAACACATCACTAAATCTCTCCAGTCTAGAAGAATGGTATGATAGAAATGTGCTGATGGTGCAAGTGAAACCATACAACCCTATGAAAAGGCCATGAAAATAACACAACTCATGCAAAGTGAACAAATACGATAGTGGAACTTGGATGTTTGATATAAAATAGAAATTCACACAACTGCAAGTATCAGGATAGGAGAAGAAGACCACCTGTCAAATGGAAAGGTAAAGTGAGGGAAGCTTCATTGGGCATAAGTGAAATTAAAACAGAAATCGGTTTATGGGAAGTATCACATGAAGCCTTTGTGATACTGAAAAAATGTTGGCCAAGAGGCGGCAGCTCCCTGTCCGGGGGAGGATTTTGTGCTAGGTTTTTTATCCATTTGTATGCCTCTTTCAGTAATCCAATCCTGAGTATGGAATTAGGACTGTAATCTAATACCAGTAAGGTGTCAGTAAGGTTGAATATCACGGCATCTGCACCATGCAGAGGAAAAAACAAGACAAACGAGGCTGAGAATGTTTCCTCCAGCAATAGGTACTATTATCAGTCTTTATTTTGACGCTCGACTTCCCTAAGGCTCACCCACCCATTCATATTCGAACACAGCTTTTGACCTTCGAGAATCGAGATAAGGCATAAAACCAAATGACAATAAAAGGTACACGTCTACACCAATATCACCTGTAGTTTCCCAAGAGCTCTGGTCAAAGAATATCTTTTTGCCGGAGCTATGATCCAAGATTATTTCTTTACCTGTTAAATAGAGGTTGATAACTGATATTCTTTCATGAACATTTCTCAGCAAAATTTATTCAATTCGATCATTTATGATACCAAAACATCATAGACAATAGACCTGTCAAAGTTTATAACTATGTATCTATCCCCTGGACCTAATAGATGTCCAATCACTGATAAATCATCAGCTGTAATTTCAATTTTATGAACCACTAGCACTATGTACTAAACTAAAAGCAGTTTTATCTTCAGAGAGAAAAGTCCCCTTTTCTCCTGCCCAGAGATTAACAAGCAGCAGCGTCCTATTATAAAATGCCGTATCCCACATTGCATGCTGCAGTTCGAACTTCTTACATATTTTCTTTCATGTTAAGGCGAGTTGCAATCTTCTGACCCAATGATTTGTCACACTGCACCAATCCATGTGATTAATAATTAATATCAATAATAGGTTATTCCAACGGATGTATAAAAAGGATCACAATCATAGTAGCTCAAACGAAATATAGAAAGTCTGAATGGCAAACCTGTGTCCAGTAAGATATCCAAATACTGCAAATTTCATGGGTGACCCTAAGATCTGACAAAGCTGCCACCCATCGCTTCACAAAACGTTCTTGCCTGCAATTTAAAATCATCACTGTAATTTCTGTCCATATAGCAAAAACAATGAATTGACTGCTAGAAATCAAGCCAACCTACCTATCTGGTGAAATGAACGATATCGCTCTTCAGGTTGTTTGAAATTATTCTCCTCTCCAGGTTGTTTGAAATTATTCTCCTTCTCTATCACACACTGCCAATTTCAACCAAAAAATACCCAAATATCCAAATCCATGAAAAAACATCAATAATCTAAATCCAAATTTCAACCATGACCATATATCCAAATCCAAGAAAAAACAGCAATAATCTAAATCATTATCATCATAATCGCAAAGAGAACTATAGAATAAAACAAAAAGCATGAAAATTAAGTCTCCAAAAACAGGCTATTTTGAGTTTCAAACTAAAATAGTACAAACATTTTTTTCAAAAATAAAAATTATCAAGAAAAACGCTACTCCGCCAAGTACATACTGCAATAACGAACTGTCATTGTATCATAATATTGTAAAAATCTCAGATCTATCACCAGAATCTGGAGAAATGGTGAGATCTTACAGTATGAGTATGGGAAGGAATGGGAAATCTCTCAGCATGACGAACTGGATCGAACCTTGATGGAAAGTAGTTGACCTGGAATTCCAGCAATTGTTTTGTAAAAACCAAATCTCTCCATGAACATTGACTATATGTCCAAGTCATACAAGGAGAGGTATTGAAAAAAAATAAAAATAAAAATAAAAAAATATTTTCCAACCTCTTCATCCCTGTGCATGAAATTCATGAATCCCTCGTGATGATTATTGTGATGTGCACACTTGGGTGCATTGGCTGGCAGCATCAAATAGTTGGGTCCAAGCCGATGCCTCTGTGTATCTGCGTATGAGAATACCCTTGTTTGGAGTAGCTTATCTTCAGTGTAATAGACACCAGGAACAACAATAGCAGGACAAAATGCAAGCTGCTCGTTTTCAGCAAAGAAATTGTCAATATTCTTGTTCAAGACCATGCGTCCTACAGGTTGAAGAGGAAAGGAAAGAGATCCTCGGGCCAAGTTTTGGTAACATCTAAAGGATCAAAGTCATATTTATCCTCATCCCGAGGATCCATTGTCTGGATAAAAAGTTTCCATTCAGGATAGTTGCCTGCTGCTATAGAATCATAGAGATCCTTGGTTACATGACTGTGGTTTGTCCCACCAACTACAACAGCTTCATCATCCAATAGACACTTAACTCCACAAGTAGGTCTCCAATGAAACTTCACATAGTTTTGCCTCCCAGCCTTGTTAACAAGGGTGAAGGTGTGGACACCAGACCCATCCATATGCCTGTAGTTTAACGGGATTCCAAGATCATCAAAGAGAAAGGAAAACATATGCAAACTCTCTGGGTGGTGAGAGAAGAAATCTAGAATCCTCCAGTCTTCTTGAATGTGACTTTTGGGATTTGATTTCAATGCATGAACCATGTCTGGAAACTTCATACCATCTCGAACAAAGAATACAGGAAAATTATTTCCAACAAGATCGAAGTTCCCCTGCAAGAGGAATGAAAATCCCATGAGCTATATGCTAAAATATTGCGGTTGGATCAATTACAGAATAATCCTTTGAAAGAACTTTCAAAAATAGTCAAACATTTACCCGAATAATCCAACAAATTTGATCATAAAACACAAATGCCTATTGCAACATACAAGACAAGAAACTTCAAAAAGAAAATGATCCATAAACATTCTTCTCAAACAGGGTTTAATAGAAGATGCAACCTCATGGTCAAAAACATAAATGTCACTTATAGCAGGGTACTACCTAGATACCAGGGTTCCCCGTACCTGCTTTATTCTGCAAATGGGGCTCCCAACTAAAGAGAGGATTCATAAAAGTTAAAACCAGTGTTGAAAGACCGAAATTCTATTGCATCAATCTAGACGGCGTTGGCCACATTTTCTTTATGGAGGCACCTTTTACCAAGGAGGTCTAAAGACGGATACAAGGCGTCTTTACAGGTTAACAAGGTACTACCTACATACCAGGGTTCCCCTTACCAGCTTTTACCTGCTTTTACCTGTAAATGGCACTCCCAAGTCCCAACTACAGGGAAGCTACATAAAACGAGTATTAGAAGACCGAAATTGTAGCTATTGCAGAAATCCAGAAGACTGTTGGCCATGTTTTTTAATGGAGGCACCTTTTGCCAAGGAGGTCTAAAGATAAATAGAAGGTCGTCGACTGGCACATTGCCCTTGTTGGGAACCCAGGGTATTGCCAAAATCTGGCTAAAGTGTCTGGCAAGTAGTCAGGATGGTCACTTCTCTACTTTTTTCGTCAAGAGAGATGCACCAGAACGTTTAAAGATATTGCGCAAATACAGGCTAAAAAAAATGGCCAAATTTTCAAATTTGAGCTCTAAAGCCTACTGCCCCGACGAAAGATTCTGAAAAACTAGAAGTAAAAGCAATATTTCATACACTTAGCTTACTTAAAAAAGATGACAGTTGCATCCCTTATAGTAATATAAGTATCAAAATTTGTAAAAGCAAAGAAAAAATCATCTAGCTTCTCAATACAAATGTCCCAAAATTACAAATTGGTTATTTATCAATTAACTATAATCTTTTGCAAACAATTCATTCCCACAAAATTTAAAAAAAAATGAATTATACGGAACAAAAACAAAAGTCTCCCTCTAAAAATTACATCCAACTCGTTGTAATAATGCCCTACAGTCTCCCTTAGTAAACTTTCCAAAACAGAACATGCAGATTTCTACAAACATCCCCTAAAATATTTGTAAAAATCATCAACACTTATCCAAAATTTACTGTGCCATTAAAATTTTCTTTAATTAATTGCCCTGATTCTTTCTTAGATTATTATTTGTCCACAAAAATTTTACGATTACAACAGGCATTCAACGTTTTATATAAATCAACCGACATACCTACCAAACCTAAGAAATGCCAAGAACCTAGAAGAAGGATGCCATCTAAATCAGATCCAAAACTCACCTCTCTGGTGTAGAATTTCACAGCGAACCCGCGAGGATCTCGAAGGGTTTCAGGACTCCCACACTCATGGATAACAATTGAGAAACGCACGATCAGTGGGGTCTGTACGCCGGGGGCCCGAAGGAAATCGGCGCAAGTAAGATGAGAAATGTCATGGGTCACCTCAAAAAAACCCTTCGCACTAGCTCCTCTAGCATGAACAACTCTCTCCGGCACACGTTCCCTATCAAATTGTGCAATCTTCTCCACCAGGTGATAATCCTCCAAAAGGATAGGACCTGCACATATACAATTTCAATGCGTGGATACATCCCATTCATATGCTACAGTAAACCCATCTTTTTCCTGAAATTTCAATGCATAAACACATCCATTCATAAGCCATAAACAGACTCAGAAAAAACAAAACCCAGCCCTGCAATGCCAGAGCATTATCCCCATTCAAAAGCAAAGAAGTAGCAAATACAAACGCCTGTGTTCCACAGCCCTCCTCTAGCATGAACAACTCTCTCCGGCACATGTTCCCTATCAAATTGTGCAATCTTCTCCACCAGGTGATAATCCTCCAAAAGGATAGGACTTGCACATATACAATGTCAATGCGTGGATACATCCCATTCATATGCTACAGTAAACCCATCTTTTTCCTGAAATTTCAATGCATAAACACATCCATTCATAAGCCATAAACAGACTCAGAAAAAACAAAACCCAGCCCTGCAATGCCAGAGCATTATCCCCATTCAAAAGCAAAGAAGTAGCAAATACAAACGCCTGTGTTCCATAGCCTTGACAGACCAGACCAATCATTGCCATCTAGAAAATCAAGAAAAATAAAGACGATGACCAGTTAAGGAGATGATAGCGACCCTTTTTCTGGCCTTCTTCGGCCGCCTTTCACCCGGGACGCTTCATGCTCGCTAACAGAAGGAAGAATGTCAACTTCAAAAGCTGCAACGTTGTCCTGCGGCGGAACAAAATGGGAGAACGCAGTGCGTTCTGGAACAAAATGGGACTTCCTCGCGCATTTCACCTGTGCCAATAAAACCTAAACCAAAAAATGAAAACAGATCAATGGTGAGATTCCCAACACTTAGGGCAGGAAGACTCAGAGCAAAGAGCTGGAGCCTCTGGGAGAGTGCAGCGGAAACAGGGGCAACAGGTCCGTCTCCCTTTCCCTTGGCGTTTGAAGAGGCGAGAGATGCAAATAGAATCCCTTCTCCGCAATGGCCCTCTCCTCCTGTGAAATCGAAGATTCATCGCACGACGTCGAATTGGAGGGGCAATCAAAGGGGTCGGAGCCGAGAGGCGTCACTGGGCTGAGCACGGCTTGACAGGTTGCGCCTGCCCTAGTGGGGGTGCGGGAGCAGGGGCAGGGACCGGGGGCAGAGTCAGAGTCGGCCTGGCCTCGGGCTCGGTGGCCGTGACGGGTGAGTGATACATGCCTGGCCACAGGCTGAGAGGCTTGCAGAGGGATGTCCCTGCGTCTATCGGTGGGGATTCCTTGAATGGCGAGGTAAATGTAGAAACTACAGGGATAGTTTTATCATGGGATTCGCTAGAAGCCATTGATGAATGCTCAGAGGATTGTGGAGAGGCGCAATTTTGGATAGCAATTGGCTCTGTGGGGGCGCATCCGCAGACGAATCCAGCGGCCATTCGAATATGCTGGACCTCGCGTTCCACAGAGCATTCGTGACGGGTGCAAATCTGAGCTGGTAAATCGTGCGCACTGGAGAACTGTGAGCTGGTAAACCCTGAAACAACGAGGTGCAACTCTGAGGTAGTAAATCGTGAAAGAACTAGGTAAATTGAAAGTGTGCGCTGGTAAGAGGAGCAGCGGCAAAATGGCACATTTTCAGTGGCTAGAAGGACGATGAGAAAGCCCTCTCATTGGCTCCAGCGAACAGTACATTCAGCCAAAGCCAGCGAAGGGAATGCCTTTCGGCGTAAACAAAAATGTCCATTCTCATGATAAGAGATGAGTGGAGCCAGGTTCAAGTTTTACCAACGGTTATTCTGAAATATGTGGATTAGAAAAATGTTGTACTATGTATTGTTTCTTTGAATTAAGACTTAAAAAAAAATTGTCTTATTGCCTACTTCCAAAGGTTTCTATAAATGAAAGATGATAAATGTTTCTTCCAAAGGTTTCTAGAAATGCAAGATGATAAATGTCTTTTTTTCTTTTCTTTTCTTTTTTCTTCTTTTTTTTTTTTTTTTTTTTTCAAGTAATAGGATGTCTCAAGCCTAGTTCTAGCCTTAAAAAACTTTTGCTAAGATTTATCTAACTTAATATGCATGTGGTTGTAGGTCAAACTCTAGTTTAAATTGTCCAATAGTTTATCAAGATATTCACTAATCTTTGCCTAAGTTTAAATTGGGTCTTAAGATATTCACTAACCTTTGCCTCAAGTTTAAATTGTAGACCCAAATAGTTACTTACACTTAAATTCAATTCCAATTTACCTTTTTTTTATCATAATTGAGTAGCTTTATTTGAGAGCACCACTCTAAGGAAAAGATTTCTCCATGCCTTGGATATCAATTCAAATTTGGCAAAAAATTCATGTCGTACCCTTTTGTAACCCTCAACTTAACCTTACCCCTCGCTCTATCTCTAATGCTTCACTTCCCCAAACCCTCATGCACCTAGAACACGTAAGTCACCAAGCAGTGGCAACACTGTCTCTTCTCAGCCTCTATGATGGTGCTAAAATCACGAAATAGAACAACACCCTATCTCTTCTCATCCTCCATGATGGTGCTAAAATCACAAAGGAGAAACTAATGGTGCTTCCAAAGGTTAATTCTTGTAGTTGCAAGTGACATCCAAAAATTTACATTTTGACAAGAAAACTAGTGACTTTGATACCACCCCTTCTTATTCTAATCCTTCTACCTTGACTAAAATTGTTTCCTTTGCCAACCCTATTACCATCAACCTTTCCCTACTTAAAGATAAATACTAATTCCCTTTCAACTACATCTCTTCTTTCCACTCACAATTGCTAATTAAAGGATCAAATAGTTGTTATGCACCTACAATGATCTTTGACAATGGAATCCAAAAGAACCTCATCTCTTAAACATTTTTCAATTAACTACACCTTTCCACTACTCCACACAACTCACCTTATTAATTGGGATATGTTCAACGAGATGACATTCATCCTCTCATTAAGAAATTATGTGCAATCATTTTTTTTCCATCAAATGCTTCCAAGATACAATATCTTGTGACATCTCTCCCCTTGACTACTAAGATACGCTCCTCAAAATTCCCTCTCAATAGCAATGGAATGCTTATATAATGCTCGCAACACTACTTTCCAATTTTTTTAAAGATGAAAAAGTTTTTAATCTTATCTCTATTATCATTCATGTCCCTTACCCCACTACCTCTCAGTAACTAAGTAGTTTGCACAAATGCCTCTCTCTCTCTTTGTTTTTCCTCACCTTCACTTCCCACAAATTCATATATCATCATTGCCTGAATTCTACTCTTCATTTCTTTTTCCACCCTTAACCTACATTAATATCCCTTGGCTCCATTACAAACCTCATCCTTTTTCCCTTTTGTTTTCCTTGCCGATTTCTTTTTCCCTTGTACCTCTACTACTCTCAACACCTACATCTATGAAATCCATAATACAACTACTAGATTATACTAGAGGCCATTCTATTATTCTAGTTTGATGTGGTTCACACAAGAATACCCAATATTAACACATTTAGACACCATTTTCTTTAGAAAAAATTCATTTTTGGGTGTTAGATGCCTCATATCATAGATATATTCTTTTATTTTTCAATCCCTCAATAATTGCACTATTGTTCTTATAGTAGCATCTCAATATTTTGTTGGTAAAACATTCATGTGTTTTGGTATTTCTAACATGGAATTTGCATATGGATCATCTCTTCCATTTGATGGAGCCTCAAATTTATAGTACGGTGTACCTATATATACCATACCTTACACTTCTAGTTGACATATAACAACAAATGGATCACATGGGGATTTTCTCATGTTATTATCTTATGTACACAACATAGTTATAAGGTATATCTATATCCCTCAAATGAATAGGTTTGATCATGAAATACTACCATTTATAAGCATTGTGCATATTATTTGTAATTTACCTAGAAAACCCTCACTCTCTTCCTCCTTCATCATTTTTTAAATGCCTAGATCTACCAAGCCATCCCATATGTAGTATGATGGCTTACCCTAAGGCCTAAATATATTATACTAGGGTATGACACTTCCTCTCACCCGCATAGTGATCATGAACACTTCAAGTGTCCATCCTCGCCTTATGTCCAATAGTAATTTGTATCATATATCTCTCCCACAAGAGTTAGCATAAGATACAAACTACAACACATACCTACTTCATCCTTTCTCAAGATCATGAGTTCTATATGGGTGATACAATCTTGGATTTTAAAATAATACACTATAAATAACACTTCTCCAAAAATCTAGGATTCTTTCTTGTACACAGTGCATACATCATATTTTTATTTCAACTATGGGTTGAGAATGACCATTTAGAGTCAGCACAACAATCACAATAATAGCACTTCCCTTTGACATTTGGTTTCACATTTCTATGTCATTGACATATCCATGCAACATTGATTGGGTAACTACTTTCTTGTCCAAGTAAAACATTCCTTCCATCTTCTTTCCTCCCCTAGACACTTCCATAAACTGGGAGGCATGATTTATACACTAGCACTTATATTTTCTTACTTATAAATAAATTTTTTAACATCACTAAGTCACCATAGGGTCTCATAGGATTTCTTTCTTTAGATGAAAGATCCAAAGTGCTCTAACTTGTACACTCATGGGTCAAGTTGGAGAACAATTCTCTATTCAGCTCTCATATATCATACACATCTCTGATCCAATATTTTTATAATCCTTATTCTTTGCACTTGGACAACGTAAATTTATTATAGATATTAATTGATGATCTACTTAGCCTATAGCTCTCACTTGATCCACCTTCCTATATATCTCTACACTTTGGGTGGAAATCTATATTTATAATACTCTTTCGGCATATTGTGATGTTTTAAATATTAGAGAAATGTAGGATTTCTTTTCTTCTAAATTGGGCGGAACTATTATGCAACACGAAGTTTATAGGGTTGTCTTCACCCAACACAATATCTAAGGAAGACCTAAGAATGCTCAACCAACTCAAAAAGAAAACGTTACTCCTCCCTTGAGAGTGTGGCCTCATAGGGGCTTCCTATACATTTAACAATTAATATAATGATGCATTAGTTAGATAATTAGTTAAAGTATCCCTTTCCAACCTTAGCTACATGCATGGGAATAGTGTATTGATTTCCAAACTTTTAATGGCATACATCATTAGAATATGGTTTCAACATAAAAGTTATGTAAATCTATATAAATGTCATTTGCCACATAAGTAAACTAAGCTATCCATTTTAATATATTTCAATTCTTGACTTTTCATGATTACATATATTTGTCATTTAGATTAACTCCAACATATTTATTTTTATTTTTTTAATTAATTTTATATGTAATTTGTACCTTAGTCAATTACTACTATTTCTCATGAAAATGGTCATAGTTGAATGACTTTCTTAACCCAGTGGAATCCTAAAAAATGATATCTAACTTGTACCTTATCATTTAAATACATATTTAGAAAAGACATTTTTTTTTTCTAAAAGAAAATTTTAAAAATAGTTATTTTTTTGACATGGAAAAAAAAGACAAAATTGCATTCTATAAATGCTCAAAAACATTAAAAACATATTAAATTTTCAATTGATTCATGAGAAAAAGTATATATATATATATATTAAAATTAAATGTAATAAAAATTACATAAACTTCTCTTTTTGAGTTTTTTTTTTCCACCTTTCTCAAAATCCTTGGATGGGAATAGTGGTTAGTATATCCCTTTGCTTTCCCTCGCTTTGTAGAACAGAGACGTGATGGATCGGCTTTGCAACATATATGAGAAGAAATCATTTTTCGAGGGAGCTGACTCCCCTTCCTCCATTGTGTGGTCACGATAGAAGAGTTGTCCACTGGACGGCTAGGCAGTAACCACACCCTGCCCACGAGTGCTTCAGAAGCTTCGAAAACCACTTCATTCATGAAATGGAGACATCGTTTGCCTTGACTACAAACGACGTGGGAATTAGGATCTAGCTAAAGCTCGACGACAACGGCACGGTTGATCTCTCAGAGGTAAACCTCTCTCTCCCTCTATTGAAATATCATTTAAGAAAGACATTAATTTCAATTGATGATCAATTTTTATAAACATTACTGATTTTAATGCATCCTTAATATCGACATCAAAATAAACTTTTATTAATAAATCTTATAAATAATTTTTTTTTTTTTTTTTTTAATATTTTTTACAAAAATTATAGTATTTTTCAAAATTAACTTTATAATTTTAGAATGTCTCTGAACTTAAAATATATAGATCTTCCATGCAAAATTGTATCTTTTTATCATGTAGAAGGATCCTGAGTGTCTCCATGGAAGCCACAAGAATCATTCATCTATCTTTCTCAAAAAAACCCAAAAAATTAAACTAGGCATTATGTTTATAATCAAATAATACAAAACATTAGAAAAGACCACATATACTAGCGACCTTGTAGGCCATTAAGATTCAGAGGAAGAAATAGGAGTTGGGTCATTTACACTCGAACCGAAACGAGCAAGAGTATCATAATCACATTGAAGATGTCATTTTACATGGGCCAGGCTTACATTGAGCTCATCCATAAAACATTGTTGATTTCTTAGCACACTTTTGATAAACTCTAGTCAAGCAAACACATTGTATCTCTCCACTTGTTTATCCTCTAGTACCATGCCAAGTAGGGTCTTCATTTACCAGTGTAGTGCAATTGAGTTGAGGTATTGTTTTCTGTGTCCCTAGGTATGGTCAGGATCGAGAACCCAACAAGAAACCTCCTATAATATCTCAAATTCATAATAAGATTTCGTCTCAGCACCCACTATAATCTCCAAATTTTTAATTTATTGTCGAGTCTCAAGAGGAACAACATTAAAATAATCCTTAGCCAAGTCTTGGGTGAATATACAAGCCCCACGTTGACCCCATGAATTGCTACTACCACTACCTCTCCTGCTACTCATGCATTAGCTATAAGGCATGGCACGGAGGAGGATCTCAGTCCTCAACTTTCCACATGAACACCCACAACCAGTCGTATGATGAGTGCACCAACCTAGAACCTAAACACTTACAATACACTAACTTATAGTGAAACAATTAGTGACTCTATACATTCGACACTTGTTCAAGCTAAGAGATGGACCACACCTACCAAGCACAAAAGGGCTATAATCATCCCCACCCTTAAACCCCACCATTCTCTAAGCATAAAAGAAAATCCATAGATAGACCCAAATAAGAGAATGCCATAGTTATACCCCTCTTTTTTATCTAAGTATTTAGAACTTCAAAAACTAACATAAATGTACCAAACATAACTTTCAAAAACCACTAAGCAGACAATAATACTAGACCCTCAAACCAATAATAACCAGAACAAGAACCAATTTCTATGGTATCAACCTCAGAGCCCAGCAAACCAATTTCAACTAACATGTCGACTAAACAACGACTCACATTACTAGGATAGAATAACACCCAAACATATAAATTCCAAATAAAACAAAACCTAAGTTATTGGAACAAAACTGGCGAGAAAGGATGACAATGTACTTTCATTAACTGTTTCTAGTTTCTTCTACATATTCCAGCATCCACAATATACCTTTGCCACTTTCCACAACTTATTGAACCTCAAACTAAGAACAACGCCCATAACATATGAATTGAAACAAAACACAAGCAGTAAGGGGTCAGCTCCTTAGTGTCACTCCAAACCCTTCCTTCGTCACTCACCTATAAGTTCATGTCTCTCTCCACCGCCCCCACATTAATGTAATGGTCATTTATTTCACCTCGTGCACATGTATATCGAGAGAAATTCATACCCTTGCTCTTTAATGTCCATCACATCAACAAGCTAGTAAGCTCGCCCAGGAAAACCCCTCATCCATTATATCCACCTCATCAAAAAAATATTTATATATATACTTCAAAATAATAATTATTTTATAAAATTAATAATTTTTTTTAACTATAAAATTATTTTCCCGACCATTTACTACATTTTAGACCTCGACATTATAACAATTTAAGCATTATTCCTGTAACAGAAGCTCATCTCGTTGTTCCTCTCCCACCCATCAACCACGTATATACATGTTTTTATGTTGCCCTCTAACAGGTTCAGTCTCTCCTTTGTACAATTTTTTTTATAAGTAATTATAAAGATATTTAATTACGCTTATTATATATCTTATTTATTATATATATATTTAAATTGATATTTTACTCAGCTTTTTATACTTTTATAGATATTTATTTGTATTGTAAAGCATTTTTTATTATATTTTATTTATTATAAAATGTTTTTTTATTACATATTTTTTATTAAAATTATTTATCTATACATCATGGTTGTGGATTTTGTTAGATGATCATTTAACCTTATTTAGCTATCAAGAATTCTGAACGCCGAAAGACATAGCTCGAGCATAGAAAATCCCATAAGCTTAGATACAATAGGGAGGGAGCTACTGAAATATCAAATACATACAAGGAGAAAAATGAAAAATACAACATGGAGATACATGAAGCAAATTGATTAGTAAAAGCATGGTGTAGCTCAAATACAACATAGAGAGACAAGAAGCAAATTGAAAAGATAAAAGTAGGCTACTGTATCGATTTTCCGTTACCGCTATCTTTAAGTTTATTTAAGTTTATATTTTATAATTCAATAAAATTAATTAGTTCCACCAAAAAATGAGGAATTTTAGATTTATTATGTTTTTATATTTCAATTAAAAAAATAAGATTAATATTACTTGGGATCCAACTTAATATAGGATTTTTACATCATGGAAAGCCACCACAGTTTCAGAAGAGGATAAAAGTGATGCAAATCCCTATTTATCACTTGAGCTTGAGACTTTATCTCTAAAAATAGCTTTCCTATTCCCAATAATTTCCCATTTCCCGATCTTTCTTGCATCCTTAACTTTTTGGACATCTTTCCTAAGTTCAGTTTAGTCTTTTGGAATGAGATCTTCATTTATAAAGATTCATGTTCCTTTTAGGCTTGAGGATTTCCTAAGTATATTGTTTATGTTTATTACAACTGACTTTGACACGGATTCAATTTGAGATTTTGTTTTTAATTATTCTTTGAGATTTATAGTTTGTGGTAATGATGGTTAACTTTGCTCTCTAAATTTTGGCAGGAATTTATTGAAAATAGAAGTTTGATGGGTAACCTTGCACAATCAAACTGCAGTAGAGGTTTTTTTAGGGTGCTGAATCTATATATACGCTCAAAAAAACCAGTTTAAATAACAGAAATCAAAATTTTATCTCAATCTTTTTCACAGAATTCTAACACCTAAAACTCCAAAAAATCCCACTAAAAATAACTCCATAACTTTATATAGAAAAAGTAATTAAGAATAAAGTAATTAAAAGTAAATAAATAAGTAAGTAAATAAACATATTCATGCGAATTACAGAAGAACAGTGTATGGAAAGGATATGCCTGCCAATTACAGTAGAACAATGTATGGAAAGGATATGCTTGTCAATTACAGATATAGATGCTCCAGCTCAATGTCGCTGGCCTTCAAAGACTCACAGTCACGGACTTATAAATTGTATGGAAACGCCAAATTACTTCCAAACTTGTACCTACGCATATAGATGCTCCAGCTCAATGTCGCTGGTCTTCAGAGGCTCATAGTCACGGACTTATAAACTTTGAAAAGGGAATTATTATCTATGCTCTCATGGTGGTACGATTTGCACACAAAGTATAACACGCCCTCCGTCAACATCACCATCAAGTTAACAAAAAAAAGCAACCCAACCAGGAGTAACCCATACAGAGCCCTCGCCGTTATCCCCACGCCATGGCTGCGCCCCTCCACGACTGCATACACGAAAATCTGTCCAATACCTCCAGCAAATATGTCGTTAAGTATAATCAGCGCCAATGCCATCGTCCGCTTTCCTTTGATAAGCTGGTTGCTCTTCTTCATGGCGGCCAGGCCGTAATATTTATTCTCCAATATTGATACCACGCTGGCGAGGTAACACACTGTGCTTATATACGTTTGGAGGCAGAGCCCGACCACAGTTACAAGAATTACACCGAAAGGTAAGGCCAAGGACAGGTAAGTCCCCAAATCCGATTTATGATCATCCTCTCCTCCCACAGCGGGGAAGAGCATGGTGGGGGCGAAGATGATGAACAGGAGGCCATTGGCCAACATGGGGAGCATCATAAAGCCGAAGGAGATTATGGAAAACCAGAGGAATGTTAACGTTAGGCGCTTCCAGACCCGGGGAACGTCAGCCCTCAAAACCCTAACGTACGACAATTTCAAATTCTTGGTGTTGGCGGTGTAGATAGAGGCCACAGTGTACACCACCGCCGCCGTGGACAACACCGACAAGGCTAAACCTAAGGCTTTGTACAGTGCTCCACTGGTTTTGTACGCTGCTACATCCACGAGAACTTCCCCCCATACACGCAAAATCGACTCGCCGCGGAGAATGGTTTCTTCCATTTGTTTGTGGCTGATTTTAGGGAAATGATGGTCGGAGTAGAATCTGTGGCCCAGACTTGCAAAAGAGAAGGGGAGAAGCAGGGTGAGAGCAAGAGCCCACACAATTTTACGACGGGAGGAGTGGAGGAGGATGTTGAAGGCCTCTCTCACGTTGCCCACGGCACCTAGTAACTGGAGTTCCTCTGGGACCTCTTTCTCCATTTTTCAGAAACCTAAACCTTTACTCTTGATCTGCTTCTTTTCTGCCCTAAACCTAAAACGTTGCTTGTTCCTACTAGGTTGAGCTGCGCGGCTTAATGGTGGGATTGCTATTATTATTTACAACATATGCTGTTTCGAAGATGCAGGAATGCGCGGGGCTTGGTCAAACGAGTTCCCTTATTCACGTGACGAATGTATTGTATTACGAATTCTCACGGAAATCGACTGTGTCATATTTTTCTAATCGACTTTCGTATTCAATCGAAAATCTGCACTCCCTCCATTGAGCTTCGTTCAACAATTGTTTCAGGATTGGAAGCTTGCACCTTCCGCTAACAATGATGTGGTTGAGGTTGAGTGAAAGTTCTGATCGCAGTGAAAGTTCTGTCAATAATGTACGCGGTCGATCGGATCTATCATATGGGTGTGAGGCGGGTCCAAAAAGTCTATGACCGCACTAAAAACAGGACGAATGAGAATCACAATACTACGACCTAACAAAAATGTCCATCTCACGATAAGATGATGAGTGGAGCCGGGTTCAAGTTTTACCAACATTTATTCTGAAATATGTGGATTATAAAAATGGTGTACTATGTATTGCTTCTTTGAATTAAGACTTTTAAAAAAACAATGCCTACTTCCAAAGGTTTCTAGAAATGCAAGATGATAAATGTTTCTTCCAAAGGTTTCTAGAAATGCAAGATGATAAATGTCTGCAAGTAATAGGATGTCTCAAGCGTAGTCCTAGCCTTAAAAAACTTGTGTCAAGATTTATCTAACTTAATATGCATGTGGTTGGAGTTCAAACTCTAGTTTAAAGTGTCTAATGGTTTATCAAGATATTCATTAATCTTTGCCTCTAAGTTTAAATTTTAGACCCCCAAATAGGTACTTACAAGTAAATTCAATTCCAATTTACTCGTTGTTTATTAGAATTGAGTAGCTTTATTTGAGAGCACCATTCTAGGGCAAACATTTCTCCATGCCTTGGATATCAATTCAAATTTGGCAAAAACTTCATGTCGTACCTTTTTGTTACCCTGAACCTAACCTTACCCCTCGATCTATCTCTAATGCTTCACTTCCCCAAACCCTCATGCACCTAGAACATGTAAGTCACCAAACACTAGCAACACCCTACCTCTTCTCATCCTCCATGATGGTGCTAAATTCAAAAAATAGAAATTGATGGTGTTGCCAAATGTTAATTCTTATAGTTGCAAGTTGTTGAGAAATATTAAGGGCAGTGATTAGAGTAATTTCTCTTTATATGATAATTGCTTGTGATGTATTTTCACTTTTTCTTACTTTTTCTTGCTTGTATGTCTCAAACAGCTATCAAAAACAAAAAGAACAAGAACAAAGAATATAGTTTGTAAGCCAGGGCCAAAACCTCTCCTCTTGAGAGGAAAACCCGTAAATCTCTTCTCTTCCTTATAGATCCTTCAATTGACAAATTCCAAGACCTTTAGACCAAGACCAAGTCCAACCTTTTCGGATAATGTGCTTTCCTTGTCCAAGTTAAACCCAAACAAATCTCTTCCAGTAGCACAACTTTGACCCCTAGCTGCAAAATTTCAGCCTCCACTGCAGACCTGAAATTTTCAGCTCCCCTGCAGTTGTTGCTACCACACGTGTGAGCTTCTTTTAGCCTCCCAGTAGTTCTTTAGACCTTCACTTGGATTTATCTAACTTTTGGAGCTTGAGGATGGCTTCTTATGACCTTCGCTTGACCTTCTAGCCTTTTCTTTTTCAATATTGAACTTGTAGAGGAAAACCCTAGATTTGTTGCAGAAACCCTAGCCTTCCTTCACATGTGTGAGAGAGAAATTGTTGAAAACCAAGTCTTCTTCATCCTCTTCCTTCTTTGTTTCATTTCTTCCTCCTCCTCCTTCGCTTGGATGAGTGAGTGAAATGAATGTGCTTCAAGGAGGTCGAGTTTCCTTCTTTATATAGGCTTCTCAAGGGTGGAAGTGGCTCCTAAAATTAGGTCGACTTGACAGCTTCCAGGCCAACTTGATCTTGGAGAGTATTTCGACTCTTTTAAGGACAAAAATAAATTTTCTTTACAAGTTACAATGTGCCCAAAGGGGTCTTCAACTTATGACAATGACTCTTTTGACTTCTTGACCTGATCCAGGTGGCTCCAGAGACACACGGGACAAAGAGGGCTCAAAAATAAAAGTGTTTTGATTTCTCTCGAACCAGGTTCAAGTTGAAGATCTCGTCTTTCTGATCCCAACGACGTAGACGACACTCAATTCCGAGTCTGTATGGAGAGTTAGGAGTGGTCAAATTTCTGGATTGACTTGGATGACTTGGCAGGTTAAGGGAGACACAATTTGGACGTAACCCGGCCACCGGATTCCAAAGAATTCCGACCAAATTGTGGGTGAAATTGTGGCCTGTTTAAAAGCACTCCTACAGCTAAAAACTCGAATTTTCAAAACTGACTATTGGTTTTATATAAATAAATAAATAAATTTTTGGGTGGCAGGCCACCAACCCCGCCATCCCCCCGACATCCACATAACACATTATATATTTATATCGAAGCCGGTGGGAGTCGAACCCACCACTGGCGGGTCCGTCGGTCCGCCCATGCGGCGACTCCACATCCCTCGACCCACAATGTACAATGACAACCATGTTAATAGTGTTAGAGAACTATATATTACAAAGAAATGCAACACATAAAATATGCGGAAAACACAAGCACACAAAACACATAAAACTATAGAGACAGAGATATACATGGTTCACCCAGTTTGGGCTACGTCCACCCCGAACAACTAGTCCTTCCTTTCTATTATCCAGTAAAATGAAGAGACATAACCTACAGCAGATCCGCTGCAATATCCTCTATTCTCTCTCACAGTCTCCCTCTCTGTTTCTTGCTCTGAGAATGAAAAATACAATACACAGCCGTAATAGAATACCCTCATACAAGCGAGGGGTTTTCTTCTAGGGAAAAAAAACCCTAAACTAAACATAAATTCTACCGTCAGATCATCCGCCTAATGAACAACCCAAATTGACTAGACCCCCCAGGACCTCCCAGGCAGCCGCCCCCCCCTGGACCCCCCAGGCAGCGTTTAATTACGGGCGGTGTTGCCGCCCCATTAAGGTACAGGGGTCCAATGCTGTGATACAAAATAAACAAGATAATCAGGCTCCACACCCAACAATATCCCACTTGGAGATTGATTGTAGCAACTCCACCGTTGCTTCATTTGCTGGACAATGACTCCTCTTTGGATCTGGTTGTTTCTCATCTTCATCGTCATCCTTAAAGACCAATTGAAACTGAACATAATCTCAGTTTCTCCCCGGTTACAACTTTTGTTAGCATATCTGCAGGATTGTGGCTAGTGTGTATCTTTTCCAGCTTCAACTGTCCATCTTCCAATACTAACCGTATGACATGGTACTTGAGCTGTATGTGTTTAGTCCTGGAATGAAATGCTGAGTTCCTTGCAAGATGAATGGCACTTTTGCTATCACTGTATAATGTGCCCATATCATGCTTCTTACCCAATTCATCCATAAACCTTTGTAACCAAATCATTTCTTTACTAGCCTCTGTAGCAGCAACATTTTTGAAAGAAATAATCAAAGCATCTTGTAACACATCACCTGTCACATTTGCTTCATGATTGTTTTCTTGTTGTGTGTCTCCTTATTTTCCCTTCCGAGATCTACAGTCTTTCTTCAGGTGTCCTTTCTTTCCACATTTCCAACACACTATCCTCGATCTGGACTTGGATCTGTCTTTCCTTGATTTATTGCGATATCCCGAGCTCTTTCCTCTTTCCATTTTTTCTTCCCCTAGACTCTGCACTCAAAGCGTTACCCGATGTCTCATCGAAGCTTTTCCGTCGCATTTCCTCGCTAAGAGTAGCACCGAAAACATCATCAAACTTTAAAGTACTAGATCCAAAGACAGAGTTACTAATGGCCATAACTAAACCATTCCAGCTTTCTCGCAATGAGCACAAAAATAAAAGAGCCCTAACTTCATCATTAAAGTTTACCCTTACAAGACTTAACTGACTGGTAACTGTATTAAAATCATTTAAATGGTCTGAAACAAATCCACCTTCTGACGTCTTTATATTAAATAAACCTTTCATGAGAAATACCTTGTTTGAGGTCGAGGGTTTTTCATATAATTTCACCAACGCCTTAATCAAACCCTCTGTTGTTGTTTCCTTCGAAATATTGAAGGCTACCGATGCCGCGAGGCACAACCGTACTGTTCTGAATGCCTTTCTATCGAGAAACTCCCATTCTATGTATGTCATAGCCGTCAGCTTCTTTGTTTTTCCGCTCAATGGTAGGTACAGATCTTTCTGATACAGATAATCTTCCATCTGCATCTTCCATAGCGAGAAGTTTTGGCCGTTAAATTTCTTGACCCTAAACTTACCATCTTCCGCCATTGCTCCCACTCGAACCAGGAACCCTTCTTTCCTATGAGTTTATCAGCCAAATAGACCTTCGACTCTGATACCAGTTGTTATAAAATTATATATTACAGAGCAATGCAACATATAAAATATGCGGAAAACACAAGCACACAAAACACATAAAACCATAGAGACACAGATATACGTGGTTTACCTAGTTTGGGCTACATCCACCCCAAACAGCCAATCCTTCCTTTCTATTATCTAGCAAAATGAAGAGACACAACCTATAGCAGATCTGTTGTAATATCCTCTGTTCTCTCTCACAGTCTCCTTGCTCTGAGAATACACAATACAATACACAGCCGCAATAGAATACCCTCATACAAGCGAGGGGTTTCCTTCTAGGGAAAAAAGCCCTAAACTAAACATAACTTCCACTGTCAGATCATCCGCCTAATGAACGACCCAGATTGACTAGAAATTACTATACTTTTACATGGCAATTTTACATATTTTTTTAGCTTTGGGGGCGCTGCCCCCGAAACCCCCCGCCAGGGGGGGCTCTATAAAGTCACAGCTACCCCCCCTTGGATCCACTAGGCAGCATTTAATTACGGGCGACGTTGCTGTCCCATTAAGGTACAGGGGTCCAACATTGTGATACAAAATAAACAAGATAATTAGGCTCCACATCCAACAAATAGGTGGCGGGGGTTGTTAACCCCATCGCCAACCTTACCCAATATGCCACATAGCACAATGGAGTCAACAAAAGATTGGGGGCAGGCCGCCCAATGCGCCCCTCCCCACTTGGTATAAAATTTATTACGGTGGGTTAAAAAAGAGCAGCGGTTTTAAAAAAAAAAAAATCGTTGAGTTTTAAAATAAATGCCTTAATATGGAGGGGGCAGGGTTTGATCACCTGACCCCCTCCACCACAAACATATCCTTAACTAATTCAGCTACGGGTTTCTTTGGAAAATCCGCCAGCAATTTTATATAAACCTTTCACTCAGCAGTGCACCCAAGCAATCTAGGTGCAGACACGAAATCCGCGGAGGGGCAAGGAATTCAAGATTTAAAATATTTTATTGCACGTACATTGCTGCATGTAGATCTAAGAAGTGGAACCATGAGCCCAAAAAAGAGGCAGGTGAAACCTTGATTGAGCCGAACTTTCAGGAGGGCGAAATTTTGACAGTGTCCAAATGGGAGAAACTTTATGTCGTTTTTGCACTACTTGACACCACAAATTTGATGGTGCATTCAGATTTTCCATCTGAGCATTATATTTTTTGGCCACTTTTCAAAGTGGAGTTGTAGGTGTCAGTATTCAGTGAGTGAGCAGTTGATTTCACACCTTTCGATGCCACGATTGTGATGGTGATTTCAGATCCAACAGTAGAGAAGCTCATTCTTTAGTAATCTTCAATGTGAGGTAAATGATGCATTTATTTCATGTACTTCTTTGTCTTATTTGTCTCTGAGATGCATTGTGTTGTACAGATCCCTGTTGATGTTTGATGTGGGATCTTGTTTTTGTTCTTGATGTGAGATGTACTTTATATCATGGATTTGTATTATGTTTGAGATCCCTTTGATGCCACGTTGGCGGGATACTCATTGTCACATGTATGTTGTTGGAGATCCCTTTCTTTTCCATGTTGGCAGGATACTTATGGTCAGTATGTGTGAGTTATTGTCATACTGATATGAGTCCTTTTTTAGAGTGAGAGTTCCTACAGTGGAACATCTCGTAGAGAGGTGTAGCCACTCCTGCATGAGGGCATTTTCCTTGTACGTTAGATAAAACACCATCCATTTACATCTTCTTCTTTACAAAACTTAATGCAGTTGCCTACACCATCTTAACACCGAGGCCCAGAGATGTAGTCCCTCCTGGACGAACTCCATTATCAAACGACATGTTCTTATGATTGTTGATCTTGACATGGTATGTTCCTCTTCTTTACAGCATGAAGTTGTTAATTTATGTTCATTAAGGCTTTAATTAAATGCAATTTTAATTTATCGGCTGAACTAAAATGTCTTGGTTAAGGGTATCAAGAATTTACCCTAGATCATGACCTAGGACAAACCCTAGAAGCACTCGATGGGTGCTTGACCTCTAAAATAAAATACCTTTAGCATGAAACACATCCTACAAAATAATAATAGTAATTTTCTTTCATTTTAAAATTTACAAGAATCAAAAGTACATTTCATATTTACGAATATCAAACCTAGTTTCACATTTTCAACACAAGCGACATCCAAAACTTTACATTTTGATGAGAAAACTAGTGACTTTTCTATCACCCCTTCTTCTTCTAATCCTTCTACCTTGACTAAATTTTTTTCCTTTACCAACCCTACTACCATCAACCTTTCCCTCCTCAATGATAAACACTAATTCTCTTTCATCTACATCTCTTATTTCCACTCACAATTGCTAATTAAACGATCAAGTAGTTGTTATGCACCTACAACGATACTTGACAATGGAATCCAAAAGAACCTCATCTCTTAAATATTTTTTAATTACCTAAACCTTTCCACTACCCCACACCACTCACCTAATTAATTGGGATATGTTAAATGAAATGACATCCATCCTCTCATAAAGAAATTATGTGCAACCATTTGTTTCCATGAAATGCTTCCAAGATAAAATATATTGTGACATCTCTCTCCTTGACTACTATGACATGCTCCCTAAAATTCCCTCTCAATAGCAATGGAGTGCTTATATAATTCTCACAACAATATTTTTCAAATTTTTAAAGATGCAAAAGCTTTGAATCTTACCTTTATTATCATTCATGCCCCTTACCCAACTACCTCTCGGTAACTAAGTTTGCACAAATGTCTCTCTCTCTTTATTTTTCCTCGCCTTCACTTCCCACAAATTCCTATACCATCATTACCCGAAGTCTACTCTTAATTATTTTTCCACCCTCAACCCACATTCTATCCCTTGTATCCATTACAAACATCATCCTTTGTCCATTTTTTTATCCCTACCGATTTATTTTTCCCTTGTGCCTCTAGTGCTCTCAACACCAACATCTATAAAATCCATAATAAAACTACTAAATTATACTAGAGACCATTCTATTATTCTAGTTTGATGTATTTCACACAAGAAGAACCAATATTAACACATTTAGGCGCCATTTTCTTTAAAAAAAAATTCCTTTTTGGGTATTAGATGCCTCATATCATAGATATATTCTGTTGTTTTTTCACTCCTTCAAGAATTACACTATTGTTCTTATAGTAGCATCTCAACATTTTGGACCCTATTTTAGGTGGGTGGGCCTTCCTATGGTTTTGTGCATGGGTTTGCACGTGGTTTTGGGGCATGATGGTTTTCATCCCCTGGTATTTTGTAGATCCTCCCAAGGGAACTACGATTATGTTTTAATCCAGGGTTAATGGATTGGGGTTTATGAATGCTTCAACATGCATATATGTGTTGTAACACTAAAAGGAATATAATGAAAAATCAAGTTGGTAGTCCCAATTAGGGATCCAGGGGAAAAATATTTGTGTATATATGTTTTATGTTTTATGCTCTCGCTATTATTTATTTTATGTTTTTAATATTTCGTTTGCAGATAATTTATGTACAGGGTTAAAATCTGCATTTGGTATCAGATATTTTTCAGCTTCAAGGGGACACCTTTATTGCTGAGGGGTTTTTTCTCGGGCCTGTGGTAGACCCTGCTCAGTGTGAGATCTAGGGGATCGATTCTTGCGATGAAAGAATATGGCAAGCAGTGGAAATATAGAGATTGAGAAATTTAATGGTCAAAGTTTTGAGTTGTGGAAACTCAAGATGGAGGATCTGCTAGTGGATAAAGATAAGTGGATCACGGTAGATCTGGGTACTAAACCAACGACAATGTCAGATGAATATTGGGCGAAGTTGGATTGGAAGACAAAGAGAACAATATGATTGTGTATCTCATATTCAGTATTGTTGAAATTATATGGGGAAGCTACAATGAAGACTTTGTGGGTAAAGTTAGGGACTTTGTACCAATATAAGTCTCTGGTGAACAAATTTTTCCTGTGGAAAAAGTTGTATAACCTTAGGATGAAGGATGGAAAATCGATGATAGAGTGTCTAAATTCCTTCAATACTGTGGTAAGTTAGTTTTCATCTGTTGATATTAAAATCATAGATGAATATAAGTGCATTAGTTTGTTGTGTTCTCTACCAGATTCGTGGGATATTCTGGTTATTGCAATAGGTAGCAATACAACTACCTTGAATTTTGATGAAATTGTCTTAGCTTTGTTGTTGGAGGAAATGAGACGCAGAAATATGGAGGGCCAAAATGGAGATGCCTTATCTGTATGAGGAAGGTCCAAGAACATAAAAAAATATATTTTTTCAAGTGGGAGATCTAAATCTAGAGGGATATCTAAATCTCTAGCAAAGCCTATAAAGGTGTGCTGGAAATGTAGAAAGGAAGGGCACTTCAAAAAGAATTGCATATCTAAATATCCCGAGAAAGGAAAAGGATCTGATGATTCTCCTTATACATAGGCAAAAACCACCTCAGATGAACGTGGGGATGTGTATTTGGCTTCTTCTTCAAATACAAATGTAGATCATGAAGCATGGTTGATTGACTCAGGTGCATCCTTTCACTTCACTCCCCATAGGGAGTGGTTCTGTGAATATGAGAAGTATGATGGTGGTGATCTATTCATAGGGGATGATAGGAAGCCCAGAATTATCAAATGTGGAAAATTCAAGATAAATATACAAGGTGGAAGGATTATAACACTTCCTGGTGTTGTGCATATTCCTGCATTGGCCAGAAATATGATTTTTATAAGCAATATGGATGATGAAGGTGTAAAAAGAGTGTTCGAGAAAGATAGTTGCAATATGGTTCGGGGAGCACTGGTATTAATGAGGGAATTTTGGATTGTAACTTTCTACAAGCTTCAGCGTAGCATTTTTATTGATAGGTGAAATAGTTATGTGGTTCCTAAGAGTGGAGCGGAAAGCCTAGTGCTCTCTGGAGAAAATACCATGCTATGGCATCAAAGGCTTGGACATATTGGAGAGAAGGGCCTTCAGATACTACATGGTAATGGTATGGTAGATGGTATATCTAATTTCTATCTAGATTTCGATTTTTGTGAAGATTGTGTATATGGGAAACAGAATCGGGTGAGTTTTCCTTTTGGTGCTAAGAGGGCGAACAAGATATTAGAGCTTGTGCACAGTGATGTGTTTGGACCTATGTCGCTTCCATCATTGGGTAAGTTTTTGTACTATGTTTCATTCAAAAATGACTTCTCAAGGAATACATGGATATATTTCTTGAGGAAGAAATCTTAAGTCTTTGACATATTTAAATAATTTTAGGCTCTAGTGGCAAAACAAGACAGAGAAGAAGATAAAGGTTTTGAGGAAAAATAATGGTGGAGAGTTCTGCAAGAAGGAATTTGAATAGTTCTGTAAGAAGTGTGGTATAGCATGACAAAATACTACTCCATACACACCTCAGTAAAATGGAGTTGCAAAAAAAATGAACAAAATGCTGATGGAAAAGGAAAGAAGCATGCTCAGTGGTATCAAGTTAGGACAGGAATTATGGGCAGAGGCAGTGGAGACTACATGTTACCTAGTTAAGGGATCACCTTCATCAAAGTTGGAGCATAAGACTCCACATGCGGTATGGACTAGTAAGAAACCCTCTCTTTCACATCTGAGGGTATTTGGATGTGATGCATATGTACATGTTCCAAAGGAGAAAAGGACCAAGTTGGATAATAAATCTGAAAGGTGCATCTTTATTAGGTATAAGGATGGTTTAAAAGGGTACAAGCTTTGGAACCCAGAAAAAAGGAATCTTGTGTACAATCGAGGTGTGGTATTTAGAGAGGTAAAAGATGTTGTTAAACATGAAGTCCTACCAAAGGAACCTAAGAAGATAAAGTTTTAGCTAAAGGAGGATGAATCAAACTCTACAACTGAACAAGATTCAGAAGAGGAAGAGCCACAAACTATAGTTGTGAGAAGATCAATTCAGAAAAGAAGACAACTAGAAAGGTATATTCCATATGCTTTATGTTCAAATTTTTCTTTAACTATCATTGATGATGATCCTAGAAATGTGAGGGAGGCAGTGGATTCAGAGGATGGAAAACTCTCGAAGGAGGCCATGGTTGATGAAATTGCATCCTTGTACAAAAATAAGGCATGGGATCTGGTGGAGTTGTCGGCTGGAAGGAAGCCCATCGGGAGAAAATGGGTGTTTAAGAAGAAGATGAATGTAGAAGGCAAGGTGGAGAAATATATAACTCGGTTGGTAGCAAAAGGTTATTCCCAGGTGCCGAGAATTGATTTTGGTGATATCTTTTCTCCCGTTGCCAAGGTTATTTATATTCGATTAATTTTATATGTTGTTGTTGCATTTAATTTTTAGGTAGAACAAAATGTGAAGACAACATTTCTTCACGGGGATCTGGAAGAGGAGATATACATGAAGCAACCTGAAGTCTTTAAGGTGAAGGGTAAGAAATAACTGGTATGCGAGTTAAAAGAGTGTTTGTATGGGTTAAAACAGTCACCAAGGATGTGGTATCACAAATTTGATACCTATATACAGGGACTTGGCTTCACCAGAAGAAAAGAGGATCATTGTGTGTATTTTAAATTAATTGGTGACCGTGTTATTTATTGGTCTTGTATGTGGATGATATATTGCTGATTAGAAATGATAAAGAAATTATCCAATATTTGAAGACCCAATTGTTCTCCAAATTCGACATGAAGGATCTTGGTGCTGCAAACTATATTTTGGGCATGGAAATTAAGAGAGATCAAGCAAAGAGGAAGCTTTGTTTAAACCAGAGGAAGTATAATGAGAAAATATTGCAGATGTTCAATATGCAAGATAGTAAACTGGTGAATGTTCCTATTCCTGTAGGTGTAAAGCTATCTGTTGAACAGTGTCCCAAGACACAAGAAGAAGAGGAGGATATGTCCCGTGTTCCATATGCAAGTAGTGGGTAGGCTGATGTATGCAATGGTCTGTACTAGACCATACATTGTACATGCAGTGGGAGTATTGAGCAAGTTTATGTCAAAACCAGGGAAGGAGCATTGGACAACAATGAAGAAGGTTTTTAGATATTTGTGTGGCACTAGTGATTATGGTTTGTTTTACCAAGGAAGACCAGGATTGGAAAGAATTTTGGACATCCATGGTTTTGTTGATGCAGACTAGGCTATAGATCTGGACGAAATAAAGATCTACGAGTGGGTATGTGTTTATCCTATTTGGAGGTTTAGTCAGTTGGATGAGTAAAAGACAGTTTGTAGTGGCTCTTTCAACTACAGAGGTAGAATACATGGCAACCACTCATACAAGCAAGGAAGCAGTTTGGTTGCAAAGATTGTGTTCAAGTATGGGGTTGGTGTAGTGAGCTACAAGGATAGACTGTGATAGCCAAAGTGTAATTTTCTTGGCTAAGAACCCTGTGAATCATTCAAAGACAAAGAATAATGATGTTCAATATCACTTTGTGAGAGATATGGTTGAGGATAAAAAGGTGTTGATGGTAAAGGTGGACACTTTGAATAACGTTGCAGATGCATTGACGAAGTCTGTGAGCACTAAGAAGTTATCTTGGCATAGAGAAACAATGGGTGTTGCAGGACTGAACCAATGACTAAGCTCTCATGTGGCCCCTTGCGGAAAGAAAAAAAAAAGTGGGAGAATGGTTGGTGTGTGTTATATTATTTCCATGAATAGTCGCACGCGTGGGGGGGTCCCAGGGGGGGCGATATCCCCTCCCTGTTCATTGTGTCATGCACAGAGGGGGGGTCACAGGTGGAGCGCCAGCCCCCCATGTCCAGGGGTTTGCAAGGGGTAGGTAGCCCACTACGTGGAGTCTGGGGTAGCGTCCTGAGAAAAAAAATTTGGACCCTATTTTAGGTGGGCGGACTCGCCTATGGTTTTGTGCATGGGTTTACATATGGTTTTGTGGCATGATGGTTTTCGGTCCCTGGTATTTTGTAGATCCAGTCAAGGGAACTACGATTATGTTCTAATCCAGGGTTAATGGATTAGAGTTTATGAATTCTTCAACATGTATATATATGTGTTGTAACACTAAAAGGAATATAATGAAAAATCAAGCTGGTCACTCTCGATCTGGGATCCAGGGGAAAGATCTCTGTGTATATCTGTTTTATGTTTTATGCTCTCGCTATTGCTTATTTTATGTTTTTAAGAATGTGTTTGTAGATAATTTATGTACAGGGTTAACACCTACACTCAACTGAAATTATTTTTAGCTTTGAAAGATAACATCATATAATTTTCTCATGATTTGCTATTATCAAAGAAAATAATAAGGCATAGATCTCGTTCTCGCTTGCCTGTTTCCAACTACAGAGGTTGACCTTACCTTTAACCCTATTACTAGGACCTGTTTCCATCAATCTGACTCATGAGAGTAGGATGAAATCATTGGATGCATCAATTGCCACCTACCCTTATATTTCGCTCTCCAGCTAGCATCTTGGAACCTGTCAAACCATGGACTTGGTTTTGGAATCTTGTATTAGCTGTAGAATCATTAGAATTTGATAACTAAAGTAAAAATTTAAATAAATAATAAAGAACATTATCATTTTATGAAATAAGAGACAATTGTATACCTGCCATATCATAAGCCTTGTAATTTGATACCCAATGTAACATTATGAAGGTCGGGAAGAAGGAAATGGAGTGAAGAAGAGTGTCAAAAGGAAGAAAATTAAATTTGTGGCTTGTATATATTCAAAGCCATATTTTTTTTTTGAGCTTGTCACATTCATGGATGGAATCTTGTCTACTTATTCAACAATGTAATGACCTAACATGTTTTGAGGTTCGTTTCCTTGAGCAACGTTCTTCCCTTTTAGTGCATCTTTGAATGATGTATATCCTTGTGGATTTGTGTTGGGCTTCCATACTCTTCAAGCATGCACGAGTCCTTTAGCGCCTTATGCTTATACTCCAAAACCTGAAATGCATTTGGAATCCTGATATTTTTCTACACTAACTGCTTCAGATGGTCCACTAGATGCAAACCCTGTCTTGAAAAAATGGAGTTCTTCCCATTTAGGTTTTAAATGAAGATGTGAAATTTCTCTACCTACGTTTTTTTCAGCACTAAATGTAACATGAAACAATGCAGATCTAGATTGCCACATTGTTCCACAGTCATATTTTCATGAGAATAAGGAACTAGAGGCATGGGATCGAGAAAGTCCTTGCATTCCTGTCCTCGATCGACTTGATAGAGGATAAAAAATCCACTCTCTACGGGATCAACACCTTTGTTGGCCCTTTGACCATCACAACCAACTAAGCCACAAATATGCAAAATAACCAAAGCACCCTCGAACTATCACCCAGAATAGAGAGGTGATGGATCAGCTTTGCAACATATATGAGAATAAATCATTTTTTGAGTCTATGTGGATACATATCTAGCAATGAGGGAGCTAACCATCACTCCAATGCATCCCAAGAGGGCCCCTTCCTCCATTGTGTGGTCATGACAGCAGAGTTGTCTGCTGGACAACTAGACACTAACCACACCCTACCCATGAGTGCTTCAGAAGCTTTGAAAACCACTTCGTTCATGCATTCGATATGTCAGTCATATGGACTGCAAATTAAAATGGCATTAGGGTTGAGCTAAAGCTCAATGATGACAATGACAACACGATAGATCTCCCAGACGCAAACCCTATCCATTTTCTTGCTCTCTATTGAAACGTCATTTAAGAAAGACATATTTATTTCAATTGATAATCAATTTTTATAAACTTTGCTAATTTTAAAACATCCTTAATATATACATAAAAACAAACTTTTATTAATATATCTTATAAATAATTTATTTTTTTATTTTTTTGTTTTTTAATAAATTTATAAATTTATAATTTTTTTTACAAAATTTATCATATTCTTTAAAATTTCAAAAATATATATCTCTCATAGATATCTCATGAAATATTGTTTATTTTTATCATGTAGAAGGATTCTCAATGTCTCCATGGAAGCCAGGAGAATCACCCTTCTATCCTTCTCAAAGAAACCCCAAAAAGCAAAACCGAACATTATGTTTATAACCAAACAATACAAAACATTAGAAAAGACCATATATATTAGCAACCTTGTAGGCCATTAAGATTCAGAGGAAGAAATAGGGGTTGTGTCATTTGCACTCGAACCGAGATGAGCAAGAATATCATAATCACATTGAAAATTCCCTTCTACATAGGTCAGCCTTGCATTGAGCCCATCCATAAAAAATGTTGATTTCTTAGCATGCTTTTGATATCCTCCAGTGAAGCAAACATACTGTATATCTCCCACTTTCTTATCCTTTAGTACCATGCCAAGCAGGGTCTTCATTTGCTAGTGTAGTGCAATTGAGTTAAGATATTGTTTTCTCTATCCTCTAATATCTAGAATTCATAATAATATTTCCTCTTAGCATCCACTATAGTATCCAAATTGTTAATTTATTATCGAGTCTAAGGAGGAAAAATGTTAAAATAATCCTTAGCCAAGTCCTGGGTGAATATACAAGCCATATGTTGACCATGTGAGTTTCTACCACTGCCACCTGTCCTGCTACACATGCATTGGCTATGAGGCATGGTATTATAGAGATTGAGAAATTTAATGGTCAGAGTTTTGAGTTGTGGAAACTCAAGATGAAGGATTTGCTAGTGGATAAAGATAAGTGGATCGCGGTAGATCTGGGTACTAAACCAACGACAATGGAAGATGAAGACTGGGCAAAGTTGGATCAGAAGAAAAAGAGAACAATATGATTGTGTATCTCATATTCAGTATTGTTGAAATTATATGGGGAAGCTACAACGAAGATTTTGTGGGTAAAGTTAGGGACTTTGTACCAATATAAGTCTCTAGTGAACAAATTTTTCCTATGGAAAAAGTTGTATAACCTTAGGATGAAGGATGGAGACTCGATGACAGAGTGTCTGAATGCCTTCAATATTGTGGTAAGTCAGTTGTCATCTATTGATATTAAAATCATAGATGAAGATAAGTGCATTAGTTTTTTGTGTTCTCTACCAGAATTGTGGGATAGTCTAGTTATTGCAATAGGTAGCAATACAACTACCTTTAATTTTGATGAAATTGTCTTAGCTTTGCTATCGGAGGAAATGAGATGGAGAAATATGGAGGGCCAAAATGGAGATGCCTTATCTGTATGAGGAAGGTCCAAGAATAGAAACAAAAATATTTTTTTGAGTGGGAGATCTAAATCTAGAGGGATATCTAAATCTCCAGGAAAGCCTGTAAAGGTGTGCTGGAAATGTAGAAAGGAAGGGCACTTAAAAAATAATTACATATCTAAACATCCTGAGAAAGTAAAAGGATCTGATTATTCTCCTTATACATAGGAAAAAACCACCTCAGATGAAGGTGGGGATGTGTATTTGGCTTCTTCTTCAAATACAAATGTAGATCATGAAGCATGGTTGATTGACTCAGGTGCATCCTTTCACTTCACTCCCCATAGGGAGTGGTTCTATGAATATGAGAAGTATGATGGTGGTGATGTATTATTAGGGGATGATAGGAAGCCCAAAATCATCGAACGTGGAAAATTCAAGATGAAGCTACAAGGTGGAAGGATTATAACACTTCTTGGTGCTGTGCATATTCCTGCATTGGCCAAAAATATGATTTTTATAAGCAATATGGATGATGCAGGTGTAAAAAGAGTGTTCGAGAAAGATAGTTGCAATAGGTTCGGGGAGCACTGGTATTAATGAGAGGAGTTTGGATTGTAATTTTGTACAAGCTTCAAGGTAGCATTGTTATTGGTGGGTGCAATAGTTCTGTGGTTCCTGAAAGTGGAGCGGAAAGCCTAGCGCTCTCTCGAGAAAATACCATGCTATGGCATCAAAGGCTTGGACATATTGGAGAGAAGGGCCTTCAGATATTACATGGTAATGGTATGGTAGAAGGTATATCTAATTTCTATCTAGATTTCGATTTTTGTGAAGATTGTGTATATGGGAAGCAGAATCGGGTGAGTTTTCCTTCTGGTGCTAAGAGGGCGAACAGGATATTAGAGCTTGTGCATAGTGATGTGTTTGGACCTATGTCGCTTCCATAATTGGGTAAGTTTGTGTACTATGTTTCATTCGAAAATGACTTCTCAAGGAATACATGGATATATTTCTTGAGGAAGAAATCTTAAGTCTTTGACAAATTTAAATAATTTTAGGCTATAGTGGAAAACCAGATAGAGAAGAAGATAAAGGTTTTGAGGACAAATAATGGTGGAGAGTTTTGCAAGAAAGAATTTGAATAGTTCTATAAGAAGTGTGGTATAGCATGACAAAATACTACTCCATACACACCTCAGCAAAATGGAGTTGCAGAAAAAATGAACAAAATGTTGATGGAAAAGGCAAAGAGCATGCTCAATGGTATTAAGTTAGGACAGGAATTATGGGCAGAGGCAGTGGAGACTGCATGTTACCTGGTTAAGGGAACACCTTCATCAACGTTGGAGCATAAGACTCCACATGAGGTATGGATTGGTCAGAAACCCTCTCTTTCACATCTGAGGGTATTTGGATGTGATGCATATGTACATGTTCCAAAGGAGAAAAGGACCAAGTTGGATAATAAATCTGAAAGGTGCATCTTTATTAGGTATAAGGATGGTAATTGGTTTCAAAGGTTACAAGCTTTGGAACCTAGAAAAAAGGAAGGTTGTGTACAATTGAGGTGTGGTGTTTAGAGAGGTAAAAGATGTTATTAAACATGAAGTCCTACCAAAGGAACCTGAGAAGATAAAGTTTGAGCTAAAGGAGGATGAATCAAACTCTGCAACTGAACAAGATTCAGAAGAGGAAGAGCCACAAACTACAGTTGTGAGAAGATCAATTCAGAAAAGAAGACAACTAGAAAGGTATATTCCATATGCTTTATGTTCAAATTTTTCTTTGAATATCACTGATGATGATCCCAGAAATGTGAGGGAGGCAGTGGATTCAGAGGATGGAAAACTCTCAAAGGAGGCCATGGTTGATGAAATTGCATCCTTGTACAAAAATAAGGCATGGGATCTAGTGGAGTTGTCGGCTGGGAGGAAGCCCATCGGGAGAAAATGGGTGTTTAAGAAGAAGATGAATGTAGAAGGCAAGGTGGAGAAATATATAACCCAGTTGGTAGCAAAAGGTTATTCCTAGGTGCCAGGAATTGATTTTGGTGATATCTTTTCTCCCGTTGCCAAGGTTACTTATATTAGATTATTTTTATATGTTGTTGTTGCATTTGATTTTTAGGTAGAACAAAATGTGAAGACAACATTTCTTCATGGGGATCTGGAAGAGGAGATATACGTGAAGCAACCTGAAGTCTTTACGGTGAAGGGTAAGAAATAACCGGTATGCGAGTTAAAAAAGTCTTTGTATGGGTTAAAACAGTCACCAAGGATGTGGTATCACAAATTTGATACCTATATATGGGGACTTGGCTTCACCAGAAGAAAAGAGGATCATTGTGTGTATTTTATATTAACTGGTGACCGTGTTATTTATTGGTCTTGTATGTGGATGATATGTTGCTAATTGGAAATGATAAAGAAATTATCCAATATTTGAAGACCCAATTGTTCTACACTGTGGACATGAAGGATGCCCAATTAGCTGCAAAATATATTTTGGGCATGGGAATTAAGAGAGATCAGACAAAGAGGAAGCTCTGGTTAAACCAGAGGATGTATATTTCAGAGGTTCAATATGTAGGATAGTAAACCAGTGAATGTTCCGATTCCTGTAGGTACAAAGTTGTCTGTTGAACGGTGTCCCAAGACACAAGAATAAGAGGAGGATATGTCTCGTGTTCCATATGCAAGTGCAGTGGGTAGCCTGATGTATGCAATGGTCTGTACTAGACCATACATTGCACATGCAGTGGGAGTATTGAGCAGGTTTATGTCAAAAATAGGGGACGAGCATTGGACAACAGTGAAGCGGGTTTCTAGATATTTGTGTGGCACTAGTGATTATGGTTTGTGCTACTGGGGAAGACCAGGATTGGACAGAGTTTTGGACATCTGTGGTTTTGTTGATGCAGACTGGGCTGATGATTTGGACCAAAGAAGATCCACAAGTGCGTATGTGTTTAGCCTATTTGGAGGCGCAGTCAGTTGGATGAGTAAAAGAGAGTCTGTAGTGGCTCTTTCAACTACAAAGGCAGAATACATAGCAGCCACTCATGCAAGTAAGGAAGAAGTTTGGTTGCAGAGATTGTGTTCAAGTATGGGGTTGGTACAGCAAGCTATAAGGATAGACTGTGATAGCCAAAGTGCAATTTTCTTGGCTAAGAACCCTGCTTATCATTCAAAGACAAAGAACATTGATGTTCAATATCACTTTGTTAGAGATATGGTTGAGGCTAAAAGGGTGTTGCTGGTAAAGGTGGACACTTTGAAGAATGTTGCAGATGCATTGACGAAGTCTGTGAGCACTCAGAAGTTCTCTTGGTGTAGAGAAACAATGGGTGTTGCAAAGATGGGCTAATGACTAAGCTCTCTTGTGGCCCCTTGCGGAAAGAAAACAACAAGTGGGAGAATGGTTGGTGTGTGTTATATTATTTCCATGAATAGTCGCACGCGTGGGGGGTCCCAAGGGGGACGATATCCCCTCCCTGTTCATTGTGTCATGCACATCGGGGGCGGGGTCACAGGGGGGACGCCAGCCCCCTATGTGGGGTCTGGGGCAGCATCCCGAGAAAAATAATTTGGACCCTATTTTAGGTGGGCGGACCCGCCTATGGTTTTGTGCATGGGTTTGCATATGGTTTTGGGGCATGATGGTTTTCAGTCCCTGGTATTTTGTAGATCCAGTCAAGGGAACTACAATTATGTTCTAATCCAGGGTTAATGGATTGGAGTTTATGAATGCTTCGACATGTATATATATGTGTTGTAACACGAAAAGGAATATAACGAAAAATCAATCTGGTCACTCCCGATTTGGGATACAAGGGAAAAATCTCTGTGTATATCTGTTTTATGTTTTATGCTCTCGCTATTGTTTATTTTATGTTTTTAAGAATGTGTTTGCAGATAATTTATGTACATGGTTAAAACCTACACTCAACTGAAATTATTTTTAGCTTTGAAAGATAACATCATATAATTCTCTCATGATTTGCTATTATCAAAGAAAATCATGAGGCACAGATCTCGTTCTCACTCGCCTCTTTCCAACTACAGAGGTTGACCTTGCCTTTGACCCTATTACCAAGACCTGTTTCCATCAATCTGACTCATGAGAGTAGGATGAAATCGTTGGATGCATCAATGACTACCTACCCTTATATTTCGCTCTCCAGCTAGCATCTTGGAACCTGTCAAACCATGGAATTGGTTGTGGAATCTTGTATTAGCTGTAGAATCATTATAATTTGATAGCTGAAGTAAAAATTTAATTAAATAATAAAGAACATTATCATTTTATGAAATAAGAGATAATTGTATACCTGCCATATCATAAGCCTTGTAATTTGATACCCAATGTGACATTATGAAGGTTGGGAAGAAGGAAATGGAGTGAAAAAGAGTGTCAACAGGAAGCAAATGAAATTTTTGGCTTGTATATATTCAAAGCCATATTTTTCCTTTGAGCTTGTCACATTCATGGATGGAATCTTGTCTACTTATTCAACAATGTAATGACCTAACATGTTTTGAGGTTCGTTTCCTTGAGCAATGTTCTTCCCTTTTAGTGCATCTTTGAATGATGTATATCCTTGTGGATTTGTGTTGGGCTTCCATACTCTTCAAGCATGCATGAATCCTTTAGCACCTTATGCTTGTACTCCAAAACCTGAAATGCATTTGGAATCCTGATATTTTTCTACACTAACTGCTTCAGATGGTCCACTAGATGCAAACCCCGTATTGAGAAAATGGAGTTCTTCCCATTTAGGTTTTAAATGAAGATGTGAAATTTATCTACCTACGTTTTTTTCAGCACCAAATGTAACATGAAACAATGCAGATCTAGATTTCCACATTGTTCCACAGTCATATTTTCATGAGAATAAGGAACTAGAGGCATGGGATCGAGAAAGTCCTTGCATCCCTGTCCTCGGTTGACTTGATATAGGATAAAAAATCCACTCTTTATGGGATCAACACCTTTTTTGGCCCTTTGACCATCACAACCAACTGAGCCACAAATATCCAAAATAACCAAAGCACCCTCGAACTATCACCCAAAACAGAGAGGCGATGTATCAGCTTTGCAACAAATATGAGAATAAATCATTTTTTGAGTCTATGTGGATACATATCTAGAAATGAGGGAGCTAACCATCACTCCAATGCAGCCCAAGAGGGCCCCTTCCTCCATTGTGTGGTCATGACAACAGAGTTGTCCGCTGGACAGCTAGACACTAACCACACCCTACCCATGAGTGCTTCAGAAGCTTTGAAAACCACTTCATTCATGCATTAGAGATGTCATTCATATGGACTACAAATTAAAATGGCATTAGGGTTGAGATAAAACTCAATGATGACAACGAAAACACAATAAATCTCCCATACGCAAACCCTATCCATTTTCTTGCTCTCTATTGAAACGTCATTTAAGAAAAACATATTTATTTCAATTGATAATCAATTTTTATAAACTTTGCTAATTTTAAAACATCCTTAATATCTACATAACAACAAACTTTTATTAATATATCTTATAAATAATTTATTTTTTTGTTTTTTTGTTTTTTAATAAATTTATAATTTTATAATTTTTTTTACAAAATTTATCATATTCTTTAAAATTTCTAAAATTATATATCTCTCATAGATCTCTCATGCAATATTGTTTATTTTTATCATGTAGAAGGATTCTCAATGTCTCCATGGAAGCTAGGAGAATCACCCTTCTATCCTTCTCAAAGAAACCCCAAAAAGAAAAACCGGACATTATGTTTATAACCAAACAATACAAAACATTAGAAAAGACCATATATATTAGCAACCTTGTAGGCCATTAAGATTCAGAGGAAAAAATAGGGGTTGTGTCATTTGCACTCGAACCGAGATGAGAAAGAATATCATAATCACATTGAAAATTCCCTTCTACATAGGTCATCCTTGCATTGAGCCCATCCATAAAAAAATGTTGATTTCTTAGCATGCTTTTGATATCCTCCAGTGAAGCAAACATATTGTATATCTCCCACTTGCTTATCCTTCAGTACCATGCAAAGCAAGGTCTTCAATTGCCAGTGTAGTGCAATTGAGTTGAGATATTGTTTTCTCTATCCCTTGGTATGGCCAGGGCTGGGAGCCCAGCAAGAAACCTCCTCTAATATCTCGAATTCATAATAATATTTCCTCTTAGCACCCACTATAGTCTCCAAATTTTTAATTTATTATCGAGTATAAGGAGGAAAAATGTTAAAATAATCCTTAGCCAAGTCCCGGGTGAATATACAAGCCATATGTTGACCATGTGAGTTTCTACCACCGCCACCTCTCCTGCTACACATGCATTGGCTATGAGGCATGGCACGCAGGAGGAACTCAGTCCTCAAATTTCCACATGAACACCCACAACCAACGATATGATGAGTGCACCAACCTGGAACCTAAACACTTACAATACACTGACTGATAGTGAAACAATTAATGATTCTAGACATTTGACACCTTCTCAAGCCAAGGGACATGCCACACCTACCAGGCACACATGGGCTATAATCACCTCCACCTTCGAAACCCATCATTCTCTAAGCATTAAGAAAAATCCATAGATAGACCAAAAAAAGATACATTCCAAAATTATACCCCTCTTGTTTAACCAAGTATTTAGAGCTTAAAAAAACTCACATAAAAATACCAAACATAACTTTCAAAAACCACTAACCACACAATAACACTAGACTCTCGAACCAATAATAACCATAAAGAGGACCAATTTCTATCGCATCAAACCCAGAGCCTAGCAAACCAAATTCAACTAACAGGTCGACTAAACTAGGATTCACATTACCAGGAAGAATAATAGACAAACATGGAAATTCCAAAGAAAAAAAAACCTGAGTTGTTGGACGAAAATTGATGGAGAGGGATGACAGTGGACTTTCATTAACTGTTTCTAGTTTCTTCTACATATTCCTGCTTCCAAAAAAGACCTTCACCATTTTCTACAACTTATTGAACCTTAAACTAAGAACAATGTTCATAGCATAGGAGACAAAACTGAACACCAATAGTAAGGGGGTCGACTCCTCAGCCTCACTCTAGGCCCTTCCTTCCTCACTCACCTCTAAGTTCATGTCTCTCTCCACCACCTGCCACATCAATGTAGTGGTCATTTGTTTCACCAAATTCATATACATGTCAGGAAATTTGTGTCCCTTTCTCTTTATTTCCCATCACATCAATAGGGTGGTGGGCTCTCCCACGAGAACCCCTCATCCATTATATCCACCCATCGAGGAAAAGATTTATATATACATCCAAAAAATAATTCTTTTATAAAATTAATAGTTTTTTTAACTATAAAAATATTTTCCCAACCATTTACTACATTTTAGATATCGACATTATAACAAGATGAGCTTCACATCATGGTACTTGGAACGTTTTTCCTCTAAGGAAATTGTGGTAATAAATCCTGAGAAGACCAAGGCCATCATAGAATGGTCAAATCCTTAGAATGTTGCAAAAGTTAGATCCTTCATGGGTTCGGTTAGGTATTACCAGGGGTTCAGTCAAAAAATTTCAAAGCTTAGGCATCCAATCACAACTTTGAAAAGGAAAGGAGTTAAATTTCAATGGACATCATAGTGCACGTCTAGTTTTGAATAGCTAAAACACTTGCTCACACATGTGCCAATAGTGAGAATTGTTGATCTGAAAAAATATTTAAAGGTTTGCACATATTCTTGCAACGAAGGGATCAGTTGAGCCTGAATGCAAGAAGGACATGTGGTTTGTTATGAATCGAGAAAATTAAATGAGCATGAGAGGGATTATGCCACTCATGACTTGGGCTTCCTACAATAGTGCATGCATTGAAAATGTGGAGGCACTACCTGCTTAGAAGGAATTTTGATTTAATATCAAATCATGGAGGGATGAGATATTTATTTTTCTAGCCTAGGTTGAATGTAATACAAGCTAGGTGGCTAGCTTTAATCAATAAATTTAATTTTGAAAAAAAGTATTTTAAAGGAAAAGAGAACAAACTAGAAAATACACTCAGCAGAAGTATGCAAGTGACTCAAGTGGTAGCAATAAACACTTGTGAAGTCGATATCAAAGAAAGTATCAGGGAGGCATTACCTTAGGATGAGCATAATCAGCATTTGAAGGAATTTTGTAGAATGAGCCAGGAGGATCATTGAGTAAGAATTAATCACTCACTAATGATGGTATGTTGAAATTCAAGGATAAATAGTATGGTCCTTGCATGGACGACTTAAAGAATCTCATCATGGATGAATTTCAGAAAATGCCTTATCCAAGTCATCTTGGTTATCAAAAAATTATAACAACCATGAAGAAAATGTATTATCGTTAGGTACCTAGAATGTCAACAAGTTAAAGTGGAGTGTAGACATATGGCATGATTATTATAGCCAATTCAAATTCCTAAGTGGAAGTTGGAAGTAATCTCTATGTACTTACTCATAGCACTACTAAAGATATTTAGAAAACACGATGCTATAATGGTGGTAGTGGAAAATTTGAGCAGGGAAACTCATTTTATAACTATCAAGACCACCCACAAAGAAATTGAAATAAATATTTAGATTGCATGCCATACCCAAGAAGATCATTTCAAATCAGCATGCAAGTTTACTTCAAAGTTTTAGAAAGCAATGTTTATTGGCTTTGGAATGGAGGTAGCATTTAGCATGACGTATCATCCTAAAAATTATGGACACGATGAAAGAGAAAATAGAGTTATAGAGGACATGTTGAGGATGTGTGTCATGCATCAGCCAAAGAGGTGGGAAAAGTTCCTACTGTTAGTGAAATTTTCCTACTACAATGGGTATTAGGTGTAACACCTTCTTCCCACATCTACCCAAGTAATCAGCCAATAGGGTTAAACATGTGACGAGAGGCAACTATGATCAAAATTAAACTCCTTGATGACCTTAAGGAAGTGGAATCGATGGAAATTTTTTACACAGACATTGTACATCATCAATAACACCCCCAAGGGATAACCAAAACATCAGGCATCCTGCCCCTGGGTCCCACTGAGGTTTTTAGCCTTTGGGCCTCTCGACACATGTAGAGTCTTGCAAGCCAACATCTATGAGGCTCTAGATGCATGCATAAGCCCACATGCCAGCATCTAGGGACTAAATTACTCATTGATGTGCCAGCATCCCTGGGATTTGAGTCACTTTTCAAGCCCATAACCCAATGCTCTACCCGGAACTTTATGATAATTTCAGAGATGAATTATAATGACCAAAAAATTATGTATTTTCAAAATATCCAAAAGGGCTAAACTAGACCCCTACTAGCCATGAAAGGCATTTCATCAAACATGTCACAAACATGAAAGCTACAGGTGTAAGCAACATAATAGAGCAAAGGGTCTCATATTTATCTGAGAATCACTAAGAAGCATTAGGCTCCCTGCATCATTAACTACAATACAATCTATTTGACCATAGATACATTATGCATTAATTTACAAGTAAAAACATGGGGAGACCCATACATCATCATTATAAAAATACATGATTTTAACCAACATAATAACAACAAAAATACCATAGATACAAAAACAATAGAATCCACATATAGATCAGTACATTTGCATACCAAATACCAAGGGAATGAATTGTTCATTAATGAATGTAGAAACCAACTAGAGATGGGACTTCCACGTTCCACCTAACCATGGATTGGCTGCGATAAATCTCTCTTCATCCAATCACCCCCGTGCCATATTCCAAGCATGAATGTGGGATCTCATCAAACACATCAATCAAAACCAATCTAGGGCTTCCAAAGGCCGAACCACCTCAACCCTCAACTAGTGATTCCACCTCATGGCCGAACATCACAACCATCACATATTGGTCTTTATCTTAGTTGTTCTAGGCCTCTAGAGTGTTTGTTCCAACCAAAGATCCGTGACTAGTAACTCAACCCTAGTTTTTTTCGGGCTCCGGAGTGTTTGTCCAACCAAGGCTCCAAGACTAATAACTCAACCCACCTAGGGCTCTAGATTGTTTTTCCAACCAAGCCTCCAGGACTAGTAACTCAACCCAACAATTTTCCATCAGCATCAAGAGTTTTTGTCCAACCAAGGCTGTTGGAACTAATAACTTAACCCACAGCTAAAGGAATCATGAGAACCAACTAGAAAACAATCTATAGAAATAAACCCACAACACCATGGTTATCCGAGAAATGGTAAGGCTAGGAAAATCCTTTGTCAATCCAGGAAATCCTCCATGTGAATAACATATCACGAACAAGAAACAACATGCATACACCATGCATGCAAAAACTAGTGAGGAAAACATACATGCAACTCGGTACCTGCAATAAAAACTCATTATAGTTGTTGATCCTGATGTCTTCTTGCACTTTCCTGCTCTTCCTTTTCCTTATTTCTTGAAATCACCAAGTATCCACACTCTCCAAGAGTTGTCCAAGAAAACTCTAAGTATCCAAGAGTATGAGAGAGAGAGAGAGAGAGAAAAAGAATAATGAGACAGCTCCAAAAATGCACTAACAAAATCTTTAACCAGTAAAAGCTTTCCATTTGATCCTTAGAAGCCTTTTATCAATGAGGACTCTATTTTATTCATTTTCCATTATTTTCCTTCATTTTCATCCTCACATGCAACCTGTGACATTTTACCTCCCTTTTCTCCTAATTTCCATTGTTTTTGTAAATAAATGTGCCAAACATGCCTTTTTCCTCCTTAATTCCTTATATAATTCCTTTTCCAATTTCCATAATAAACCATGTGAACACCCTCACTAGGATGTTTTTCCCAACATTCAACTTGGAATATGTGTCCCATCATTATTTTAACTTTATTACATGGAATTTTCACCAGGGTTGTTATAGAACCCTCCCCCTTGGGGGACACAGCCGTCAGTGTTCAATCACACATATACCTCAACAACACCACTGAAAAGAAAACATACTACCCATGGAGCTTTATAAAATAGCCCAATGCAATATTTACAGTGATCACCCTGCTAAAAAGAAAAACAACATGACATCACAACAACATGACAACTATAATTCCATGACACCCAGACCGCTTATTGGAGATTTATAACATAGCTCATGGAGGTATTTACATCCATATACATATGTACATATACCCGAACATCACATCAAAAAATATATCAAAACATCACCAAAAAACATGCCAAACATATACCAACATCACACCAAAACTGCTTTGCCTCAACTGGAAAACAAGGAAGGATACATAGCCTGTATCTGTTCTACCATATCTCATGTAGCTTCATTGGGCCCAAAGTGCTTCCACTGCACTTTAGTTTTCTCGATTGCTCGATTTTGGAGTATGAGCATCTTTTTTGCAAAATGCACTGCGGTTCCATCTGGAACTCTCCTTTTGGCTCCACCTATAATACATACCATTCAATCACATGATCAACATATTTAACATATTTATTAAGCAATGATATATGAAAAACATCATGGAATTTCATTGTGGAAGGCAGTTCAAGTTGATAGGCCACTAGTTCGATCCTCTCAATGATCCTAAATTGTCCACAAACCTTGGTGCCAGCTTGGCACATGATCCAATCTGAAAGGATCTCCTCTTGGGATTGATGCACAAGTACACATGTTCCCCAGCCTGAAACTCCTTGAACAACTTGTTCCTATCTGCATAGCTATTCTACCTATATTTTTGCTTTCAATTTCTTCTTGATCACCTATATTTCCTTTTCTATTTCTGCCAATATATCTGGTCCAATCAATACCTTGTTAACTGGATCACTCCATATGATGGGAGTGTTGCAATTCCGCCCATACAATGCCTCAAATGGAATCATCCTCAATGAATCTTGATACCCATTGTTGTAGGAGAACTCTACTCGTGGAATATACTCTTCCCACTTGCGATGTTGATGCATCACATACATCTTCAATATATCCTCCAATATCTTGTTAACCCTCTAAGTATTTCCATCTGTCTGTGGATTATAAGTTTTGTTAAAGACCAAATCAATGCCCAAACCTGCAAACAACTCCTTCCAAAACATGGAAGTGAATTTTGCATCCCTGTCTGACATAATATTCTTCAGAACACCATGTAAACTAACTATGTATCTAATGGAGACCTATGCTACATCGCTAGTTGAGTATGCAATCTTCACTAGAATGAAATGTGCAATGTTTTTCAACATTTCCACAAAAACATCATGGAATCATTCTATCTAGTTTTCCTGGGCAAGCCTATGATTAAACCCATGGAAATGACCTCCCATTTCCACTCTAGAATCGCAATTGGTTATAATAGTCCACCTAGATGCTTACAGTTTTCCTTAACCATCTAACAATCCAAACATATGGCTACAAAATCTGCCACATCCTTCTTTAGATTTAGTCAATAATAGAATTTCTTCACTGCAGTCAATGTATTATGGTAGCTTGGGTGACCCGAATATGGTTTCGCATGAAACACCCTCAAGATCACCTTCTTGAGCTCATTGCTATCTGGCACATATATTATGTCTCTAAATCTGACCAATCCATTTGCTGTGAGACTGTAGTCCAAATCCTATACTCCTGCACTTGTATCGGTACCTGTACTTGTACCACTACCTGTACATGTACATGCACCTGTATTGCCACCTGTACCTATAGTTGTACTACCACATGTACATGTACCTGTACTACGATATGTACTTGTACTTGTACCAACACCTATATCTATACCAACACTAGTACATGTACCTGTGCCACTATCTGTGTTAAACTCAGCTATGGTGAACACACACAAATAGGAAAGATTAGACAAGCATAAGCATGAGTTGCATTATTATTCTCAAAGATGCATATATATAATACATTTAAGTGACCCTTGGTTTCACATTCCAAGTGGTCTCTTGGACTCCTTTTGTCCATTCGCCTTCTACACCTACCCATAGAGTATTAGGTGTCCAACATTCCGCCCCCCTTAATCTGAAGGGGTATGTGTGAGCCCAAGAAGAGAGTTGTAATACAAATATGCAAAGTATGCATGGCAGCACTTAGGCTAAATGAGCTCTCTGAAATGTTGGCATAAAGAGGTGGTTTAAGGATGACCACCAAAACTAGAATGCTTAGTGCAGTTCCTAGAACTCTTCCAAATATGGCAAGAAGCTAAGGACTTCTACTAGAGGAAGTGCTCCTCATATTTTGAAGAGGAAGACCTTCAACCTAGAAGAAGGGAGGTCTACAACCTACGATGGTTTAAGGATGGCCACCAACTCTTGAATGCTTGATGCATTTCCTGGAACTCTTCCTAAATTGGCAAGAAGCTGAACTCTTATGCTAGAGGAAGTGTCCTGAATTCTTTGAAGAGGAATAATATCAACCTCGCATAAATGGTTTAAGGCAGACCACCAACCAAAGGCATGTTGATGGGCATCTTTGTCTCTGGCTACAACTTTGAATATGGATTTACAACTTGTGGCTCAGGCTCACTTGAACTTCTATGTCTCTTCCTACAACTCTGAATCTGGAATGAGCGGTTGTGGCTTACGCTCACTTGATGTGGCTTCGAAGCTTGTAGATGACCATAATTTTCCCCCCTGTTAGATACAAGGTGAGATGATGGTGAAAAATCAATTGAAATATTGTTCAATACCCTTGAACAAGTTCTGACATATGACTTAAACATCTTCTTGGTTGTTGATGCCCATTTCAAAGAAGCGATCCATCCAAGATGAATCTTTGTTCGTGCAGGAGACTTGTTTCTAAAGCATATGTGTTAAGAATGGGTGTTCCGACCACATTTCTTGCATGGGTGAAGATCGAAACAGTGATATTTCATATGGCCAACTCGGTCATAGTGTTGTCATTTTTCAATCTATTGTTGTTGTTGTGGAAGAGGAGAAAAATATATAGTTGTAGGTGATCTATCATGAATAAATTCGGCACACTGAAATTTGATGGGCTTGGAGTAGCCCGGAATATGAAAGGACAAATCCTTTTCATATCCAAGACCAATTTTGTGCTTGTTATGGAAAATATCTACCCAAGGTCTGATGATGGGCTTTGGAGGTGAAGCATGAGCTTCTACATATGCATACAAATCTGCTCTTGTATTGGGCTTAGTGATCTAACCAATATCTTGTTGCTGATGGGAGTTTGTCTCCATGTTTTGAACAAAAACAAGTTTAGAATGAAAAATATTTTCTTGTAACTCCTATTGTTGTAGCTCTGACTCAAGCTGCAAAAATTCAATCTTGTCGAGTGCATCATGTAAACAAGTTCTAATATCAGATAAACAATTCTTGCTTATTTTCATTGTATCATAATCAGTGGAATGTATTAAAGTTTTAAGGAACTCTAATACCTCAATAATTCTCGTCATTTTCTCTATCAAATAAGACTTCTCTATGAGAAAAAGTTTCTCACAACAATATTAATACAAAAGGAAAGCGCTCTTGTATAATATTTTGAACCTTGTGAAAATACTCACAAAATAACTCACTTCCCCATCAAATAAAACATGATCGATCTCTTAATCTCTTCTTCTCCTCCTTAAATGAAGTTGAACTGCTTCTTCTTTTCTTTTCTCTTTTTTTTTTTGAATTATTAAATTAAATTATGAAATTGTATTAAGACTAATAAAATACCATAAATATTACATTAAGGACAACATATTCATACTTTTGCAGAGTATAAAGCAAATTTCAAAATCCATGATAATTTGTACAAGGAAGAAAAAGAAGAGGATGCATTTTTACTGCATATACTGGGTTTCACGGAAGGAACCAGAATTAACAATAGGATCAAGGATATTGACTGCATCAATATCTACCATAAACCATAATCAAAGAAAAAAAATCATAGCATAGGCAATCACATTGGCATTACCAACATGGATATTAATTTTGGCCATAACGTCTGAGAGCTCATTTGCTCAGAGCTACATTTTCATGGACTACTTAGGCATGATAACACCTAGGTATAGCGCCCAACAGTTTTGATCCCTCCACCTCTGTGTTCAACTATTTTCTTTTGGAAAACCTAAGAAACAACAAGTTCACACACCGAGATAAAATGCCTTTTTTTTTTTTAAATGTGAGCACCTTGGAGCGTTTTCATCCATGGCAGTATTATGAATATTAAATGTTAATGGAGGGAGGGAGGAGGGGAGTGGGAAGGTGGAGGGGGAGAGAGTCAGGGCTGCGAGGAGTGGGAGGTAGAGGGGGAGAGAGTCGGGTTTGCGGGGAGCGGGAGATGGAGGGGGAGCGAGAGGGTGCAGTGGGAGGGAGCGTGCGGGAGGGGGAGGTGAGAGGTGGAGGGGTTGTGTGGAGGGAGGCTGCCGTGTGGAGGGAGGAGGGAGTGGAGGAGGTGTGGAGGGAGGGGAGAGAGGTAAGGTGAGCGGGGGAGTGGTGTGGAGAGTGCAGGAGTGAGGGAGAGGTGCGGAGAATACATGAGCGAGGGAGATGATAGCGGGTAGAGGAGTAGGGAGAGAACGAAGGAGAACAGAGGATGGAGCAGAGGTATGGCAGAGGCCACGCAGGTGGAGAGGCCGGTGCATGGAAGAGGAGAACGTAGAGGAGGAGAGTCGAGAGGCAATGAACCTATTTTGTTAACCACTATCAACAGGCTTGAAACCAAATTATTTTACCTTCACCATGGTTCTTAGAGTGTGCGACAACTTAGAATATTTTGGATAGGACAAACAACTTTGCACACAAATAATGAGATTATTTCAATGCAATATAATCTCAGGCTTCTATCTTAGTCGAGATCAAACCCCATGAAGATCTCCTTAACTCCCTTGAGAGGCTTTTCTTGCAACCCGTGGGTATTTGGCCAAACAATCTCTGTTAATTCCCTCTGAAAGGAAGCAGAGCCACCCAAGAATTTCACATATTCTGTGTAATTTCGAACTGGATTTTAAATCCTCAATGGTTTCTTCACTATTTTTCAATTATTTTCATGTAGAGAGATGCGAGCAAGGCACACATAGAATGGCCACAAAAATTGTGTCTCAGATATGAGGATGGCAGGAATTCGCCCACTCTGATACCATGTTAAACTTAGCTATGGTGAACACACACAAATAGGAAAGAATATACAAGCATAAGCATGATTTTCATTATTATTCACAAATATGCATATATATAATACATTGGAGTGACCCTTGGTTTCACATTCCAAGTGGTCTCTTGGACTCCTTTTGTCCATTCGCCTTCTATACCTACCCATAGAGGATTAGGTGTCCAACAATATGTACATGTACTCTACTGCAACCTGTCCAAAATATCCATATACCTGTGATCTAGATGACCTACCTGAAATATCCTATAATGTAAGTTTGTCCCATAGGAGCTCATAGTTGCTATGTGATTTACCTGTACCCTCTTGTTAATATAATTTGTGACCCTCCTCTCTTTTCCCTTGATATACTTGATCTTGAAGTTAAACTCATTCGGCTGGTTAAACAAGTACCTCAACCCAATGTGATCACTCATGAGTACAAACCTCCTACCAAGAAGAGAGTGCCTCCACATCTTCAATGCATGAATGATCATTGCTAGCTCAATATCATGTGTCAGCTAGTTCTGTTTGTGCTCCTTCAGTTTTCGTGATTCATAGCATACCACCTATCCATCCTGCATAAGGACCCCACCAAGTCCTCTCTTGTAAGCATCCATACACACTACGAACTCCTTTTATGTATCTAAAATCTTTAACACTAGAGCATGTGTCAACAAATGCTTAAGTTTCTCACAACTAGCCTCACACTCCTCTGTCCATCAAACTTCTTACCTTTACTCTAGAATGATGTAATAGGATAATTAATTTGTGATAAATTCCTGATGAACCTCTTGTAATAGCCTGCCAATTCCATGAATGATCTCACCTCATCCACATTTTTAGGTGCTTCCCACTCTATGATGGCCCTTATCTTTTCTAGATCTACTACAATTCCCTCCTTGGAGACAACATGTCCGAAGTAATGCACCTCAGTCTGGAAGAAACTAAATTTTATGAGCTTAGCATACAATTGATGCTCCCTCAAAAATATCAACATTGATACCAAATTCTCGGCATGCTCTTCCTCATTTTTAGAATATACCAATATGTCATTAATGAACATAATAAAAAACTTATCCAAATAATGATGCAACACATTGTTCATCAAACACATAAATTTAGTTGGGGCATTATTCAAACCGAATGGAACTACAATAAACTACCTGTTCCTGAATGCAGTATTGTAGATGTCCTACTCTTTGATGTGTACCTAATGATATCCTGATCTCAAGTTGATCTTAGAGAACACTACTTCTCCCTTTAGTTGATCGAACAAATTATCAATACTCGATAATAGGTACATGTTCTTGATGGTCACTTTGTTCAACTGCATGTAGTAAATGCATAATCTGAGAGTGACATATTTCTTCTTCACAAACAACACCGATGTGCCCCATGTAGATACATTTGGCCTAAAGTAACCTTTTTCAAGCATCTCTTTCACCTACATCTTCAATTCTACTAACTCAGGTGTGCTCATCCTGTAAGGAGCCTTTGATGTTGGAGCTACCCCTGGCATCAACTCAATACAAAATTTTACTTCCCTGTGTGGTGGTAAATCTCAAATATCTGCTGGAAACACATCCTGAAAATATTGTACAAATGGATACATTTTCAACACATCTACATCCTCAAATTCCTTACCTTTTTCACTAGAGATATGAACTGCAAATAATACACACCATTTCCTACGACTATGCTTGGCCTGCATGGCTGTCACTATCCTAACTAATGTGGGTTTCTTATTTCCCTGTAAAACTCTTGGTTCCCCATTGTCATCCAATCATTCAATAACTTTTTCAAAAAAATATACCTTGGTCCTATGAAGGTATAACGAATACATACCAAATAGAATACTATATGAACCTAATGGAAATATTTCCTTATGCATTGTTGTAGGCATGCCATTTAATTAAAATGCAAATTCTCTTACCCAGTGATGAATTCTCTTCTTGGTACCTATAGCCAACTGCACTAACTAAGACTCTGCATGTACTTCTCTATTCAAAATACACTTATCCACCAGTTCAAGATTAACATAGTTATAAATAGATCCAGGGTGAATCAAAATAGAAATAACTTGATCCCAAAGCTTACCGTCCATCTGAATGATAGAATCTTTATGATCTTCCTTCCTATTGTCCAGAGGAGCATATATCCAAGGAATGATATGCCCAACATCTCCCACTATCTGTGCCTCCTACACATTATAGATATGTGGCCTACCACCCTGATGTTTTGGATAGTCTCTCCTACGATGATCTCCTCCAAAATTCCAACACCGCATGGTCTCCCTATTCTCATTCTTATTATGATCCTCCAATCGAAATCCATGTCCTCTATCATATGTATTGAACTTCTTAGGTGGTGCAACATTATCTTTTTCACCTGTATCCTAAGGTATTTCTCGATTCTTGTCCAATTTTCCTCTATTCTTATCATTACCTTTCCAGTTTGGCTTTGCCTCAGATCTACGCTTTAATTGTTCATAACAATGATTAATTTTCCATACGGCATCCTCCAATGATATAGGATCAGCAAAATCAATCCTATCTCTTAATTTTATTGATAGCCCACTAATAAATATTTGAATCTTGGCCTTCTCCTCCTTGAGGTAAGGCACATATCTCAGTAACTCCAAGAACCAAATAGTATACTCATCATCTTTCATGGAACCCATCTTCAGCTCATAAAAATACTTTATCTTGTCATTGTAATATCTCTCTGATAGATACTTCTTCTGGAATAGCCTTTCGAACTCACTCCAAGTCAACTCCTCCTCATAAATATCTATGATGTTCTTCACATATTCCGACCAAATATATTCTCTACCTCTAAGGTTAAATGTAGCTATCCTAGCTTTCATATTTTCCTAGTAATCATGAAACTTGAAAAACTTCTTCATACCAAGAAACCATGCCTCTGAATCATGTGGTTTTCTTCATCTCTTCGTCAAATGTAGGTGGTTTTTCCTTATTAAACTCATCTGGAAAATAGCCCTTGTCACTCTTCCTGTAAGAATGATAATGATGACAATCATGATGACTGTCAGAACCAGAACTAGAATTATACATGTGTCTCTCACCCCTCCTATCCGAAGTATACAAAAATATTCCATCCCTAAGGATGTCGTCCCTCTCCGACGTATGAACTTTGGGAGACCTACTTCCATATGCTCCATTGGTCTCATCCTCCTACCCATAACTAATCCGAAGTGGCCCCTATTTCTGCAACTATGAAAAATTTTGAAGGATGGTTTCATTAACCTCTGCTTACTTTTCTTGTGCATGTATGAGTCTATCATTGTCTGCATTTTAACTCCTTATTTTTTATTTTAAACTTCTCAGTGTGTCTACCAATTCAGACGAGTTCCCAACGTGATGTTTCTCATATGACTCATAGGAATAATCTCTGTAGTCTACCATTTTGTTATTCATATTTTATTTCTTCCTACAAGGTGCAATATGTCAGCTAAACCAAATCATAAATAAACCAACATACCTTAGTGTAGTTTGAGGAGGATACATCCTTCAAGATAAACCAATAAGCGAAATACATGTATATACATAATCATATAACAACATATAAACTCGTAACACATGGTATGTTAGCACATAATCATCATTCTAGTTGGATTCCAGTCATCAATGCATAATCATATCAAATACACACCATGACTTAATGCATGACAACATCAACCATATCAACACAAACGTGACCACTTGTACCCATATAACATGTATATCCAGGCATGAACGACCAATGCATGTTCAACATATAGCATCACGTAAGTAAGCATACACTGACAACACACAAGCATGACCAATATGTGACCTAGCATAAATAGGAAATGCATATACAACATGTAGCAAAATGTAAGCAAGTGTGCACTAAAAATACACAAGAATGAACAACACATAACCATTCATACACTCATGTTGAAAACAACACCATCATTCCTTCCATGGAAACACCACTACCACCATGGCCAACACAACACGGATGCAACAAGCACATACACCTTAGGTATGAGAAACACATATGCAACCAATAGAAAATCATGACCAACACACATCCTATCCAATCCAACGGTTAAACCATGCTCTGATACCACTCTATAACACCCTCTTCCCACATCTACCCATGTAACCAGCCAACCTGGGTAAACATGTGATGAGAGGCCACTATGATCAAACTCAACGTCCTTGATGACCTTAAGGAAGTGGAATCGACGGAAATTCTTCAGATAGACCTTGTACATCATCAATAACACCCTTAGGAACTAACCCAACCATCTAGGCATCTTGCCCCTAGGTCCCACTAAGGTTTTTAGCCTCTGGGCCTCTGGACGTATGCACAGGCCTACAGGCTAGTGTCTATGATGTTTTGGATGCATGCATAAGCCCATCTGTCAATGTCGAGAGACTAAATTACTCAATGTTGTGCCAGCGTCCCCGAGATTTGAGCCACTTTTTCAGGCCCATAACCCAATGCTATGCCCAGAAGTTCATGATAATTTCAGAGATGAATTATAATGACCAAAAAAATATGTATTTGGAAAAATATCCAAAAGGACTAAACTGGACCCCTACTAGCCATGACAGGCATTTCATCAAACATTTCACAAACATGAAAGCTACAAGTGTAAATGACATAACATAGCAAAGGGGTCTCATACTTATCTGAGAATCGCTACGAAGCATTTCTCCCCTACATCATTAACTACAATACAATCTATTTGACCATGGAAACATTATGCATTAATTTTCAAGTAAAAACATGGGGAGATCCATACAACATCACTATAAAAATACATGATTTTAACCACATAATAACAACAGAAATACCATGGATACAACAACAATAGAATCCATATATAAATCAGTACATTTGTATACCAAATACCAAGGGAATGAATTGCTCATTAATTAATGTGGAAACCAACCGAAGATGGGACTTCCAAGTTCCACCCAACCATAGAGTGGTTGAGCTAAATCTCTCTTCACCCAATCACCCCTGTCTCATATTCCAAGCATGATTGTGGGATCTCATCAAACACATCAATCAAAACTAATCCAAGGCTTCCAGAGGCAAAACCACCACAACCCTCAACTAGTGATTCCACCTCACATTTCTTACATCAAAACCATCATAAATTTCTATCTATACAAGTTGTTATGGGGCTCTAGATTTTTTGTTCCAACCAAGGCTCCAGGACTATTAACTCAACCCCAGCTGTTTCTGGGCTCTGGACCATTTTTCCAACCAAGGCTCCGGGACTAATAACTCAACCCATATAGGGCTCTAGAGTGTTTGTCCAACCAAGGATCTAGGACTATTAACTCAACCCAACAGTTTTCTTTTGGGCTCTAGAGCGTTTGTCCAACCAAGGCTCCAGGAACTAATAAATCAACCCATGGTTAAATGAATCATGAGAACCAACCAAAAAACAATCGATATAAATAAACCCACAACACCATGGTTATCGAGGAAATGTAAAGGCTAGGAAAATCCTTTGTCAATCTAGGAAATTCTCCATGCCAATGACAGATCATGGCCAAGAAACCACATGCATACACCATGCATGCCAAAAATAGTGAAGAAAACATACATGCAACTCAGTACTTGCAATCAAAACCCGTTGTAGCTACTAATCCCGATGTCCGCTTGCACTTTCCTGCTCTTCCTTTTCCTTCTTGCTCCAAATCACCAAGTATCCACACTCTCCAAGAGTGATCCAAGAAAACTCTAAGTACCCAAGAGTATGAGAGAGAGAGAGAGAGAGAATAATGAGAAAGCTCCAAAAATGCACTGACAAAAGGTTTAACCAGAAAAATATTGCCAATTGATCCTCAAAATCCTTTTTATCAATGAGGCCTCTATTTTATTAATTTTCCATTATTTTCCTTCATTTTTCTCCTCACATGCAACCTGTGACCTTTTTACCTCCTTTTTCTCCTAATTTCCATTATTTTCATAAATAAATGTGCTAAAAAAATTTCCTCTTTAATGCCTTAGCCATTAAATTTTTCAATTTCCATTGCCATAATAAACCATGTGAACACCCGCACTAGGATGTGTTTCCCAACATTTGGCTTGCAATACTTTTCCCATCAATCGTGGTTATTATTTTAACTTTATTGCATGGAATTTTCACTAGGGCCGTTACATTAGGATTCATTAAAGATGAGTCCTTTTGAGGCTCTATATGGAAGGAAATGTAACACACCCATCATCTGGAATGAACTAGTAAGCAGGGTGTTTCTTGGACCTAATATGTTGAAGATACAGTAGGGGGTATTTGTTATCAAGAAGAAATTAAAGGCGGTCTGAGATAGGCAAAATATTTATGCAGATCAACAAAGAATGCACAAGGAATTCCAAGTGGGAGATCATGTGTATAGCCACATCAAACCAAGAGAATTTTAATTAATAATATGGTCTTGTGCCAAGTTGGAACCAAGGTTTTGTGAGCCATTTCATATCTTGGAAAGAGTGAGGCCAATGGCTTACAGATTAGCCTTTCCACCCATAATGAAAACACATGATGTTTTCCACATTTATTTTATTTAAAAGTATGTACATGATGATAATCATATTTTTTATTGGTTTATGATACATGTGGAATCTGAGGGAGAATTCCAACCAAAACCACAGTGCATTATGGATTGGAGGAAAATTATGCTCCAGAATTGAGTAATAGATTAAGTCAAGGTGCAATGGAATCACTTTGGACCAAATAAAACCACCTGGAAAATGGATGATCGGATGAGGGTATATTACCCATTTATTTTTACTGTGTAAATGAATGTAAATAGTTGTGTGTATATAAATCCCATGGATGTATTTTGTGTTCTGTTTATAGAAAATCAAAGATGGTGTTCGTTTAAAGGGGTGGGGTATGTAACAACCCTTTTTGTCACCCCCCATGTTGTTATCCTCCTCAATCTTGTCAAAAAAATAGGAATGATTGGGGGAATTGGGAAAACAAGGTATTCCACCTATTAATGGCAGTGATTCACTCTTTAACATGATGCTCTTTCACTTCATCTTTGTGATTGTTGGGTTTGTAAATATGTTTTCCTCTTATGATTACAAAAAAAGGTGAATTCCCTAGACCTAGTGGCCTAGTATAGAACAATAGAAGAAAAATAACATAAATTTTTCCTTAGAGAAATTAGAGAATGGAAAGAAGCCTACCTCGAATCCATTGCAACATTTCATTTCCTCCTCGATTTTCAGCTCCAAGTGTTATAATTAGAACTTGTACACATGACTAAAACACACAAAGGATCCACAACATATACGTAGCATAATCCAATTACTATATTCAATGAATCAGCAAGGCATTGAAATACATGAGCATAAATGTAACACAACACATATAGGAAAACAAGATACTATTTGTATTAATAAAAATAGGAGAGAGTTTACTACCATAAATAGCAACTTATTTTTTAGATTACCCCCCAAGTTCACTTGTCCTTCCTTGTCACAAAGTGCACCTCAGCACCAACCCTAATGCATGAATATGATGAATTATCTATGTTAAAGGTAACATCATGAGGGCATGATTAGTCTCTAAAATCCAAACCTGATGCTACTGATGGTAGTAAGTTTATAGGAGAAGGATGGTAGTTTAGGGATTTACCATTATGGGGTGAATATCCATATATGATGGGAGGATGATATCAAGGGATAAGGGGTGAACTCTCCAAGATAAGATTAGATAGGATTCGAGTTCTTATCCATGTTAAATAGTTAAAACAACCCTTGGAAGCTTCAAAATAATTTTTAATTTTCCCAATTTTCTAGAATCATTACACTTGTGGAAGGGAGAAACTATTGTTGGCCAGTGTTTGTGTCTAAAGGAGCAACATGCCTTGAACATAGGTGACCAAAAGGGAAGGGAGAATTGGGGCTAAAAAAAACTGTTTTTAAGTAATTGATTCCAGAAACTCGGACTTTTTTGGAGGAGTCATACTTAGGGATTTGTGAAGGAAATATGATAACATGTTCATGGATATTGATTGACATTGTTTTCAAGTCTATTGACCATATATGAAAAAATGGCCTATAACACATGTAAATGTTACCATGTATATTTTTTTATGTAAATAAATGTAGAAATGCAAATATGCCTAAGTTGGAGGAGTGGACATGGATTCAAAGTTTGAGGAAGGGGAGGTTACTTGTGTTGTATTTGAGCCCAAAACCCAAGGCACTTCATTTTTTTTTCTCCATCTATATCCCTGAAAAATTAATGGTTTACTTAGTAGGCACTAAATTTGTGTATGGGCAGTCTGAAGTGAAGGATGAGGCCCATGCGACTTTCCTTCTCGTGGGACATGTAGGGAAATTCAACACACAAGAGAGACATAGAAGAAATAGACATGAAGGGGAAAAAAGTAGAATGGGGAGGACAAGAACATGGGGAAGATGGGGAGCATGTGTGGAATGAGTGAGAAATGATAGTGTATGTAAAGCATGTGAGCAAAGCAGCAATGAGGATGTAACTCCTCCTCCTACATTTACTCACTTTGAAAAGATTTCCAAGGTAAAAATTATATGAGTCTCACTATGATATGACCCAACCTCCAAGTTCCAGTTATGAAAGTGGGTCCTGTAATATGACAAAAAGCTAACATCCCTCAGAAACTGCAGGCCACTTAGGAGGTTGAAAACCACCCTAGGTGATCAATCTCTAAGATGGAACCTTTTTCATTGACCTAGATCTATAATTTCACCCTTGATACAACATCCATGTGGTTGGAAGGCTATAACCACACTCACAGGCTTGTCTCCATGAGGTTATGACCCAAAAACTTCAGCTCTGTGACAGTGGTTCCAAGATCTGAGCCACTTTTCAGAATAGCCTCTAGACCACTACCCCAAAATAGACTGTAACTTTCCATAATGATAACTAAGATTATAACCATAATGAAAAATCAAAACTCAAACTATATATTGACCTAGACATGTATAATCCATGAGATACATTTCGCCAGATGTATAGTAAACATGAAAGCTATGGGTCATGAATGTATATTTTATCATAAGGACCTAAAATCCATATGAGAATCACCAAGAAGGCTTTATGCCCTCTCTAGCTAGCTGTAATAACACTTGTTATCCCATGCATTCATCAACCATTCAATAACTTATCCATCATGAACAAGATCCATAATTGTAACATATCATATGACCAACAAATTACCATAAAAGAGACCATGGAAAATATGTCATAAGATAACCATAATAACGAGTATAATTACTCATAAATCATAATGGAAAAATAACTCGTATTAACATATGCAAATGCCAACCAAGTCAGGGACTTCCACGTACCACCCGACCATAGATTGGGTTGAACCAAATATCTCTTTCAACCATTCGCCTCCATGCCATATTCCAAGCATGAATGTAGGACCATAAGTGTTCAACCAAAACAAAACCAACCATAGGTTCCAGAGGCCAAACCACCTCAACCCTCAACCATAGTGATTTTTCCTAACCGGTCCATAAATCACTAACAACAACAAGATCATTCTCTACCCAAGTTGTCCAAGGCTCTAGGAACTAGTAATTCAACCCACAGTCTCCAGGGAACCCAAGTTTTTTCAGGGCTCCATAGCATTTATCCCAACCATTAAGCTCCAGGGGCTAGTAGCTAAACCCACAACCTCTAGGAAACCCAAACTTTTTTAGGGCTACAGAGCATTTATTCCAACCCACAACCATAGGAAAAATGAGAACCAACTAAAAACTCCAAATGGGGAACCCACTACACCATGGATATCCAAGAAATGGAAAGGAAAGGTGGAAACCACTGTAAATCTAGGAAAATATCCATGCCAATGACAACACATAACCATGAAATCACATGCATGCACTATGCATCCAAAAACCAACAAGGATATGATATATGCAACATGTTACCTATAAATAAATCTAGTTGTAGATGTTGATTCAACTATATCCTTATGCTTCCTTGATTTCTCCAAATCCAATTGAATACTATAATGCTCCAAGCATGCTCCAATAATGCTCTAAGTGTGCAAGAGTATGATAAAATGGAAGGAGAGAGCCAAAAATAAATTTTCAAAAAGCTAACAGTGAACAAAAGTTGTGAATTGTTTCTCTGATGCATTTTTATCATTGAGGCCTTTATTTTCTTCATTTTCTTTCATTTTTATTCTAATTTACCTTGCATGCATATTTTTGTCTCTTCATCTCCTTTTACTCATATTTTCCTTTATTTTTTTAAGTTAATGCCAATTAATGCTTCTTTTCATTTTCCAATTCCTTTTCCAATTTCCATCACCAGTAATAAATGACAAGTGATTCCCACTATATTTTTTTCCCACCATTCAACTTGGAATATGTCTCCTGTGACCTTTGTAACCCCCTCCTCCCATATTTACCCAATTTCACAAGCCTGTCAGGGTAAACATGACATGAGTATCATTATGATATGGCCCAACCTCCAAATTTTAGTTATGGAATTGGGGTCGACATACCAACAACTTACCAACATCCCTTAGGAACTAAATACTACTCAGGAGCCTACAAATCACCCCAAGTGCTCAATCCTTGAGTTGGGGCTCTTTTCACTAGAGAAACTCCCCAATTGTATGCAAAACATAGCATGTGTGCGATTATGAGGTCCAAAATGCATGCATAGGTTTGCCTCCATGCAGTTATGACCCAATTTTCCTAGTCAATCTAGCCTCCAGAGTACTACCCAGAAATTCTTGTAGCTTTCCAGAATCATAAATAACATAATAAGAAAGCTAACCATACAAACCTTGAACAAGTTCTTGACCAGGACATGCCTAGTCGACGACAAACATTTTTTCAAACAAATGAAAAACATGTAAACTACAAGTCATGAATACATATTTGATCATAAACTTATGAAAATCGTCTAAGAATCACTAAGAAGGTTCTATTCCCTCTCCACATATTTCAATAACACTTGTTATTCCATGAATTCATCAACCATTTAGATACTTACCAAAACATGAAAGGAGACTTAGATAGAATATATCATATAAATAGCATATAACTAGCTCATAACCATAATAGAAGCCATGGAAAAGCAACCATAAGATAACCACCATGATCGACACATATGCTCATAGATCATAATAGGAAAATATCTCATATTAACATATGAAAATTCCAATCAAGTTAGGTACTTTCCCATACCACAAAACCATATATTAGGCTAAACCAAATCTCTCTTTCATTCAATCACCCCTGCACCATATTCCAAGCATGAATGTGAGATCTCATGGAATAAACCGAGAAAAAACCAACCAAGGCTTCCGGAGGCCAGAACACCTCAACCCTCAACCATAGTGATTCCACCTTTACGTCCCAGAAATCACTAACATCAACCATATCGGTATTTACCCAAGATGTCTAGGGCTCCAAGATTTAGTAACTCAACCCACATCTTTCCAAGGCTCTAGAGCGTTTGTTCCAACCGTGGTTCTAGGAACTAGTAACTGAACCCACCAATGAATCTAGAGTGTTTTTCCCAACCTATTGCTCCAGGAACTCGTAACTCAACCCAAGATGTTCCAAGGATTCCAGAGAATTTTTTCCAAACCAAAACCATAGGGAAACTGAGCACCAGTCGGAAAAACAAGTGGGGAAAACCCACAACACCATGGCTATGCAGGAAATGGAAATAAAAGGTTGAAACCATTTTCCATGCAAGAAAATATCCGTGCCAATGACAACACATAACCAAGGAATCACATGCATGCATCATGCATCCAAAAACCCAACAAGGACATCATACATGTAACCTGTTACCTACAGGGAAATATAGTTTTAGTAGTTGATCCAACTGTCTCCTTGTGCTTCCTTACTTTACATCATTTTCCTGTACTTGAGTTCTCCAAATCCAAGTGAATGCTAGAATGTCCCAAGCATGCTCCAAGAATTCTCTAAGTTTTCCCAATTCTATAGAATTCTCATCAAGTCTATAAGGGGAGTCATGTGAACTATAATCCACCATTATGCTCTTCATATTTGGCCTCTTATCTCCTGAAAATATACCATGTTAGATGAACTAATAGAAAATATAATCAAAACATACCTCAGTGTATCTCATGGAAGGCTATCTCATCTGCACAAATCAATCCATATTAGCATGATACACACACACACTAATGACATCAACATATCAACCTTTCAACACCATGCATGATGACACAAAATGGAAACACTAACTATATACATGATGACCATAGCCACTACAATGCATGCATAGTGCACACATATACAGTTAACATGCATGCATAACAATATGCACTAGCCCATCTAGTCCAAGTGTTTTAACTTGGAAGCTCTAATACCACCCTAGAACGCCTTCTCCCACATTTACCCACTTTCATAAGATTTCCATAGTAAACATGAGATGAGTGTCATTATGATATGACCCGGCCTTCAAGTTCCAATTATGGAAGTGGGGCCTACAATCTGACAACATTTTGACATCCCTCAGATACTACAGATCACTCAGGAGGCAGCAAACCACTCCAAGTGATCAATTTTTGAGCTGGAACCTTTTTCAATGATCTAGCTCCATAATCGCACCTTCGACACTGCATCCATGCAGTTGGAAGGCTATAATTTCACTCACAGGCTTGTCTCCATGTAGTTATGACCAAAAAACTCCAATTCTATGCCAGTGGTTTCGATGTCTGAGCCACTTTTTAGGCTATCCTCTAGACCACTTCCCATAACAACCTATAACTTTCCATAATGACAATTAGGATGATAACCATAATGAACAATCAAAACTCAAACTAGATCTTGACCTAGACATGCCTAATCCACGATAGACATTTCGTCAAGCATATAGTAAACATGAAAGCTACAGGTCATGAAAGCATATCTGATGATAAGGGTTTGAAATTCATCTGAGAATCCCTAAGAAGGCTCTATGCCCTTTCTAGATAGCTACAATAACACTTGTTAGCCCATGCATTCATCAACCATTTAATAACTTATCCATCATGAACAAGATCCATATATAGAGAATATCATATAACTGGATATATAACCAACAAATGACTAGAATAGAAACCATGGCCAATAAACCATAAGATAACCATAACAACTAGTATAAGTGCTTATAAATCACAATGGAAAAATAGGTCGTATTAACATATGAAAATTCCAACCAAGTCAGAGACATTCATGTACAACCCGACCATAAATTAGGCTGAACCAAATTTCTCTTTCAGAAAATCACCCCCATGCCATATTCCAAGAATTAATGTGCGATGATAAGGGTTAAACCAAAATAAAACCAACTAGGTCTTCGAGAGTCCAAACCACCTCAACCCTTAACCAAAATGATTCCACCTAACCGGCCCAAAAATTACTAACAATAACCAAATCGATATCTACCCAACTTGTCCAAGGATCCATTAACTAATAGCTCAACCCATAGTCTCCAGGGAACCCAAGTTGTTTCAAGGCTCTAGAGCATTTGTCCCAACCCTCAGGCTCTAGGGACTAGTAACTCAACCAAAAACCTCTAGGGAACCCCACAATGTTTCAGGGCTTCAGAGTGTTTGTTCCAACCCATATCCATAGGAAAACTAAGAACCAACCAAAAAATCCAAACAAGGAACCCTACACCATGGGTATCTAGGAAAACGAAAAGCAAGGTTGAAATCACTGTCAATGAATCACTGTCAATGGGTATCCATGCCAATGAAAACACATAACTATGAAATCACATGCATGGATCATGCATCCAAAAACCAACAAGAAGATCATACATGCAACTTGTTACCTGCAAATAAATACAGTTATAGTTGTAGATTCAATTTTATCCTTGTGCTTCCTTGCTTCCCTTGCTTGTTTTCTCCAAATCCAAGTGAATACTAGAGTATGAGAGAATTGAATGATAGAGCCAAAACTAAACTATCAAAAATCTAACATAGAAAAAACGTTGTGAACTATTTCTTTGATGTCTTTTTATCATTGATGCCTTTATTTTATTCATTTTCCTTCTTTTTTCCTCTAATTTTCCTTGCATGCATATTTGTGTCTCTTCATCTCCATTTTCTCCTATTTTCCTTTACTTTTATAATTTAATGCCAATTAATGCCTATTTTCCTTTGCCAATGCCTTTTCCAATTTCCATAGTCATTAATAAACCACAAGTGATGCCCACTATAATTTTTTCCTAAATTCAAATTGGAATACTTGTCCCATGTCCTTCGTTTTTATTTTATTTTATTTACATGGAGAATCAACCATGGGTTGTTACAGAGGAAGTGCAATGTAGTAGAGAAGAGAATAGAAGAATGCTACAGACTAATGCCCTATATTTCAATTTCTGTCCTTGATCTTTTCAGTGTGGCCAGTGGTCATATGGTGGTGTGATGGGCTAGTGAAGACTCTGTGGATATATTGAATCGCTTACTACTTGTTGAGTAAGTTGATAAACCTATAAGTTCTTGCTAGAGAGTTAATAAACCACATATATCTTGTTGAATGGGCTAACAAACCACTTGGGTGCTTGTTGGAAGGTTGAGACAATTAGGTATTTTCTGAAAAGGGATGATAAACCACTAAGTGTTTTTCTTGGAGGTTGATAAACCACTTAGTGCTTTCCAAGTAACCTAATAAACCACTTGGATAGTGGACTCTAGACTCTTGTAGTACTTTCCTTGAAAATATAGCTGATAAACCACCATTACAATGACGATGTTCCCTTGGACTGAACGAACCTTCACTTAGCCTTGGATGAATCCCCCTATGGTCTAATAAAAAGAGGTCGAAGAGTCATTTTGGTGCTTAATGCATGAGGCAATTGATAAATCACTTGGACAATATAGTCCCTCTTTAGTCTAGTTGACTTGTTATCAGTGTGAAATTCCAACAAGGCTAAAGTGGAGGTTTTGTAAGTTGCTAGAACCATAAGAAACTTCCTCCATTCCCATCCCAATACATGCTAAATTTTATCACCTCGGTAAATGGTTTCCTCCATTTATTTCTAGTTAATTTTAAGGAAATAATGTTTGAAGAAGAATTTGTGTCCAAAAGTTGCAAAAGAGAAGGAGAGAAGCAAGGTGAGAGAAAGAGCCCACAAAATTTTACAACACAAGGAGCAGAGGATGTTGAAGGCCTCTCTCACAATTCCTTAGGTACCAATTACCTAGAGTTTTTTGGTGGTCTCTTTCAACATTTTTCATAAACCTAAACCTTTTTTGTTCCTACTTGGGTGAGTTTTGAAGATTAATGGTGGCATTGCTATTATTATATACAATAGATGATGTTTTGAAGATGAAGGAATGGGCGGGGATTGGTCAAATGAGTTCCCTTATTCATGTGACGAATGTATTGTATTACCAAGACCCATTCTTTCTCACAGAAACCAACTTTGTCATATTTTTATAATCAAATTTCTTCTTTATTCGAAAATATGGACTCACTACATTGAGCCTTATTGAAAAATTGTTTTGAGATTAGAAGCGTATGCCTTCTGAGAAAAATGATACTTTTGATGTCGAGTGAAATTTCTAAGAGAAAATCGTAGAGAACTCTCTAAATTCCATGGTTTATACCAGTTTATTTAAAATGTGTATAAAATAATTGTTGATATGTCAATAATGAATGTGATTGGGTATATTGTATGGGTGAAATGGGTCTAAGAAGCCCATGACCGCAATAAAAATAGGACGAAGTAGAATTTCAATACTATGATCACAAGACAAAAATTTCCAGTTGAAGATCATAACATAAGCAGAGATTTCTATTTTGGGAAAACTCTAATAATTTTAAACCATTACACAAGCAAAGATTTCTCTTTTAGGAAAACTTTGTATTTTTTTTTTTCTTTTGGGCTTATGTTAAGTTTTATACCATTTTTTATGATTTTTTTTTAAACAGTGTGAAAACTTATCATAATTCAATTTTCGAATCAGTAGTAGGGAAAATCATCATTGGCTATTATCTACCAATGCAAGTTGACTCGTCATTATATTTTAAGGAAAATCAAGTCACCTGGAATTACCCCTCTGCCTGTAAGGGGTAGACTTTCAATTTTGCAAGATGCACCTAGGTCTTGTGTCCTTAAATTGTTTCCTTGCGTCCAAGGAAGACAAGATCTTAACAAAGTGGAAGCATTTTTAGGGCATACTCCAGGCCCAATGATTTTATTTTTTTATGTTAAAACTTAAATTATTTTGGATCTTTTTATATATTTTCAAGTCCACAATAATTCTTTTAAATTTCCATTAATCTATACAATTATATTATCTTCATTTTTTTCCAAAGGAAAAAAACCATAATTGCATTCATTTTTTAAAATGATGTAATTAAATTTTGTAGATACACGCTGATTGTGCATTCAAAAAGGGAGAAGCTATTTTGGGATAGTATTTAGACCATGCTTGATTTACAAAAAACATGCATGAATCAACCTTAAAGGCTTCTACCAGAGTTACAAAAAACTTGAGATTATCGCAAGCAGCTATAAAGAGAGCAAGAAAAAGGTGACTAGATAAACAGTAAAGTACAAGAAAGTTGTTAATAAGCCAAAAATGTTTTGATACAAGATATTATGTGTTGGTTTCCCCTATAAGTAGATCCCTATATGGTATATGATTGAAAGCATAGTTGGTGGTACCATCACAAATTTTCGATATTTCCAATGGGCCTTCATCCATCAGTAATCATTCTTCATAGAGGTGGTTTGCTTTTGTGTTCCTTTCCCTGTAAATGTGAGAATTAGAAAAAAATTAAAAGATTTTTTAAGCAAGATTTCTTCCTCCACAATAGCCAAGAGTAATATGTTTATGCAAACTTGGGTGTTATTGAGCTAGCTGATGATAATCATGGAGTCACCATAGACTTGGATCTGAGAGCGTCCTTTTGCTAAGATGAAAATAAACAAGTTTTTACATGCTAGAATTTTGGCAATGTCATTGGACACTATGCCAAAACCCATTTTGACTTAGAAGGAACAGTAATTTGAGAGATGTATAATGAATCCCTCTCCATTGTTCGACCCCAAGTTATTAGATGCTCCGTCAAAAAAGGCCCAATGCTTAGAATGATTGGGGCTCTCTGTGATTATTGCCCTGGCCTAGGGACTACTCCTTTTTCTCAGGGGGAATTGTGCCAAGATAGTTAGGGATTATGTAACAAAGTGCTTAGGAATATAAGGTTTTTCCTAAAAGATGGATTTGTTTTGAGTCAGCTAAACCCTGTGGCTTATGATCATGGCCAGAGCTTTGAAAGCTTGACAAGACAAGTTGGAAAACTAATCCTTATATCCCCCCTCTAAATTTTTTGATGTCCATGCCCCCGAATGACCCACGATCTATTTACAAACATGCCATAACTACTGATAAAAAGGAAATTTCATAAATATGTGTAATTTAGTCTCTTCGTCATTTTTGAAAAGGGAACACCAGCATGAGCCTATCATGAATATTCTCTATAGGATGGCCCACGTGATGACCTTATTGTCTAGCATACACCACATGAGTATTTTGGATTTTGTTGGACATTTAGCCTTCCATTGTAGCTCCTTCCACCACTGCTTGATATCAATACTATCTCTGATAACCATGAGAGATATGTAACCAAGTTTATGGGTATAGGAACTAATAGGAGAAATACTCCATACTAGCTCATATTCTCTTCATGTTAGTTTGATATGACCAACTGATAAGGCATTAAAATAGCCATTCCATGCCTCCCTGAAATCCTCTCTAGGCATAAATCATAAGCTGAGAGATAGCCTTGATTCTGAATCAAAGTGGTGGCCAGATTGGCAATGTGGGAGAGCTTGGATAGACCTCTGTCACGCAGGAAATCAATAAGGTGGGGGGGAATATGACTTTTTCCACTGATTGGACAGGGATCAAGAACTAATCTCAACCAGCCCCCCTTACTGATTTTCCAATCCAGTCCATAGTTGATGAGCTCAAAAGAGTTAAGAACAACTCTCTAGGCCACCGAGATATTCAATCACAATTTTTTCACACTCCTAATCCAATATTCCAGTGAGCTTAGGGCTATATATTTTTTAGTAACAATTTTTTACCATAATCTTTGAGCAAATATGAGTCTCCACCCACACTTGGCAGCCAAATATTTTGAGAAAAATAAAATGTTTTGCAGGCCCCATCCTCCCAAAAGGTAGATTTGGCATGGAAAATTAGCCCATCTAACCCATGGGAGAACTCCCCAATCTGCCTCCTGGACCAAAGAAAGGTGAAGCATGTTCTTCTAAATTTTTTTCTATGACACCTTTTGGAATCTATTCAGAGACATCCAATTAATAGGTTTAGTTTCTAAGACTGATTTTATCATCACTAGCTGACCTGCTTGTGAAAGCATTTAAAATGACCAACTCTTCGATATTTTCTCCACCATAGAAATGATCCAAAACTAGTCCTCCTTATTGTTGCTATTGGTTTTGAGGAAAAAGTATAAGATATTTTGGGTCTTCATCCCACGATATGGACACTACAACATAAGGGGGGGTTTTAAGACAATATTTAAGACAATTTTTGGGTAAATTGTTTTTACTTGAGACAAAAGAAAACTTGTGTATTGTCTTAAATATTGTCTTTAAGCGGGTGTCTCAAATTAAATTGTCTTAAAATTAAATTGTCTTAAAATATTGTCTCTATGAAGACAATATATAACACAAGCATTTTTGTCTCTCCAGAGACAATTTCATTTTTGTCTCTCCAAAGACAATTTCGTTTTTGTCTCTTATGAGACAATTTCATTTGTCTCTCCAGAGACAATTTCATTTTTGTCTCTCCAAAGACAATTTCGTTTTTGTCTCTTATGAGACAATTTCATTTGTCTCTCCAAAGACAATAGTTGGAATTAAAATAAATCAATATAAAAATATTTAATTAAAAAAATCTACAATATCATTGGATAATTCATGTTAGGGTACAGTGGAATCGAACCACCAACCTCCTGCATAGCAGGTGCTCTTCCATTGAGCTAGCACCCTTTAAAGAATTATGTGAAGAGTTATGGCAGTCCATTTGTCCCTTTGAAACCAAGAACTCTAAAAGCTTTAGGAAGTCCATATGGACAGGAATAATGGAATGGTTATTCTTAAGAAAGAAAAGAGAAAAAATTAAGAAAGAAAATAGAATGAATTATAAAAAAAACCATATATCTTACATCATGATTCCCTTCATGGACTGCCAAATTCTTACATTCCTCCCCTTCATTTCCCTGGTCTTGGTGTAATTCGAGAGAAAAATAAGTTCACTTCTCAGCGCAAACATGGTTACCCATACCATAGTGATCAAAGGAATGGCCTTTCTCTAAAACACATCGCCAAAAGCAATCGGAACATTTGCAACCACATACAGAGTCCCTGTTTCAATTCTGCAAGAGCCAAAACTACCTCCAGTTGTAACGTTTGCACATCATCATTTCCAGAAAATTCTGCGGTGTTGCAGCAAAGCCACCTTTGAACTCGATCACACCGTCTATCATCCAATGCCTCTATGAAGTCCTGAAATTTAGAGTGCTATAAATCACCACTTTTGCCTCTTCTATCCAAGACGTTTTCTAGTACTGATCTGAGATGACTTAAAATCTGATAATTTGATCTAGATTCGTCTAGAGGCGCAAGCTCTAGGCCAGTGTCGTGCAAATCAATGAAGAGGTCCCCAAGTACTATTGGAGCATCACTTACCTCTTCCTGAGAGTCAAAATTCATAAGCACTCTCCTGCCATAGAAATGCACCCTGCCTTAACTGCAGAAACCAAGTTCCCACGAAGGATATCCACCTTCATAGCAACACGTTTCAAATCTACAGAGGTCCAATCCTTCACTGCTGTCTGGGAAATAACAAGCTTCAAATCTCTCAAGAAGGCACAGGCACTCTCATAACTATGTCTCAACTCTGCTATAGTCAAAGCAATATCAGATAGGCATCGCTGATGATATTCTCTTCAAGTAAAAGGAACCATTGCAGTGAGTACAACCACTCCTCCATACATCTTGGTAAGGAAGTTTTCACGAGATATTTGATAATGCCCTGAACCTGTACATGTCCCCAAAGCTAGGACCATTACTACGTGGGAGCAATCCTATTCGCACATTTAAACGAGGTTTTCATTTGGTAGCTTTTGAAGAATGTACACGATTCCTAGCTTTATATGATGCTCAAGTATCCAAGGTTTTAATATACAGGTTTGATGAATCATTCCAGAATATAGACTCGACAAGTGTTGAAATTATGTTGGAATTGTTTTATGGGAGTAAAAATATAATATGGATGCAGTGTATTCCTGGGAAAGCAGAATTGCTTCTAGTTGATGACGTGAACAGGGTTAGGGTCGTAGAACTTCATCATCGTCCTTTGATGAAACCTAAGTACATTACTCTCTCTTCAGATTTTTTAAACGCATGCATTTCAGGGGATGGTTCTTTTCTCTTTGTTTTTCAGACGTCTACAATGTGTTTAGACCACAAAGAGGAATTTATCTCATCTTCTTCTCAAAAAACTGTTCAAGAAAATTCTCAAGCTGTTAGCAAGGCTTCATCAGAATTTGAGCTCAAAGTTTACATGCTAGGTGAGGCCATGTCCTTTTTGAAAAACATTTCCTTGGATAAAATTGCTGAAGACGTTGCTAATTTCCAGGTGAAGCTTGTATACTATAGGTGTCAGATTCACCTTGTATACTGCAATGTTGTTGCTGGCTTTCTTTCTTCTAGTATATTGAATCTAGTTTCAGCTACGGAAGTTTTGGAGTTTCAAGAATTAGCTAAACACAAGTCAAATCCGGAAAGAGATTGCAAAATTTCCATGGACCAGGACTCTCATAAGACTTGTGCTACATTAGACTACATCTATCACATTTTTGATAAGTCTGTTGTTAGTTCTGCACTCAGTAGAGGAAGTATCAGGGATCTTACCATCCATGTTTTGTTGAAGTCAAGAAATACACTTGGAGCAGATGATGGGCAAAGAAAATATGAAGAGTACTTGCAACTCCTGATTGAGAACTTAGAGAAAGAAAAAGGAAAAGATTTTTCAAATCTCAGGATTCAATTTCAAGTTATCATGTCTGAAAGCTGGGACTCAAATGGTGTAGGTGTCTTGTTCCCTTATTATAAAAAGAGGCTGCTGGGAAAATGGATCTGTCAACTTATTTGTCTTGTACCCATCCAAATAGCTCGGGCTGAAAACAAGGGACTACAGCCCTTGCTTGATGGATTCAGATACCTCCACATCACACTTTTGCAGATAGCATATCTCTAGCAAACTTGCTCCGCTTTGGCTTATATGACGTTGTCTTGAGTCAGTGGGATGGTAAAATCATGGTGATCTCATCAATGGGAAAGCAAAGTAGTGGCAAGTCTTACTTATTAAACCATCTGTCTGGCTCCCTTCTTGATGTAGCAGGGGGCAGATGCACTGATGGAGTTTGGATGACAGTGCAGATGGATTCAAATTGCCTCTATGTACTGATGGAATTTCAGGGATTGGGGAGTTTTAAGAGAAAAGAGCAAGAAGATATGCTACTCTCAGTCCTAAATGCTGCCTTGAGTAATTTAACAATATTCAACAAGAAGGTTTGTTTTGCAAATGGTCATATTTGTCATGGTCTTTCTGGTTGATTTTCTCATATTTTAGTGGCCTCACCTCTTTCCTTTAAATGTCATAACTACTTAAAAATTAATTGCCGTTTGTGATTTTTTTTTATTAATCAGGATTTTCATTTTGACAAGGAGACAGAAGCCATCTTCCAGTCTTTCCAAAGTGGGGTGAACTTGGTGAAGAACGATGAAAAGTTATTCAAGGGACTATTTCACATCGCTATCAAGGATGTAGATGTCTCTGATGTGGAGGAATTAAAAGATGAATTCCGTGTAAAACTTCTACAAATTTGTAAAGTATCTCGTGAAAACCTCTTGACAAAGATGTACGGAGGAATGGTTGAACTTTCTGCATTGCCTCCTTTTACTCGGCGAGAATATCATCAAGAAAGCCTATATGATATAGCTTTGATAGTAGAGGAAGAGCTCGAACATAGTTATGATAGTGGTCGTGCCTTCTTGAGGGATTTGAAACTTGTTATTGCCCAGATAGCGGTGAAGGATTTGACCCCTGTAGATTTTAAGCGTGTTGCTATGAAGGTTGATATCCTTCGTAGGAATTTGGTTTCTACTGTCAAGGCAGGATGCCTTTCTGTGCCAGGTACGAACAAGGTGCTTATGAATTTTGACACTCAGGAAGTGGTAGGTGATGCTCCAATAGAACTTGGGGATCTCTGCATTGATTTGCAGGACATAGGTCTTGAGCTTGCAGCTCTAGATGAATCTACATCGAATGATAAAATATTGTGTCGTCTCAGATCAAGACTAAAATGTGTCTTGGAAAGAAGAGGAAAAAATGGTGATCTATGGCACTCTAAATTTCAGGACTTCTTAGGGGCATTGATTGAGAGATTGCATGATCGTGTTCAGAAGTGGCTTTGCAGCAACACTGTAGAATTTTCTGGCAACAATGATATACAAAAGTTGCAACTGGAGGAAATTTTAGCCCTAGCAGAATTGAAGCAGGGGCTCTCTGTATGTGGTTGTAAATGTTCTGAATGTTTTTGCCAATGTGTTATAGAGAAAGGCCATTCCTATGATCACTCTTGTACGAGTAATCATGTTTGTGTTGACAAGTGCACGTATTGTTCTCTCGAATTATTAGATCGAGGAAATGAAGTGGAGGAATGCCAGAATTTTGCAGGTGATGATGGGAATCATGATTGCAGAAAGAAAAATCATACGTGTATGAAGATCTATTCCTTATTTGACAAATCATCCAATTGCAGCAAATCTTGTTGTTTGAAGGTTGGACATGAAGGCACTCATAAATGCAGTTCATCACAACATTTGTGTAATAAAATGTGTTCCCTTCCAAGCTGCAAAAACCTTTGTGTTATACAGATTAAACTTGGAGATCATGAAAAGCATGCTTGTCATGAAAGGTATTGTCCCAAAAGATGCATCATGGAGGGGTGTCCTAGACGCTGCAGTTACGAAGATCATTTCCATGAAAGTTATTAACCCCAAACCAAAATAATGTAGCCATCACAAGAAGAGAGGAGAAATAAATAACATACAAGTGCTTGTGCAAAGCTTCAAGTATATTTCATCCACACGACGTCTTCCTGACCCTTTACTTAGCCTATCTTGGAGGGATGACGAAGTGCACCTGAAACAAAAAATAGTTGAAGGTCAATGGCGGTTGCACTTTTCTGTCAATGAGCAATCCTAGTGGCAAGAGCATGAAGTTTTCTACTTTAAGAAAAAACATGAACTAAGAGCATATAATACAAAAATTCAGTAACAAAGAATTTAAAAAATAAAAAGTATTTAACAGAATGTTTCAAGTAGGAAAATCCAATTATTTTGTGTTTTTTTGAGGAAATAATTTGAACTGCAAATCACAATATTCTGGCACAATATCAATGTGAAGAACAGATGGAAAAAAGAACCTACAAGAATCGAAACTGCCTTAAAACAACACCCTATATTTGAGCTGTAAAACTAAAAAATTCTCTCCATCCCATATAAATCAAGTATAAATATTAAATATATGCTTTTCAACATGATGAAATCTGACTTCAGTTCATCAGATGAAAGCTGACTAGTTCTTTGCATTGATCAGGTTACTAAATATTCGTCAACCTTAGCAAGTCAGTAAATCAACCATTTCTTGTTTACTATGTCTATACGAGTTCACAGCCTGGGAGTCCTAAACCTATTTATTTCATCTTTGGCATGGATCGACAAGTGAGTTTTCAAATTCTTTCTTTTTCTTCTCACTTAAATTGTGAAAAAGGTTTGCTGGGATCTTCTCTAACAATATATTGATTTGAATTACTTTACTAGTTCTACCCTTAGTGCATTCAATATGGCTCTACCTGAGAGTCCCAAAGCCATTTGAAATTGTAGAGTTTTATAGTTTGAGCTACTGCTCTAAGAAGCTATAAGATAGGAACATTTTCGTGGAGGCAGGATGAGACAGGCGGAGGAGGCAATAAGTTGCCGCTAAGGAGGCGATGAGCTGCTGAAACGTTTCAAAATACAATTGGCTAGAATCAAAATACAATTGGTTAAAAAGACTGATAAGAAAGTGTTTTGATTGGGTGAACCAAAAACCCAATCTCATAAAAAATGCCATGAAAATATTAAATGAAAATTAAAACTTTTATAGAAAAGAAATCTTAAAACATAGTTAATAATATTTATGGAGAATAAATCTTAAAAAAAAATTAAACATTATCCTATTGAAAGAAATTGAAATAATATGGACCAACTTCTAATAATATCACATGCATTAATAAGATATTGATTATTCTTCTCTAGAACATTGTTGCTTCTACTATTTGTGACAACGGTGCAAACCCCATTAGATGTAGTTTTTACACCATTGTTAAGGCCAATATTCTTGCCCTTACTTATAGGAGTTAACCTTACTTCTCAAGAAAGATCGCCTCTAGTGATATGGAGGAATTCCATACTTATCTAAAATATGTTCCTTATCATTGTAAATTATTTCAGCCTCTCAAGTTCAAGTGATTGACAAAATTTTGCATACCACCACATAAAAAAATAACTAGGTGTAGAGTCAATTCCTTTAGACTAAATCTGTAAAATTCATATCTTAAGATTTATTATCCCAACAAAGATCAACCTTTGCTAATCTAGAGGAATTCCTTCCTTATCTTGAATTTTAGCATTCACATCAGAGCTCTTAACATAAACTATAATAGTCTTACAAGTCAACATCTTCACAAATATCTACATATTACTTGGGAGATGAAGGACAAGCAAAAGGTTAGGTTCCTCTGAAAATTATAATCAACTACACTTCGATCATCTTCAATCTCGTGCCTAGCGAACATCAACCTTTGATGATTTGGAGGAATTCCTTGCCTTGATATTTAGCCTTGTCATTATTGACAATCTGTGAGCTATCAACTTCATAAGTAATTTTCATCCCAGGTAGGGTTTTGAGATATGCATTACACTTCTCAAATAGAGAACCAATTAGATTTAGTTATGAGTTTTGAGATCTTCAATATTTTTTTTAGTCCTTGACTCCTTGTAATGTGAAATATATCATGAGGTAAGTGTATTGATGTTCATTTGGGTTTACTAGCCATTGCGTTTATATGGCTACACTAATTCCTTTCACTCATCACAGACCTTGTCCTTCATTGTAAAGATTCGTTAATAGATGTGCACACACATTTTCAATTGCATACATATTGCTTTGCAATTTAAAATAAAAATAATATTAATATATTCCAATACATTTCATATAACTAATAAATAAAATTAAAAATAAATAGCATAATATAACATGTCCAGAAAACTCTCTAGTCCTCAAGCCTCATAACACCCTTTCAAACATTCTAAAAATAAATAAAATATTAAAATAAAAATTAAATCCACACTGAATTCGAAATGCAAATACATAATAATGTGAATAAATAAAAACAGGTAAAATTATGAATGGAAATCCTATTGGGAAAGATGTGTAATGTGAATAAATAAAAACAGGTAAAAGTATGAATGGAAATCCTATTGGAAAGATGTGTGTTTGAGAGGAAAAAAAAAACCAGGCATTAATGAAAAAAAAAAGAAGCATGAGCCGCAGACCAGAAAAGCATCAACCTAACCTTTTTCAAAGAGGCGCGGCTTTAATGGAAAGAACCAAAAAAAAAAGCATGAGTCATGGACCATAAAAGCATCAACCCAACCTGGTGCGGATTCAATTTAAATTTAAAAAAGCATGAACGGCATTAATGGAAAGAACCAAAAAAAAAACATGAGTTGCGGAGCGCGGATTCAATTTAACTTTAAAAAAGCATGAACGGCATTAATGGAAAGAACAAAAAAAAAACATAAGTCACGGACCAGAAAAGCACCAACCCAACCTGTCGCGGATTCAATTGAAATTTAAAAAAGCATGAACTCCATGAACTATGAATGGAAGAGAGAGCAGGGATTCGAGAGGAAGTAGAGGTGGTAAAACTCTTGTAGCCGTTGAAGGGAGTTGGGAATCCCTATATATAAATATTAAGTGTGATCATTTTATCAGTGTTGTCATGTCCATATCCAGTCTAGTTATGCTTGTGTGTTTGGCTGTCTGTTTGAGTTTGGGTCTGTCTGTGTCTGTGTCTGGCTGTCTGTTTGAGTTTGGGTCTGTCTCTGTCCAGGTCGAGGTCGAGTTTGTGTTTGACTCAGTCATGGCTGGTTGTTTGGGATAGAGGAGGAGGCTGACAAGAGAATGGCAGTCGGGTTGTTTAACATTTTTTTGGGTTCATAGAGATCAATTATCTCTCAGAAATGGTATGGATCAAATTCTATTTAATTTCAGTGTTTTTGTTCATCTCTTCTCTGCAGCGAGAACTAATTCCATTTCATAACCTTTTATTTTTGTTTGGTGTTGTGCAGAATATTGGAATGAATGAAGGGCTGAAGCTGCAGGGCAAGGAAATGAATGAAAGAAGGATAGAGGTAGTTGTTGTTGTTCAAAATGCCTACCTGGCTGAAGTAATGAAATCGTTACAATGAATCCCAATTACCTCGTTGAAGTCATGTAATCGAATCCCAATTACAGGTATATATAGATGGCTATGTATCTCTCATTTTGATTAGTTTAAACATGATGTTTAATAGCCATTTTTATTGAATTTAAGGTTCAATAATTTGTATTAGATTAAATTTTTCTTTCATTACTTCAATCGGTTTCTTTAATAATTTGTATTAGATTAATTTTTTCCTTCATTGCTTCAATCGGCCTCCTCAATAGTTTCTATTAGATTAAATTTTTCCTCCAATCGGTCTCTCTGGTGTCAATTGGGAATTCTTATTTATATAGCCCTCTTTGGCTTCGCTTCAATCCTCTAGAATCAGTTACAGTCTTCGCCTTCTTTGGGGATTCAACGACCCATCAAGTCCCTTTGTTGTTTCTACATGGCCGCACTTGAATTTTTTCCAGGAATAAATGTTATGGTTGTTTTCTTTTCTTTGGGGCATGCAGTTCTTTTGCATGACTTATGAAATAGGATTAGTTGGTTATCAAGGCGGTGAGGGAGTGGAATAGTTGGCTCTCTTCGGACGACTTCTGACTTTAATCCATGGTTTTTAACCAACACTAATTAAACCAAAAACCCACCAATGAATTTATTGGGTCAACCTCATTAACGGAACCAACTTCGTTTGAAACCGGCTCCTATCATCTTACAGTTACCCTGTTTATTAAATTTTCAAATTAATAATACATATAGCATTGTTAGTATCACTGGTTTATTCAAATTTGAAATTAATAATAATCTAGTGTGTCAATTGGAAATTCTTAGTAATATAGGCCTCTTTGGCTTTGCTTCAATCCTCCAGAATCAGTTACAACCTTCGCCTTCTTTGGGGATTCAACGACCCATCAAGTCCTTTTGTTGTTTCTGCATGGCCGCACTTGAATTTTTGCCAGGAATAAATGTTATGGTTATTTTCTTTTCTTTGGGGCATGCAGTTCTTTTGCATGACTTCTACAGTAGTATTAGCTGGTTATTAAGATGGTGACAAGGAGTGGAATAGTTGGCTCTGTTCCGAAGACTTCTGAATCTAATCTATGGTTTTTAACCAATACTAATTAAACCCAAAACTCACCAATGAATTTATTGGGTCAACCTCATTAATGGAACCAAATTTGTTTGAAACCCGCTCCTATCATCTTACAGTTACCCTGTTTATTAAATTTTCAAATTAATAATACATACAGCATTGTGAGTATCATTGGTTTATTCAAATTTGAAATTAATAATAATCCAGTGGTCAATTGGGAATTCTTAGTTATATAGCCCTCTTTGGCTTCGCTTCAATCCTGCAGAATCAATTACAGCGTTCGCCTTCTTTGGGGATTCAACGACACATCAAGTCCTTTTGTTGTTTCTGCATGGCACTTGAATTTTTTCCAGGAATAGATGTTATGGTTGTTTTCTTTGCTTTGGGGCATGCAATTCTTTTGCATGATTTATGCAGTTGTATTCGCTGGTTATTAAGGCAGTAGTATTCGCTGGTTTTTAAAGCGGTGACAGGGAGTTGAATAGTTGGCTCTGTTCCGACGCTTCCCTTGATTTTTTATTGTGGAATAGTGTAACACAAAGGTCGGAGCATAAGCTTTTGAGCTCAGTTCTGCCCCTTAATTCACCTAATTGACATAAATATAGATTATTGAGGAGAGATTTCAAAGGTACATTAGTTTTGCTAAACTAAGTGGTGATCATTTTACAAAGCCACCATGCATGAGAGATGTAAATGATGGATAAATTCCATTTCATTTTGCAGTGGGTAATGTTCAAAGAGCTCTCACCTACAACTGCCCATTGAGGCTTCCCTCCAAAGTTAGGATGCAGTAGTACCTTTCCCAGAGCTGCATGCATTTTTCTCAATCACAATTTCATCTATAACCCAATCACAAACTATGACATTACTAAAACAGATTATTGTTCAACTAATCATGTTATTTCTGTTAGAGAATCTCAATTGGTTTTCTTATCAATGCAAAGAGTTAGATGTGGTGCAACTCATACCATGGATGAGGCCCGTCAAATAAAGCCAATATTCATTTGGGTAATCTTTATGAATAGCCTATGTTGTTTGTAGGAGGTGTTCTATTTGAGGTTCATCGAGGTCAGGGTCACTCTCATCTACGAACTCGTTTATAACGCTGAGAGATAAGAGATACAGACATACTTTTCTGATAACAACATGATCTTGTTTTAATAATACCTGGAATATACATATGGTAACATCAGAGGATTGCGTTACTTTATGGCCGAGTTAAAAGGGCCCATCATATATTAAAGATTGTCCTTCATATATAAGGTTTCAAATCCAATGTTTCAAGATTCAGAGGCTGAATTTTCATAACCTGTTCCAAACCAACTTGGCGTGAGTGGGCCTAGGAAGCGAACAGTTATAATGAGGCTCTACTACATAATTCTTCCTAGGGTATGGCGGGCCAAGGCCCATTCTTCTAATGTTCAGAAAATTATAATAATTATTAAACAGTTATTAGAAAATGATAGCTTTGCAACTTCACCCGGATTCTTAAAAGTGTTCGAGAATTATAAATTTTATGGTGTGGAATATTATAATACCTGTAAAAACTTTAAATTCTCCTAATGCAACAATTTAAATTTAATTTGAACAACAAATTTAAAACATTTGTGTTTTCTCTGCTAAATATTTCTTTATAACCTAATCAAACTAATTGCCCCACGAGAAAATTTAATATAAATTTTGATCTAGATTTCAGCTTGGAAAAATGAGGACCCAGAAAAAGTTTTAAATTAACTTAAATATCCGCCGAGTTAGCAACCGTTGGATATTGAGCTTATTTAAAGCCCTTCCTGATGCAAACAAATACTGGAGTGGTTTCATCTCAGCGTCTTTAGCATACGGTGTTGGTTTGGCTTGGTTTGTTTGTTGTTTTTCATTTAGCATGGCCATGTTGATTACTCACTATGCTATGCCTTCCACATGGAAAAAAAAAATCAGAAGATCGAAAGCCCTCCGCTTGGATGGATCGATACAATCTTATTAAGTGATACATATGAAATAGCTAAACATAATTAGTAAATGTACTAGAGTAAAATGTCATGGGGGATTTATAAGCAGAGTGACCCCAGTTTCTTCCCCCAACCAATGTAATCAGTCAAACTCTCCTTGCGAACTAGTACCATCTGTTTCAATGGTTTCTACTTCCAAGGATTTGCAAGATTGTGAATGAACTGTTTTGACCATTGGAAGAGTATGGAAACCCTGTAAAGCAGGGAGAGCCAACCACTTAATCACTCCTAGTTAGACCAGCAATAATACTCTCCAATTCTGCTGATGTACAGATACTAAAAGCAACTGTGTACATTCTTTCAGAACTTGTATCTGCAAGTGATATTGTGGCTCAATTTTTTTCCAAGGCAGACTCAGATTTTGAGTGTACTCAAATTGAGCCTTTCAATATGTAATTGGAGAAGCGCTCAAGAAAACCGACTCTCCACCAGCACACAACTAACAAGTGTAGCTAATAGCGATGATTAATTTCACAGAATCGTCCATGGAAAAGTAAATTAAGAGAGTTGTGTAAAATGAAAGGCAAAAGAGACTGAATGGCATATAAATTGGGAATGTTGGTTTCACAGGATCACTTATGAACAAGTAAGATTGAGAAAGTGATGCAAAATGCAGTGTACCTTTGCTGCTTCTGGCTGTACCCCTCTCAGCGCCACTTTGCAAGATCCAACAGAAACCAATAGTGCCTTCATGCATTGCAACTTCTGCCCTAACAGGATCAACAATTAAAATCTCAGCATTAATCACCACAAACATTGCAAGTGCAATGACTACTCTCCATAACTCAATGCACACAGAACCTTTAAGATCTCCAAAATCAACGACTTGAAAGCCGCATCTAGGGCTATATCCACCACAACCAATATCGGAAAACTGAACCAGAGTTGCGAATCCATTGTCCCCTTTTGGTTCTATAACCTACCACAGACAAAAACCTAAGAGTCGATGCATTTCCTATCCAATCAAAGGGGCTATTATCCAATCAAAGGGGCTAAACTCTGAAATGTTCTTGGCACTGCCCCCTTAGAAGCTTCCACTCCACAATTTGTTAGACACATTGGTAAAGTCCAGAAGCATGACTAAGCCCTAAAAACCTCGGCAAATGGAGGAAGGCTAGCCCTATCAAATGGAGGCGAGGTTGACCCTGTCACTGGAGGCGAGGTTGGCCTTGTTCCGAGAGAGAAAACAATGTAACAATGCTTCGTCGGAAGAGTCGACCAGTCTCTCTCGTGCTCCTCTCTCGACTTGCTAGGAACAATTACCTGTCTCCAACTTTCATCGTGTATATTTTCCCTCTTCTTTTTCATCATTTTGCCGCTCTTTCAATAGATTGTTTTAATTTCTAAATTACCACAATTAAAATAGTTTTATTTTTTAAACTAAAATAATTATAACTCTATATGCGCAGGTTTTTAGAATGTGGAGAAGTTTTATTGTAAATTTCTAATTTCTATAGGTTGCTTTTTTACATTCTGAATTAATTAAACTAAAATAATTATAACTCTATATATGCGCATGTTTTTAAACTAAAATAATTATAACTCTATATGCGTGTGAAGAGTTTTATTGTAAATTTTTAAACTAAAATAATTATAACTCTATATATACGCATGTTTTTAAATTAAAATAATTATAACTCTATATGCGTGTGAAGAGGAGTTTTATTGTAAATTTTTAATTTCTATAGGTTGCTCTTCTACATTCTGAATTAAACATCAAAATCATATTTTCTAGTTTTCAATATATTTCCTTATTATAATTTTGATGTAATTGGTACTTTATTCATGTTTTGGATGCAATTGTTAATTTATTTATTTTGATTATTATAAAATTAAAATGAATATTTTATCTTGTATATTAAATAAAATAAATTGAATTGTGATAATTTTTAGTTTAATTTTTAGTTAAAATAATAATTTAGGATTTTAAAACAAAATATTAGTCGGCCTTTAAAAAAGTTGTTTTAGAGTGATATAATTGTTATGTAGAGTAGTGATATAATCGTTATGGTTGTTTAATCATTTATTGTTTTTATAAATAGAGGATTACTATTTTTTTTATTCATGAGGATTATTTTAAGATGTTTGTGCATAATTTAGGTGTAAGTTTAGATTAATCCAACATAAAATGTTGTTTTTGAGTGCTTTAAAGAGGATAGAGATTGAAGTACAAATTCGATTATAGAGGGAGGTGATGAGTTTCTTAATTAAAATACTTGTAGGGATTAGATGGAAAAGAAGAAAAGAATATGCACCTTATATGAAAGTAAAATTTAAATAAGTGCACTTTAATGACAACACAATCCTTGTAGCATGATAACATATACGAAAGACAATCCTTAGAATCCATTTGATATGTGAATAAAGTGTTAGAAAGTAAATCATAAAGACATTGTACCATGGGCTACCCTATCAAGCTCTTACATGCACTAGTGGAAGTGCTCTCAAGTCTAAACTGGATGAGGGTAGGTGATGAGAAGCTCTTGACACACCTTTGTAAGTAAATCCACCCTCTAGAATGAGGACTTGCACCTCTCCTTTATAGAACAGGATGAGAGGAGAGATAGTGTAGTCGAGGAAAGAGAAGAGGATCAAATTGTGGGTTAAAGGCTTGTGTGCTAGATCATTTTGGATGTCAAAATTCCTCTCTAGTGAATTTTCTCTCTTTCAAAACTAGATTTGTTGAAAGTACACACCTTCTCAAAACACTTCGTAGCTAATGTTTTTCCTTTAATTGACAAATATGTGGAAATTATCTCTAGTGAGGTGCATGTCTTCTAAAATATGTGTTGTTTTAGAACATAATACTCATGATAATGCATTAAATGTATGAGCAAAAAGTCAACACAACATCGTGGCACTGCTTCTCCACGATATTTATTTTTTTCTTATTATGAAGTTCCAACCTACTAGAAATAGTTCAATATGATGCCCCCTTTGTAATAACTTGTTGTTTTCATTTAGTAACCATATATATCTATTGATTGTCCTTTGTATGGATGAAATACAAACATTTCCTAGAATTATCCTCCTTGAGCACACCCTTTCCAAGACTTGAATGGTTGAAACACGAAATCTGCCAATAATAATCCCTTTTGACTACATCACCTCTCAATATTTTCCTTTCTCTTTGTAATAATTAACATGTGTGGATGAAAGTAGATATAATTTGACTTCATGAAGAAAAACAACCTTGCATATATGGCTAGGTTGAATTGCATCATTACCCAGTTAACCCAGTCATTATCATCCTCCTTAACCTCAGTCCTTACATCCTCCTTGATTGCACATACAAATCAACCCCTCTCCACTCCTTCAACCGGGATGAAAAGGATTCAATTTCAATAGGAAGAATTGACAAGATGAAGAAACTCGAGTAAGTCGCAATCCCTGCATCCTCCTTGACTATTCTTGTGACTCAACTCGCTCAGCTCCTCCTCATCTCCTTCAACTGGTATAAAAAGGCTTCAATTTCAATAGGAAGAACAGGCAAGATCGGGAACCTCGAGCAAGTTGTAGTCCATGCATCCTCCTTGGCTTCGTCTGCAACTCAACCCCTTTAGCTCCTTCAACTTGGATTAAAAGACTTAAATAGGAAGAAATGGTGGGATCAAGAACCTCCTGCAAACTATAATAGGAAGAAATGGACGGATCAAACTGTGCCATTCAAAACAACAATATAACAATATTTTCTCCCATGGGGTATAAAAAAAAATGTTGAAGCATTTGTTCCATATTTGAAATTTTAATAGACGAGAAGCTCAATGATATATAGACAATTTAAATGTGCTTTGTAATAAATTAGAGGTTTGTAATGAACATTGCAAATATGACATTTGAGCTTAAATTTATTGGAGGAGAAAAGGACATACATGTTGTGCATCTACAACACAAAACCACCTACATATTGAATGGTAAGTCCTTCATACAAATAAGAGGAAACTACCACCAATTTTGCTGGGATCATAACCTAAGAGGAAATAAATTTTAAAGGAAACTGTTCAACCCTAGCAATCTCTCGGTGCATATAAAATTTTTACAATGGCTTGTATTTATTACTTCAATCAATTGTAAAGGTGAGAAATTTACTCACTGATAAAAATCGGGCCCTTGAAATCTGAACCAAAGGGGAAGGTGCAATATTTTATCCTATGTACACCCAGTCCTGCACTCTGTAGCAAGAGGAAACCCAAAGCAAATATGGAAATGAGAAATGAATGTAAGAACAAAGGTAGACATCCAATTAATTGCAATACATAAACCCAAAAATCACTTCCCACCATACCTCTAAGTCTTGCTGCCCCATGGGTGATGGTAAATGATGGTGAATGACCATGATATCAATAGTTGTTTCCTTATATATTTGTAAGGAAAGTTCCCAACTAATGAACGAGTCTTATGCCATTGGTATTGGGGCAAGCAAGTTATCTGCCAAATATATTATGGAGGTGTGAGTAGAAATGTCCACTCTCCTCTGATACGAGACATGTCATCATTGTTTAAATCTTGGTCTTCACAAACAGATCTGTCTAGAGCATTACAAGGACCCATCAATATTTTTCTCAAAAAACCTCTAAATGATAAAATCTCTGACTTTATAAAGGGTGCACCCTAATGCTACTCATGGTATGTTTCGGTCTTTCCAGATGATGTCCCCATTCATATTCGGGAGAACTAGAAATGAGTAATGATCTCATACAAATCCCAGAGGTTTTTACTATCTTTACTTTGAACAAGGTCCTACAATTCGAGATTGAGTAATATATGTTTACTCCAAACTCTTACTCGCTGAAATAATAAGGGCAGATAGGAGAGTTGTCTTGTGTCGAACCCTTTGAGTGAAAGCTCTGTTCATTTCTCTTGACAATAATACCACATGAGTGCACCTGAAAAATAGAATATTGCAAGGGCCTTTGAAAGGGGAATTTATAAGCCAACACCTCTCATTATGTTTCCTAGCAAGTGATTGAATTCACAAATGAGGACTTTTTAAAATGAGGGTTTTTTATATGACTGATGAACTCGACACTCCTTAGTTTGGGCTCTATATTCATCCCGTATACCATGTTCGTACAATGGCAAGATGGCACTCGAGGAAACTTTGGAATGGGAAATTCCCCAACCTCATACCCATTGATGGCATGCAAATATGCCATAGATCAAAGTATTATAACCCTAAACCTTTTATGAACTGAAACAAAAGGAAAACCTAGTTAACCCAGTCATTATCATGTCCCCTTAACCTAAGTCCATGCATCCTCCTTGATTGCACATACAACTCAACCCCTTTCCACTCCTTCAACCGGTATGAAAAGGATTCAATTTCAAAAGGAAGAATCGACAAAATGAAGAAACTCGAGTAAGTTGCAGTCCCTGTATCCTCCTTGACTATTCTTGTGACTCAACCTGCTCATCTCCCCCTCATCTCCTTCAACCGGGATAAAAATGCTTCAATTTCAATAGGAAGAACAAGCAGGATCGGGAACCTCGAGCAACTTGTAGTCCATGCATCCTCCTTGGCTTCATCTGCAACTCAACCCCCTTGGCTCCTTCAACCTGGATTAAAAGACTTAAATAGGAATAAATGGTGGGATCAAGAACCTCCTACAAACTGCAATAGGAATTTAGAGGTTAAGGGGTTCTAGGAGTTAATGGGTTTAAGGGTTTAGGAGCAAGGGGTTAAGGGTAAAGGGTAAAGGGTTAGGGCTTATGGGATTTAGAGGTTATGGGGTTGAGGTATAGGGGGTTTAAGGGTTAGAGGTTAATGGCTTAGTGGTTAAGGGATTTAGGGGTTAATATTAACCATCGAGGGCTTACATGTCAGGGGATTTAGGGGTTGAGTGCCTAAGGGTTATGTTATTTAGGTGTCAGAAGGTTAAGGGGTTAGGGGTTAATGAGTTTAGGGGTTAGGGGTTATGGGTTAAGGGTCAAGGTTTAAGAGAATATGGGATTAGGGTTTATGGGGTTCAAGGATTCTAAGTTAGTGGTTAGGGGTTAAAGGGTTAATGGCTTTGGGTTTAAGGGATCAAGGGGTTAATTTGTTATGAGTTATGGGTGTAGGGATTAAGGGATTGTGGCTTTGGGGTTAAAGGGATAGGGACTTTAGTGGTTATGGGTTAAGTGCGTATGGGTTGTGATAATGTGACCCCTAATCCCCTTATCACAACTATTGGGGGTTCCCCTGTCAATTTCTCTCATTGCCTTACCTATAGGTCCCCTGGCCCCTATGCCATAAGGCCCTAAGGCTCCTTCTCATTCTCTAATGTTAGGATTATAGATCTCAGTAAACCATGCTTAAACCTCTCACTTCTACCCATCCATGCTACCCTTATGTCCCCTTACCCTGCTCAATACACCAAAAGACCCCCTCCCCCAAAATTCATGAGAATTGAACATTTGGAGGCGATCATTTAACAACAAATTCACAACTACTCCATTTATAATGGTGTCTTGGAGCTATTATATGTCATTTCATTGAGCTACAGTGATAGGTGAGAGCTATGCATAGCTCACTAAAGGTGTATCAAGAGACTATTAGTCTATTGGATATAGAATTTGACTCTTTTTTTGTAACTTAGCGAAATGGAAAAGATGTGGAGACAATCTCCATTCTTCTTCTTTCACCGTGCCATGTAAAATAAATGAAGCAAATAGTCTCAACCCCTTGTAGAAGGAAAGTTGAGAACAATAATTAGCATGAACAAACAAAGAATCCAATGAGTTAAGCTTAGAGGGGTCTCCCTTTGTAAAAAAGCATCCATAAGCTTGTTAGAGTTAGTATGAATCTTTACTAGAGGTTGAGTAGTCTTCACATCACCAACCACATCCAATAGAAAGGTACCAACCCCTACAAAAAAAATGATGTCTCCAAATAAGGTGTAGTTAATACCAATAATATCACCTTATGAATCTATTACAATATGATTTGGAAAGTACGTTTCCATACATGTGTGAAAGAAAAAATCCATTTGGTTATCAAAAGGAAGTCTTTTTTAAGACCTCCAGAAACCCCCCTTGAAGGAGACAAGAAGGGTTTGAAACCATATAATACAAGTCAATCTATGAACCCTATTTCTGATGTTTTCTATGCATGTGTTTGTTCACTCGGTTTGACATGTGATAGACAATATATGAAGCCTTTTTTTCCACATATCATCTTCATTAGATATCATGTTACTAAGAATGAAGTGTCTGGATTAGAGTTAAAGTTCTTATTTTAGTTTGTTGTCTTTTTTTGTCTTTTAGAGTACAAATATTTCTGGTATATTGTGCTAAGGTAGTTTGGCTTTCAAATATTCAAGGAATATGTGAGCTAACTATATAAGAAAATATTGTAATATTTGAAATAACATGATGAACTATTTAGGACAATTTATGGTGTTGGATTGATTGAGATGTTTATTTTTGGATGGATGGATGTACATCTCTTTAGCCAATAGACAAAACTCATTAAGCATTGTTGCAAGTATGTTATTGACATGTTGAAGTGCCATTGAGACTTAGAGGTAGAAGATTTAGACTTGTATGTTTTCACCTATCCGGGTGTGATGATACCTTGTGGAGGTAAGAAATATTTCCATTTTTTTAAACTTTTGGATATATTCTATATGCTCTTGAGAGAATTTCAACCTTTTAAATAAAACTACAAACAAATGTACATTCATGAAATAATTACTAATTGATTTGGGGGTGACTCAACAAATTGTAGCATGTTGGCTTGTTGAATTTGTTAGTAAGTTAATTAGGCTTGATAAATTTGTAAGCTTCAGTGGGATTAATTGCGGTTGTATGTGTTTTAGAGAAGCGAGTTTGGAGTGGTGGTTGTGCTTCCTTTATTGAATTTGATTTCTTTGGTTCTTCTTCTTGTGCATGCCCACTGTGGTATATTCTCATTACTGGTTAAGGAGTTAGGGATTGGGGGCTTAAGTGTTAGGGGCATAATGAATTAGTATTTAAGGGATTAGGGATTGGGGTTAGGGGAATAATGAGTTAGTGGTTAAGGGGTTATGGATTGGGGGGTTAGGGGTTAGGGGATTTAGGCGCATTAATGGGTTAGAGGAATAATGAGTTATTGGTTAAGGGAATAGGGATTGGGGGCTTAGGTGTTAGGGGATTTAGTCGCAGTTAGGGGTTAAGTGAATAATGAGCTAGTGGTTAAGGGATTAAGGATTAAGGGCTTAGGGCTTAGTGGATTTAGCAGTTAAGGATTTAGGGGTTAGGGTTGAGGGGTTAATGGGTTAATGGTTAAGCGTTAACGGTTTAGGGGTTTAGGGGTTAAGAGATTAGGGGTTTAGGTGTTAGTGGTTTAGGGATTTAAGGGTTTAGAGGTTTAGGGTTTAGGGGTTAAATGGGTTAGGGTTTTAGCGGTTTAGGGGGTTAAATGGGTTAGGGTTGGGAATTAGGGCTTAAGGGGTTAGGGATTAAGGGTTAGACGTTTAGGGTTTACGGGGTTAAATGGGTTTAGGGGTTTAGAGGTTTAGGGGGTTAGGGGATTTAGTAGTTAAGGATTTTAGGGGTTAGGGTTAGGGGTTAAGGGGTTAAGGGGTTAGATGTTTAGGGGGTTAAATGGGTCAGGGGTTTAGAGGTTTAGGGGGTTAGGGGATTTAGTAGTTAAGTATTTTAGGGGTTAGGGGTTAGGGGTTAAGGTTTGGGGGTTAAATGGGTTAGGGGTCGGGAATTATGGTTTAAGGGGTTAAGGGTTTAGGGGGTTAAATGGGTTAGGGGTTTAGCGTTTAGGGGGTTAAATGGGTGAGGGGTTATAGCCATTTATTAGGTGAACAAGGCATAATCTAGTTGTAGTAACCATAACTTGGTCAATTTGTTATAGTCAAGGCAAGACTTGGTTGGGTTCCCAAGTTCCAAAGAAGTAAGGGTAATTGTGAGGGCATAAGAACTAAGGAGTGTCAATGTGTGCCAAGGAATGAAAAGGCATGCTAACACATGCTAGAAAGTGTCAATGGATGTTGAGGAGTGTTAGGGAGTGCCAGGACATTGCAAGGGAGAACTAGGTCAAAATGCATGGAAATGAACGAATAAAAGTGTGTGCCAAGTAGTGTCAACGAATTCCAAGTGCCTCAAGCATAAACTGTGTTAGGAGAAGGTCAGAATAAGACTTGTAGGAGGTAAGCCTATGGTTACATAAAGGGTTGGATAAAGTGCCAGGGTGTGGCATGAACACATGCTAGGGAGTGTGAGGGCCAAGTGTCAGGGAAACACAAGGGGGCACTAGTTTAAAATGCATGGAAATGAAGTATAAGCCAGTACCAGGTGTGTTAAGAAGGGAGTGACATGGTATTCTAGGAAGTTCCAAGGCACGTTAGAGTGCTAGGGAAGCATACAAAGTTGTTCCAAGTGCCTAGGTGTGCCAATGTGTGCTAAGGAGTGTTAGGGAGTGCCAAGAAAACATAACAGAGGCGCACTAGGTCAAAATTCATAAATGAATGAATAAGATTGTGTGAAAAGGAGTGTTAGCTAGTTCTAGGTGTCTCGAGGAGGGAGTGACACGGTATGATAGGCAATACTAAGTCATGTTATAGTGTCAGGGCAACATGCATCCAAGATTTTATATATTCACATACGGGATAGTCACAAGATGTCAACAAAATCACATACTTATTGAAATCCTCAACCAGCAAATATATGCTACATTGCTTCTTAATGTGCTTGCAATTAGGTAGGCATCAAAGACAATCATTACAATGGGTTAAGGGGATCTGAGAGATTATGTAAGAAGTTCCTTCTAGCTGGTAAAGGACATTGGTATTACTATTGTTAAAGGGGGTGGCCTACAAGGATACATTGGTAGCTATTGATGCAAGAGCATAGTTTCAACAATTTATTTCAAAATTTGTATTTGTCCTCCATAAGGTCTTAGAGATTTTTGGAAGAGGAAGTTGGTTTCCTTGTTGCCCTATAATTTTGTAGAATTTCTAATTTCATATTTGGGATAGGAAATTTTAGTAATTTTAGGCATAAGTTACGATGTTTTTTATTTTTATTTTTAATGCCTCCTATTCATTAGGAAAGTTGAGTCTTATGATTAGGATTACTTGTGGCATCCTATGTATTTTTCAAACTCCAATACACCAAGGCAAATATGTGGAGGACATTTGGGGGAAATGTGATTGTCCGTGAAATGTAGATCGGATTTGGGGAACTTGTAGCTCTTTTCCTTGGACCCTACTAGTTCTTAGAGGTTGTATTTGGAGTGGTTAGTAGGAAAAAACATAATATGCCCAAGAATATTAGTGTTGGAGCAACTATGGTTAAAACACGAGATTCAAAGTTCAAATCCCCTTGAGTTGCCAACCAAAAATAATATTTTTTTTATCTATTTATTTATTAAATTTTTAGAAAGTGGTTTAATGAAAAAAGAAAAATATAATATAAAAGAAATAAATATGACATGATTAAATTTCATGTGGTTTGAATATCGATTTTCAAAAATAAAAAATATAATTTTATCCACTATCCACTCATGGATATTTCAATGCAAACTTCCCAATGCTAATGATTTTGTCTTAATTGCTAACTATCTTAAATGGGTTTCGTCTTAATTGTCTTTGTCTTAAGTCGACATTGTCTTAAATATAAAGTTCTGTCTTAAATATTTTTGTCTCAAAGTGCTTTTGTCTTAAATCTAAAATTTTGTCTTAAAATATTTTTGTCTCAACTTGCTTTTGTCTTAAAATATATTTGTCTCAAACTGCTTTTGTCTTAAATATAAAGTTTTGTCTTAAAATATTTTTGTCTCAAATTCGTTTTGTCTTAAATATAAAATTTTGTCTTAAAATACTTTTGTCTTAAATTTTTTTGTCTTAATTTTTTTGTCTCAAATTGTTTTTGTCTTAAATATTTTTGTCTCAAATTGTTTTTGTCTTAAATAGAAAATTTTGTCTCAAATTATTTTTGTCTCACACTATTTTTGTCTTAAATTTTATATTTAAGACAATTCAATTGATATTAAATTTTAATATAAAATAACTAAAATAAAAAGTGACTTTTTGAGACAAAAGATTTCTTTTGTCTTAAACAAATGTCTTAAAATGCCCTTGGTGTAGTAGTGGGATGCAAAAAGAAGATTCTAATTAAGATGGTGAATCTCACCTTCTTCTAGATTATTTTTTTATGGATATGAAGGATTTAATATTGTTTGTAGCCATTTTGGCGGCTTTCCCATACAAAGAGAGAATATTCTAGGGGAGACATTAAAAAAGATGAGTATGTCATAAAAAAAAGAGGAGGTGAGTGAGGAACAAGGTTTGAGTTCCCTTATTCACGTGACAAATGTATTGTATTACCAAGACCCATTCTTTCTCATGGAAACCGGTTGTCATATTTTTCTAATCAACTTTATTCTTTAATCGAAAATATGCACTCCCTCCATTGAGATTCGTTGAATTATTATTTCAGGATTAAAAGTATGTACCTTTCGAGCAGAATGATATTGTTGATGTCGAGTGAAAGTTCTGAAAACGAACCGCAAAGAATTCTCAAAATTCCATGATCGATATAAATTTATTTAAAATGTGTACAAAATAATACAGGTGATTAGGTATATCATATGTGTGAGACAGGTCCAATAATTATATGACCACACTAAAAACATGACGAAGCAAAATTTCAAGACTATTATCACAAGGGAAAAATGTCCAACTGAGGATCAAATTTTACTTTGGGAAAACCCTTTTTCTGGTTATGTTCAATTTTAAACCATTACGTGAGCGGAGATTTCTATTTTTTGAAAACTCCATTTTTCTTGTTATCATCAATTTTAAACCATTTTTTATTGTCATTTTTTTAGATACAATGCAAAAATATATCATAAATCATTTTTTGAACCAGCATTAGACAGGCATTATTATCTATGCATCTTGACTCATCATTGTTATTCAAGGGAAAACGTACCCCCCTGTAATTACCTATTAGTGGTCCCTAAGGGGCAGACCTTCATTCCTGCCAGATGCCTCTGGGAATTAGGCCATTAACTTGTTTCCTTATGTTGTAGAAAGAAGAGCTCTTAGCCACACAGAAACAGTTTTAGGAAATACATATTTTATTTTCTTAAATTACATCTTAAACTATTTTTTGGAAGTTTTTATATATTTTCACGTTAGTAAGTATGTTCGTATTATAAGTAAGTACAATTATATTAGCAAATATATCCATATACTTAAATTTGTTTGTGTTATTTTTTATCTGATAATTTGCATAATGATAATTACCATTATTTATTCTTTCATAATTTAATAATTTTCATAATTTATATTATTTGATCATTTTTATAATTTGTTATTTAAAACATTTTAATTTATTTGTGTTTTAACCAATTCATTTCCATTCTGGAAATTATAAAATTCCAATGGAATACAAATTCATTTCCAAAATTCCTTTATTCCTCTTTGCAGAAACACATTATTCAACTCTCTTATGCAAGATCATGAGGGTTATTCACAAATTCCCTAGCCATGACAAGGATTTTATGTCTTTTAGCTTAACATATCTCAATCCTCTGCAATTACCCACAATATACCCAAAGAAACTTTCACTCATACCAACATGATCCATAAACAATTATAGATATTCCATTGGACAGTTCGTCAAAATCAATATGATAAAATTATACTTAAAAATATGAACTCTATATTATGCAGATTGTTTTTCTTTAGACTTCTAGATTTATTAAGACATAATTTCATGCATGAAATATGTGTAATGTAGAAAATAAAGAAAAAGGAAAATTTAAATCAATTGCAACCATAAGAACACCATATATACCTTTGGAAACCCTTTCGATAAAAAACCCAATTGGAAGGTGAGGTTGATTTTCTCTCTTTCTCTTAATGGAAAATGGATGCAAGTACAAAGAAGTGAAGCCTGTATTTCGTGGCATACCAAAGTGCATAAATCGCCTATGTTTTCTCTCTTCTTATCCAATCTCATCTGCTTGCTCACTGAAACAAAATGCACTCAAACATAATGGAACTCCTTTTCCTCATAGTGATTTAGTTATAACATAGATTGATAGCCTACTATTGGTTAGGTTTGACTCCTTTAACTCTTAAATCGAGTTACAATTTGGAACTTTATAGAATATTATTCATCATGGTCACATGTCTAGGCTCTTTTCCATGAATAATGGGGGTTGACGTGGCATTCTCTCTAATTATAGTGGTTAAAACATGAAAGCCAGCTTTTTAGTGGCATAACTTTTGCATACAAAATCCATTTTAGGTGATTTTTATGTCGTTGGAAATGTATTTGTTTGTAGAATAACAAAAAAATGTGTCATGCTTAAGTGGAAAATTTGTACCCCCAAAAAATATCATTTTATGTCTCAAACAACTCCCGAAATATTTTAGACCACGATTTGTCAAACTAGGTCCCACTGGCAAAAATGGTATTGTGAGTTGATTCCTCTACTTTTTCCACTTTGAAAACATCAATATGGATGAAAAACAATATAATGATATAATCAAAGATAATACTTTAGGATATGTTTCTTAGAAATCCAAAATAGTTTAAAGGACCATATGAATAAATTCCTATAGAGAAAATAATTGCAATATCTAATGATGTATCAAATGAAAAATTCACAATTGAATTGAAAGAAGAGATTTTATAAGTACTTGAAGAAAATAAAAAGGGTTGAAATGAAAAAGGAAAAGAGGATAAGGAATTATATTTTGAATATTTAAAGAAAGAAGAATCAAATGAATAATTAGAACTTGAGCTAGAAGAGGAACCTATAGAAGCACTTGAAAGAAATCACCAAAAAATGCATAAAAAGGAAGATGAAGCTAATGAACCACATATTGAAAAATAAAAGAAAGAATATCCAATAGCTAAGGTTTATATATATTGCCATAGACACCACTCAGATAAACAATAATCATTGAAGCAACGGTGTGAGTGTCAACAAACTTATTATGGATCGACATGGAACCAAAAAAGAAATTGATATGGAATTCCATGGAGGAATCAAAGTAATACATGCAGATATGATAGAAGCAAAACAAAGACGTGGATCCTAAGAAGAAACCAAAATTAAGATCAAGGAAACACTATGGTTAGACCCCACATCCATATTTCACTTGGATGGATGGATGCTCACACATGGTACTAGTTGGCTGCATGGCTCAATATGCCATATTATATGGCTTCTTTCCATGCCTTGAGGAAGAAACATGCCAATGGAGATGGAATGTAATGTACCTTTGGAGGATAGTTGTTACCTAGGGAGGAACCAAAGGCAATAATGAATGTAATGTGGCCATAATAATGGAATAGACCCACTTTGTAATTAAAATAAAATAATATAATAATAAGGCGTATTTTGTTTAAACCTCTTATGAATACTCAGGAGAAATTATAAAAACACATAAGTATCATTGTATTATAGGTGTGTTGTGTTCTATTATCTTTTAGAAAGCATGGATTGTGAGTGATTCCTTCCATAAGGTGTATTTAATGGTGTTACCCTACCTTAAGGGTTCTTCTCTCTATATTTTTTATGTATTTCATGGTGATTGGCTTTATTATCTTTGACCTTTTGGGATTATATTGGAAATTTTCATGGTGAATTATCTTCTATATGTTTGAATTTTTACTATAATAAATGACAGAGTGAGGATCCAACAAATTATCTTGTAATTTATCCCAAGTTAATATTTTCTTGTATGTTTCCTACTAAATAAAGATGGAAACTTTTGGCCAAAGCTTCATACCCAAAAACTTGTTCTAGATTGTATCTTTTGGAAGTGTGGAAAACCTTATGACAATATTGTAAGCTTATTTTAAATTATAGTTCCCCGTTTTTCAATATCCCCATCGTAATTTGTCTAGTCCTAGTTGAAACTTATTTTCCTATTTTGAAAATTTTCCCAAAGTCCATCCACTATATGATATATCCCTTTGTGTCCATTTCTCTTTAGGTATCTAGTTTCTCCATTATTTTTTATCTTGTTGGGGTTTCCAGTAGTTTTCCACTTTTACCTCCTATTTGTTTGAGCCTTTTCTAATTGCAAGAAGGTTTTTCTCCTCTTAGAGTTTTGGAAATTGATTCCAATAATCCTCCCAAAATAACACATTATACCCTTCTCTTACCGCCCAAAGCAATGATATTGAATGAGGTAGTGATATTTCCAAGCATTTTTCCATATTTGTGATCCCTTGATATCCCCTTCCAATATTATAAGATTGTGTTCTTCTGTAATTGGGGTTCATTTCCTTCTCAATATCATGCTCCGCAATTCGTTCGAAGAATTGAACCATCTTCACTAATTTTTGGCAGCTAAAATTTGACATAGATATTTTGATTCCCTTATTCCTAAGCCTCTATTTGATTCGGGTCTGCATGTTTTATCCCATGCCACCAATGTCAACATCCTTTCCCACTTTTCTCCACTCAAGAAAAAAATTCTTTAGATGTTTCTAATTTTTCTTATGATTATTGTGGGAGATGTGAAAGCATAAAATAAATATATTGGCATTTATTTAAAATAGACTTGGGAAAAATTAATCTTCCTACAAAAGGGATCTGAAGGTTTAGTTGGAGAGTTTGTTTGTGAACTTGATAAGGATTATTTCCATGTGATTTGTCATAGAGACTTTTTTTAATAAGGGAGCACTAAGATATTTGGACAAAAGGGAACACCTCTAAATGCCCAAAGTTTTAAAGGTATGTGATTGCACAACTTGGGGAGTATTAAAGGAGAAAGTTTGAGATTTTCCAAGATTAATTTTAGTAACTGAGGATGCTTGAAAATATTCCAAATTTTATTGAAATATCATGCTTTTCTTTCCAAATGATGCTTTTTTTTTATGAGAGAAGGGAGAATATTAATTATAAATCTTGAAATATTTTGTTTTTCCAATGTTGATAATGTATTTGATGGAATAACCCAATCCTTAAATCATTAAAAGGAATAGAAAAGGGAGAGATAATGTCACCTTATCTAATACCTCTATTTAGGGTTAAAGTTTTCAATGATGTTCCATTAATGACAATTGCAAAGGACACTTTTGATACTAATTGCAAGGTCCAATGGATCAATTTATCCACAAACATGAAGACACTAAGAAGGTGAAACATATATTCTAATTAATCCAATCAAAGGCTTTTGAAATATCAAGCAAAGCTAGCATTCCATCCTTCTTGATATTTTTGAGAGAATGTATTAGGTCATGAGCAAGAAAAATATTGTCTAAAACATGTCGAACTTCAGCATTTTTGTTCTAGAGAGATTATCTTTCATAGAAGTGGATTAAATCTATTACCTATAACCTCTGAGATAATTTCGTTAATAACATTATAAAGTGAAATGGGTTCGTAGGATGAAGGGGTCTCACCTTTTTTGTCTTTAGGAACAAATGTTACAAAAAAGGCATCTAACATTGAGCAAATAAGCATAGTTCTTCTTGAATTATAGAATAGCTACTAGATGTCCTCTCCTATAATGGACCAGGAGGCCTAACAAAATTTTGTTGTGAATCCATCTAGCCCTAGGGGTTTTCCTTTTCTCATTCCCATTATAGCTTATTATACCTACATTTTTTATATTTCACTAAGTAAGAAAGAAGATTTTTTCTATGTGGAATGGGTTTGTGAGAAGCTCCTTATAGAATGTAATAAATTCCTCTTCTATATCCTTATGATTTTCCAATCTATTTCCTTGATAGTATTTGATGCATGAGATTATGTTAGTTTTTTATATCGGATCATGGATCTATGGAAAACATTGGTATTTATTTCTCCTTCTTTGAGCCATGGAACCTTTGAATTTTGTTTCCATATAATCTCTCAAGTTGGTAGCATTCCTCCAACTGAGCTTGAAGTTTTGTTTCCTTTTTTTCCATTCCTTTGTTAGTTTTAATTGGGTTGTCTCTGTTCATGATGGATTTTTTTCTTGGTTTCATGAATGTTTCCAAACTCTTTTTATTTTAATATTTCAATTAATTTTAATATATTTCAACCATTGTAGAAAAATGTACATTATTGTTCCACTAATTAAAGGATCTTCACTCCATCATTTTGCCACATTGTCTTGAAAATAGGGATTCCTTATCCAAATGGTTTCAAATTTAAATGGTTTATTAGTTGGGCTTCCTCTCCAACCAATCTTTAGGCTTATTGGCTAATGATATGATCCATAACTTGGAAATATTGATGTTTCCAAGTGCGTACTTATGACCATTAGATATTTTGTTAAAAGAAATTGATCCAGACATGATGCTCTTTATGCATTCCCCCCTCAATTATTCCATGTATAGACGCCATTTTTAGTTTCCATGTTCTCTAATTTCAAGTGCTAAATCATGTTTTTGAATTCATAAGAATCCCCCTTTAGCTTATGAATGCCTCCCTTTTTTCAAATATAGATTTAATTAAGTTAAATTCACCAAATATCTTCTAATCAACTTCTTCTAGTTGATATTTAAGAATTTTTATGCTTCTTATGAAGACCACTTTGTCTTTGAAAATTTTAGTTCCATAAACATTGGCTATGAATCCTTTATTTTCTAATCCTGGTTTCTAGAACTAGGTTGAAAGTGATCTAGACATCACTATGAAATTTGAGAGAATGATGTCTATAAGATTCCAAAATGTTTTTGGCCCCCCAAATGCTCCCATCCCATCCAATTCTATGTATTTAAAAAATTTCCATAATTTGAGTTATTTTCTTCGTTCGATTTTCCAAGCACTTAGTTTCTTGTAACATTACGATGACTAAATTTTCTAATCTTCTTTTTCTTTAAGGAGCATTTGTTTGGTTTTTACATTTATACCCCTTATATTCCATGAGATTAGCTTCATGGCTAAACCATGGGAGTGGGTTGTTAGGAATTTGTCATCAGGCTTGTCCTACTAGAATTAACTATTTTTCTCTCATTTTGTTAATGAGTTGCTTTTTTTATTTTCTCCCTCTTTTTCTCTTATTTGTTGTTTTTGTATTTTCCTTGTTGTTAACCTTTTTAGATCCTGAAGAGGATGAAATAAGGTTGATTTTACCTTTAATTTGATGATGAAATGATATTTTCGTTTGAATATAGGCTCTTGAAATCGATCAACTTGCTAAACTGGTAGTTTTAGAGGATATTGTCTTTCCCATGATGTTGCTAAATACTACAGGTCCAAGTTTTCCAACTCCATTTCCTCTATCTCCTCCTCTTCCATGAATCCTTCCTATTCTTGCTACACTTCACATCCTCCAACCCACTAAGTTTGAATTGTATATATTCTTCATTGACTATATTCTTCAAGATTATTTCCTTACTTTTATTGTTTTTTTTCTACTCTTCCTTTTATGTTGTCTTTTGATGTATTTCCTTAGGGCTCTCTACTAGTTTTCTTCCTCTTGACTACTATTTCAAGCCCATAATGATCTTTCTCTTGGAGAGATTTTGTGGCTCATTGTAGAGACTTCAGCGAGCATTCTTAAAAATAGATGGCCATGTTCATGAAATTTTATACACCTAAATGAAATGTGTTCATGATTGATCAGCTTATAGCAAGTGTTCTCTTGATAGCTAGTGCATTATTTGGCCGACAATGGTTGGGAGATATTCATGTATACAAAGATTCGTGCATATGATATGTATCTCCCTTAATTCATTGTTTCCGATCACATAACTTATCGACTTAAAGAATTCCCTATACATGTCAGTGTTTTGGGTCCCAAATTCCTATGTTAGGAAATATACTCTAATCCATACCGGAGCTATAGAAAAGTTCTCTATGTCTGAACCGAAATGCTCCTTTTAGAATTACACATACAACCTTGCTAAGTTAAAAATGTATGGCCCATTCTAAAATATATTTTTTCTATCTTCTATGTTATTAAATATTGGGTAAAAAATCCCTTAGAGCCTAGTTTCAACTCCATATCCCTTTTGGCTACTATTTTTCCTCAATCTACCCTATTAAATCCATTTATGTTGACCAAAGACCCATAAAATTTTCAATCAATGTATGGTTTTGCATGTGTTGCATTTTTTGAGAAATTTTTGATGAGGTTATATCCAATTTGGGTAGTTTCTCTGTTTGTGGAAGCATGACCTTGTTTTTTTTGTATTGTCCCTTGGCTAGTGCCTCCTCTTGATTTTCATGCTTCCCCCCCTACATATTTGAACTTTCTTCCTTACGGCTTGAAGAGTCAAGATCTATTTTTTTTATTTTTCAATATTGCTAGATCTTTGAGGCTCCTTTGTGGACCCATTCCATGTGGTGTACCTTGGGAGACACTCTCTGGCTGAGGAGAAATCAGTGCCCAAGAAATTCATGTAAAACTTGAAAAGAATTAATTGTTTGCCCATTCATTTTATAAAACTCCAGAAATATGATTTAAAACTCTTTAAGTTTTCATATGAGAACAATGCTTCCACAAATGCCTTCTGATGTTGAATAAAAATGACAGAAAGGACAGAAATAAATGATATTGGAAGATATCTTAAACTTTAGAAGAAAAATGGCTAGCATGAAATGAAATACAGAATAGAGGAGCGCATCATTAAGGATTTTAACTCTAATTCACAAAAATGTACAGAATAGAGGAGCGCATCATTAAGGATTTTAACTCTAATTCACAAAAATGTAACATTAGAGACCAACAACTTCATTACTTAATTCTGAGAAAAGTAACATTAACAAAATATCAAACAATAAAGACTAATCATACCCAAAAAGTTCTCGAAACTCTGTGAAAACTTTATTCATCAACATAGGAAAGTAAAAAAAAAAAAAATGAAGTGCTCTGAGATCCAAAAATCTGAAACCCCCTGCTATCTCCCTTCTAGGATTTTATTTCTGCCTCTTTGATTCACTGTTGAATCAGTTTTGGAAACTGACTTCTTGAAACAGTTAATAAGTGTTTCACTGTGGTAAATATTACAAAATTATAATAATATCATATGTATATATAATGTATGATGCTATTTTAAATAAAACTTCTTTGCAAGACTTATGATATGACATTTTTCAAAATTTATAAAAATTAAAATTTGGATTTTGAAATAAAGGACATGGGCTCCAATTGTCATCACGCAATCCCCTTTATTGAAACTGGAAACTACTTGCTGGAGCACTTGGGTGGTTTTTTCGAATGGATAGAGGTGTTGTCGTAATTAACTGGAGTCGTTGATCTGTTTGATGGCAGATTGACGAAATTGGTTATGGGAGCACTCCTTTGCATAAAAATCATGTTGTTTATGCCTTCAGGAAAGCATTAATTCTGGAAATAAATGATACTGGTCTTTAATTCTATGGGATCTGGCAGAGCTTGAACCCATTTCCTCTTCTTTCCTACCTGCTTCAAAATATTCAATTACTTCTCTTCTTTTCACACACAGCCTCATATTGATATTTGTGATTGCATACACTCAAAATTACGATCGACCTTGTATTGAGTTCCATTTAAATACCAATCAAATGCCAAGTGATATTATTCTTTATACATAATTTATCCAATTATAAATGAAAACGAACATCGTCTATCCTTGACCCTCATTTCTCTGTACATATATTAGTCAAGCCAAATACAAATATGAGATGCATCATCTATACATCCGTAGACGGGAATGCATCAGGCAGGCCTATGAATTTCATAGAAAATATAGACAGGACTTGGTTACATTTTCAACGTATCAATTGCAAAGCTAAAATGTAGGTGTACTCTATAAAAAAGTTGTCAGCTAATTCAAATGTTGTCCACAATTTCTTGAGTTACAGAAACATGGGATTTTATTCCCATCATCCTTGTGTGAAATGATAATCATATGTGATAAGCATTTATATATCTTACCGCAAAGGAAATAGCCTTTCTCTAAGTTTTCATAACCAAGTTGATGTTGATCTCATCAGTCGGGTTTCAAAAAATTTGTTTTCCGGCCTTTTGGAATCAATAGAAAATAAATCTGACTAAACTCCAAGTCTCCTCTAAGAAGGAAATTGTGATCACAAAAATTGAATTCCAACATAAAAGACTCATTCCTAATTTGCATGACGTTTTTTTGCAAAAATTCGCCTAGTGAAATATCTAAAATTGTACTGGATTTTTTCGAACCTGCTCGTGTAGAAGTCAATTTGGGTCCTTCTGCAAAAAACCTAGATCATGGATTTTTGAAATTGTTCTATGTTTTCCTAAAATTGAGCCCGAAATTCATGCCCTGAGAATGTCTGTGTTTTCTGTATATTGATTTCTGCTCCTCGGTTTCTTCTTTTTTTAATTTGATCTGGCTTATGTATGGCATCATCCATTGTTGATTTAGCTTCAGCCACTTGATTCTGAACCTTTTTTTTAAGCTCCTCATCCAGTGTTCATTGGCCTCTTCCCATGCACTTTTCCAATTTATCGGCCCTTAACACTCTGCGAGGAAGTGAGAATTGTTGGCACAACTCCAACATTTAGAGCATCTAGAAATGATTGTATCAACCTTTCTCTATACCAATCTGATTAAGTTGCTGAAGATCATGCTCCTCATTCACAAGGCGCACAAGTGTAAAACATTCTCACACAAGAAACATGGCTCGAATAGATTCACTGATCTCATTCTTTGAAGAAATATCCTTTTTTCTTCCCTCTATTAGCTTCAATGCAATTTCTAAATAATCTTGCGGTGTTATTACTTTCCCATTGCAAAAGAGCATACGCCTTCATCAAACTTGTATGATCTTTACCATGGGATGGACCTCCTGAAGAACAATAGTTCTGATTTTTTGAAAGAGAATGACCATTTCGCGGATCTTGTGTTGCTGATATATTATTTGAATAATTGGGCCTACATGTACAGTTGTATTCATTTTCCTTTGCAACTAGTTCATTAATATTATCTTTACACAGATGTATGGTGCATTTCATCTTCTGTTCTCCTTTTAAAATTCTCTTCTCGAACAAAACCAGACTTACTTGCTGGATCAACAGTTGTATGTACACCTTTCTGTAGATAAACATGATCACTATGTTGCTTGATGAAATCCCTACTTCGATGGTCATGTTCATTCCTTATAAAAGCAAGGTCACTTTCATCATCAGATGAACTAACCACGGCTTTGGGCAGTACTTCCAGTGGACCTACAACACATTCAAATTTTTCATATCTGGATTCGCACACATCAATATGCACCTTCTTCATCGGTTGCTCTGGAGGGCCATTCAGATATTTAAAATTATCAAATGTTTCCTTTCTCTTGATAGGCTTCAAAGATGAAGTTATCGAACAATCGGATTTTAATGCATCAATATCAACACTTTTGAATTCCCCAATTTTACTGTTCACTGCTCTAAGTGAAACTTAGGGTGTTTGAGAGGTAGTTCAAACTCATATAAATCCTTACCAATTTCTTCAACATTCAACAACATTGATATTAAATTCCATAATCATCTCCATAGCGATCAATAGGTTCCTTTTTATTTTGAGGTTTTGAAGGTAAAGTTGTCAAACTTGATTTTAAAGAGTTAGCACTCCACCAGCTCTCCAAAGGCTGAAAAGGAGACAAGCAAAGGTAACCACCGACCACTTTGACCTAGTAGATAGCCCTACTAGGCTGAGAGGGCTCTCTCAATGAGATCACATCCAAGGATTGACTATGACATGAAAAATATTACACTAGGTATGTTTAGATCAAGGTTTGGTTGATTTGATTTTTGTGTCGGATGGTGGTTTAGGTCTAGGAGGACTAGGTCAGGGCTCTGAAAATCAGATTTACGGAGATGTAATGGGGCAAGGTAGGCACATAATTTAGCACTTTAGAGGTATCTTTGTGTATAGGGTAGATTGATAGGGTTTCCAAATGAGCATGAATCTCATGAATTCGTTTATATCCGAAGAATATGAACAAAAATGTGAAAGCTTCTCCAAAACAAAGCATTGAATCAATTAGTTTTGTTTATCATCTTAGAAATCAAACACATGAAGCATGGAAATGGAAATGAAAGGTACAATAAATTAAAACATATGATTACATAAGGGAAAATACTGCTAACACACATACCACATGAATCCCACTACAATAGGTGCAAATTATGTCTATTACTTCCTGCCAAATTCACAAATACACCAGTATCACAAGGCTGAATTCCACAGCATCCAACCTTTGAAAATTATTACAAAGTTTCTCATACAATAACTAAGGTGGAAATCCTACCTTGGAGGTCGAATTTCCAGAAAGAAAAGCCAAATACATGCACCTATCCAATGTCTGCTACACACAAGGGAGGTTACTCAACCAATTCCTCATTTTCCTAACCATCATGAGATATTTCCTCAAAGAATTAAATGGAGGATAAGACACCTAAGTAGCCCTATTTTACCTATTTACAATTTAATTTAATCCCTTACATTCATTTACCGCTACCCCTTAAATTTTACAAAAGTCAAACTGAAAATTGCCAAAACTTACACAGTGAAATTTCATGAAAATTTATTAGAAAATTGCAGATACGCAGTTAGATGTTGGAGGCAATATTTGGGTGCCTTGCTAAAGTCCAAATTCAAATCTGAGACCTGTTCTGGAAATCGGGGAGAGTGTAGATGTCTTTAGAGTATTTAAGCATCCACAATGACCATGTTTTGGCTAAAATATGTCCATTTTACCAAGGTGTCTCCAGGTGCATAGTGAAAGTAAAAAAGAGAGGCAGAATGTTGATTTTTGACCCCTTTTTGGGATTTTTCTCAAAATATGAGCCCTGGACCAGAAAACTGAGAAAATTGGTTTTGATAAGAGGCCACAATCTTTATAAAATGCCAACCTTTTGTCATTTGTATGCCTAGGGAAGAAGCGCAGCGTGAGCTCGCTACGCTTTTGGACCTAATGAAAATTTATGAATTTCTCAAAAAATGCACCAAATTTCACCAAAATGAAAAACCTGCTCCATTTCTTCTCAAAATTTGTCCAGAAGTTCCAAACAAGGTGTTTTATACTATGATGGATGCATCAACAAGTAAGTCCAACTTACCCTTCTCCTCATGGTTGATTAGGGTTTCCTTTAGTTTGGCTTGTAACTGTTTGACCTTGATATTACAAATTTGATTTCTAGCATAGTAATGATCAGCCATGTGCTTATGTATCTTATTATCCCTCTTGGCATTGTCAAGAAGCTTCTCCAAGTGGATGTTGACTTTATCGAGCCAGAACTCCCTGTTCTCATTCATTTCATTAGCAATCATGTCTTCAAAACTCGAGTCTTCATCTATAGGGTTTTTCTTTCTTTCCTTTTGCAATGCTCTTTTGAGACCCATGGTCCTTGGCCTCTTTCTTCTTAACTATTTTTCATACTCATCATAGTCATATATGTCAGCCAATGCTTTTCCTTTCACATCATGCTTGCTTGCCTCAAACTGATTTTTCTCCATGGACAATTGTTTTTCTTTCAGTTGATGGTTTTCTTGCTCTAAGAAAGAAATGATGAAGTTCATTCTTGCCAAGTTGTCTTAGAGATATTTGATCTGAGCATTTTTGTCTTTGATAATCCTCTCTAGGTTTTCAGGCTCATCACTAACCTCCAATTCTACTAGGTCAAAATCATGCTCTTCCTCATGCATGGATGTGTCATATTGTGATGTTAATACCTGTTCTATTGATGTGGGCTTGGCCCCTTCCTCAATCTAAGGAGAAAACACAAGCCTTATGCCTCTTTGATATGTATGAGTGATCTCAGGCTTAGGTATCTCTCATTTTTTGGGTGATTGAGCTTCCAACTTGCTTGATGAAACCACCTCCTACATGGTAGGTGACATGGTCTACTACTGACTTGGTGTAGCAATCATGGGCATTTGCAAAACTGCCTCACTAAAGGAAATTGCAATCCCATGTCATGTCCTTTTCTACCAGTTGATGGAGAATTACAACCTTCACAAAAATATGATGAAAAAGGCTAGGATAATGCTCTCTACCTTTCACTTGCACCTTTTCAGACATTTTTATCACACTCCTATACAATAAATTACACAAATTGAGAAATTTTACAGTTGTGAAGTGCATGAGTAATCTTATGTGGTATTGATACATCCTTGAAAACCTACCCTCACTTGTAAAGAACTTCATGAAAACCTTCATTAATGGTGCATATCTCTCCAGCAAATATCTAAATGGGAAAACATATGAATGAGCTCCTTTGTACTGTGATTTCAAGTAGGGCTTGTATTCTTCAAGATCTAGGTTCATGCCTTTGAACCAATTCTAACCATGATTTGGTATTCCTGTAGCATGAGATATGGAATCTACTGAAAATATGAAGTCAATCCCTACAATGGTAGCCTTTTCTCCTTTCAAAGTGGTGGCAAAAATATCTATGAGCTTCTCATGATAACCTACTTCCTACACCCTTTGAAAAAACCCTAAACAATTGACATCTTCAAAGCACTTCTTGATAAATGGAGAGGAAGTGATTTGATTGCAATTGGTTTGCTCAAACCTCAATATTTTTCCCCTTTTGTTATACTTTGTTTTCTCTGATAGTGATGATTCAACTTCCATTCTTTCAAAACCCTAGGTGGAAAGCAGCAAAATAGTGAAATTTGCAAATATGAGTGAATGATGGTATAAGATGGGTTTGGGATTTTCCTAAAATTTTGAGAAATTTAGGAGGGTAAGGAATGATGTTAATGAGTAGGGGAAAATGGAAATTTGGGAAATGAGTGAGGGGAGGAGGTGGTAAAGAGAAAAATACAGTCCTTCCCTAGAAGGACATAGGGTAGACTAGGGTTTATAGTGGAAATGATAGAAATGAAGGGAAATGACTATGTAGTGGATGGAAGTGATATATCAACTGCAAATAAATAAGTAGGGGCAAGAAAACAAGGGTTTGGTGCAGCAATTTATCATTTGGGAAGAAAAACCATGAATTCTAAGCAAACCCTAGGAGAAGTGTTTCATTAAATTCTCTTGATAATCAGTGCAAAGGAGGGTATGAAAGGCTTTAACTTACTTCTTGAAGAGGCTAGAGGTTGTAATAGTTGGAATGAAGCCTTCAAAAACCAAGTTGACTACTAAACTCCAATTCTGCAAAGCTCTTCCCCGTGCGCAGCATAGCTTTCTGTGTGCAGTGCCCATGCAAAGCGTAGTGTTTCTATGCATAGTAGCTTCCTCTGATGAGCAACGTAGCATATGTATGTGCAGCGCCTGCAAATTTTTGCAAGTGAGAGGTGAAAACTCGACTTTCTTGCTAATATGAGAGGAGAGCTCGACGATAAGAGGGTATAAGAGTGCAAATGAGTTTCCCGACCTATTTTGGAAAGTTGGGAGAGTGTAGGTTTCTTTAGATTATTTAAGCATGCAAAATGACCCTGTTTTGGCTGAGAGATGTCCATTTTCCCAAGGTGTCTCTAGGTGCACAGTGAAAGTAAAAAAGAGAGGCAAAATGTGGATTTTTTACCCTTTTTGGGATTTTTCTCAAAGTCTGAGCCCTAGACTAGAAATTGAAAAAATGGGTTTTGAGAGGAGGCCACCAATTTTCTAAAAATGTCAACCTTTTTTCATTTCGAGGCCTAGGGAAGAAGCACAGCGTGAGCTCGTTGCGCTTCTGGACCTAGTGAAAACTTCTGAATTTCTAAAAAATGCACCAAATTTCACCAAAATGAAAAACTTGCTCCATTTCTTCTCAAAATTGGTCCATAAGTGCCAAACAAGGTGTGTTATGCTATCATGGATGCATCAACAAGTAATGCCAACTTACCCTGCTCCTCATGGCTAATTAGGGCTTCCTTTAGTTTGGCTTGTAACTCTTTAACCTTGAAATTACAAATTTGATTTCTGGCATAGAAATGATAAGCCATGTGCTTATGTATCTTTTTATCCCTATTTTTCTTTTCAAGCAGCTTATCCAAGTGGATGTTGACTTTCTCAAGCCAAAACTCCTTGTTTTCATTGATTTCATTGGCAATCTTGTCTTAAAAACTCAAGTATTCGTCTGTAGGGTTTTGCTCTCTTTCTTTCTGCAATGCTCTTTTTAGACCCATGGTCCTTGGCCTCTTTCTTCTTACTTGTTGTTCATACTCATCATAATCATCTATGTCAGCCAATGCTTTTCCTTTCACATCATGCTTTCTTTCCTCAAACTGAATTTTCTCCAAGGACAATTGTTTTTCTTTCAATTGATGGTTTTCTTGCTCTAAGAAAGAAATGATGAAGTTTGTTCTTGCCAAGTTTTCTTGGAGCTCTTTGATCTAAGCATCTTTGTCTTTGATAATCCTATCTATTTTTTCAAGCTCATCACTAGACTCCAAGTCTACTAGGTCAAAATCTTGCTCTTCCTCATGCATGGATGTGTCATGATGTGATGTTAATACTTGTTCTGTTGATGTGGGCTTGGCCCCTTCCTCGATCTCAGGAGAAAACACAAGCCTTCTGCCTCTTTGATATCTATGAGTGATCTCAGGCTTAGATATCTATGTTTTTTTGGGTGATTGAGCTTCCAAATTTCTTGATGAAACCACCTCCTGCATGGTAGGTGACATGGTTTGCTACTGACTTGGTGTAGTAATCATGGGCATTTGCAAAACTTCCTCAATGAAGGAATCCCATGTCATGTCCTTTTCTACTAGTTGATGGAGAATTACAACCTTCACAAAATTATGATGAAAAAGGCTATGATAATGCTCTTTTCCTTTCACTTGCACCTTTTCAGACATTTTAATCACACTCCTATACAAGAAATTGCACAAATTGAGAAATTTAACAGTTGTGAAGTGCATGAGTAATCTTATGTGGTATTGATACATCCTTGAAAACTTGCTCTCGCATGTAAATGACTTCATGAAAACCTTAATTAATGGTGCATATCTCTCCAGAAAATATCTAGATGGGAAAACATGTGAATGAGCTCCTTTGTACCGTGATTTCAAGTAGGGCTTGTATTCTTCAATATCTAGGTTCATGCCTTTGAACCAATTATAACCATGATTTGGTATTCCTGTAGCATGAGATATGGCATCTACTAACAATATGAAATCAATCCCTGCAATGGTAGCCTTTTCTCCTTTCAAAGTGGTGGAAAAAATATCTGTGAGCTGCTCATGATAACCTACTTCCTACACCCTTTGACATAACCCAAAACAATTGACATCTTCAAAGCACATCTTGATAAATGAAGAGGAAGTGATTTGATTGAAATTGGTTTGCTCAAACCTCAGTATTTTTCCCCCTTTGTTATACATCCTTTTCTCTGATAGTGATGAGTCAACTTCCATTCTTTCAAAACCCTAGGTGGAAAGCAACAAAACAGTGAAATTTGCAGCTATTAGTGAATGAGGGGATAATATGGGTTTGGGATTTTCCTAAAACTTTGAGAAAAATTAGGATTGTAAGAAATGATGTTAATGAGTATGGGAAAAAGGAAATTTGGGAAATGAGTGATGAGAGGGGGTGGTAAAGAGAAAAACATGGTCCTACCCTTGAAGGACATAGGGTAGACTAGGGTTTATAGTGGAAATGATAGAAATGAAGAGAAAATATTGTGTAGTGTATTGAAGTGATATAGAAGTTGAAAATAAAGATGTAGGGGAATGAAAACTATGGTTTGGTGCAACAATTTATCATTTGGGAAGAAAAACCATGAATTCTAAGAAAACCCTAGGAGAATAAGTGTTTCATTAAATTATCTTGATAATCAGTGCAAAGTGTTTGAAATACTGAAAGGGGGGGGTGAATCAGTATTCCTTTCAATTAGAGCATTAGTTAATATTCAATTATTATCAGTGTTTGTACAATGATAGCAAAAAACAAGAGGAACACAAATGCACACAGTTTTTAAGGTGGAAACCCACTCCGAGACAAAAACCACCTAATGCTTTTCTAATAATTCTTTAATATTCAACTCCAATTGAAAATAAAGCTCCAACTTCCTAGAATCTAGAAAAGCATTCTTCTCTAGCTCCCACTGGATGGACGCTCCAATGCCCGAGATTCTTCAGTATTCAACTGAATGGATGCCCCTACACCCAATGAACTACAACTCACCCTAGCACCACCCTACCACCCTATAGAAGAATAAAATAAGAATGGACTCCTGTACCAAGGAAAAAGGTCCACTTTACAATGATATAGAATGATGTCGAAGAAGAATATATACTAGACCATAACCCCAACTTTGACACAACCACCTAATGATGATCCTAGACCTCCCAACACTTCCTCTTGAACCCTTGGCAGATAGACACTAGTACAATTTTTATAATAATGTATTTACCATGACTTAGTACAATGATACCTTTACAATGATTGTATGCAGTGCTGCCCACTTGAAGACTTCATAGGATGAACTTCTTGCTGCTGTTATGCACCTTGGTTGATGCTCTTTTCATGCTACCCTCTACTGCACCTTGCTTTGCTTTGCTTCCCTAGAAATTCTGGTCCTTTGCAACCCTTGACAACACATAATCTAGCTTTTTATTTGCCTTCTAGGAGCTCGATATTGAATATGGTGTATATCTATTATTTCAAATCTTCAATATCTGATTTTTGGTCCTGTATTATTCCTCTGAGTCATATTTCCAATGCCATAGTTCTGATCGAATTTGGATTCTTCAAGAGAGAGTTATACCCAATCTCTCACAATGCCCTAATTATGGGTTGTTTCAACATAGCGCACTTGTACGACGTGCCACGTGTCACTGTTTCTTCATTTGGCTCTGAAATTGATAGAGAAAAAACTATATACTGTGCACTATCTGCCACTTATTATGGAATTTCAATACAATACTCAAAGATATATTTATGACGATTTTACCAAGGTCACTTCTTTGAGCTGAATTTCAGGAGCCTGCAAAAACCCTGACTTCCATAGATCATATCTCCAAAAATATTGCGCACCTTGATCTGAAATTTTTACAGCAGCTTCATCAGGATTTCGGCTTTTCCTCATAAAAATTTCAGCTTTTGAACCTTCGTAGAAAAAAATTTAGAGCGAAAATTCCACGATGCCCGTTTCAGATAGCGAAATCCCTTGCCTAAGGAGGAAATGAAGATCACAATTTATATAAATGCTTAAGCTGAGAGGGGCTTCAACAAGTGAATGTGGGAGGGATTTTAGGAGCTTAAAAAATATTAATTATGACTTTTCAATGACCCATGCCCCAACCCCATGGGGTTTTAGCCCACTAACTGTGGGTACAAACTTCAAACATGAATATCTCTCAAACCGTGAAGAATTACATGGCGTGCCATATATCAACGGAAACATCTCGATAAGTAGAAACCATAAAAAGAATTATTGACCCAGAATATATTAATTTGGTAGGTCAAATTTCCCATGCAATATTGGGTTAGCCCCTGGTTCTGCTTGGGTTGACATCAATGACAACCGCTGATCAACAATCTCCCCCTTTGGCATTGATGGCAACACAAGTACTCCCTGCGATCATGACACCTCTTACTACACCATTCTCTCCCCCTTTGACATCAATGGCAAAGGGTAAATCCCCCTGAAACACAACCATCCTGTGGACCTGTACACACTTCCACTCCCCCTGACACACAACCGTCCTACAGACCTATAATCTACTTCCACTCCCCCTTTATATTCTGAAAAAGGAAAATCTAATGAGAACTTGGGAGAATCCCAAGCTTCTGGCGAAGATATTCCAATGCTGGTGAATATTTAATATGTGATTCTTTTGGTGCTACTTGGAATCTTGCTACTTGTCCAACTGCTTGCATAACATCTGGTCGGGAGGCTATTACATATAAAAGACTACTAATCATAGATCTATACAACCTTTGATCCACATCCTTAGATGAGTCGTCTATGCTCAATTTGCAACCTGTTACCATTGGAGTAAGGATGGGCTTACAATCTTCCATTTTAAATTTCTTGAGCACTTCCTTGATGTACTTGGCTTGACATATAAATATTCCTTTCTTGCTAAGATATTTGAAGCCCTAAGAAGTATGTCATGTCAAGTAAAGACATCTCAAATCACTTTGCACCTTTGTAGCAAACTTCTTACTTAGTCGATCATCATTGCTACCAATTATTGTATCATCCTCTTTAGCTATTAGACATGCTTCTAGTTGCTTCGCCCAATAATATATATCGTTTTGGAGTTCGACTTGCTGTAGCCACAATTTCACCATACACACCTTTCCTGATTTCACATTTCGTGGAGTTGAATATTATTGTGTGTCCTTGATCACACATTTGTCCAACACTGAGCAGATTGTGATTCATGTTTTCAACCAATATAACATTCTTGGCTAGAGCATATTTTCTTTCGAGAGTGATATTACCTGATCCTATAACATTTGAAGATCCATCATTTCCAAAGGACACGGTTCCATCCTTCTTCTCTTTCAGAGATACAAATTTATTTCTATCTCCAGTCAACTGCGTTGAGCAAACGCTATCAACATACCACACATCTTTGTTCTTTTGAGCCTTGAAAGTAAGAGCACAATTATCATTCTTCTTCTTCTTCCATGTTCGTTCGTTCTGTGGCTTCGAAGATTCTTCTGGAGGATTTTCAAGTCTGCAGTCTTTGGCTATGTGTCCAAAGTTTCGACATTTGTAACATTCAATATTATTTCTTAAATGTTCAAATCTATTGATGTTTCTCTGAGCCCTGGGAGGTTCATATTTGACAAATCTCCTGGAATTGTATTCTTTCCTAGGGTATGTGTGACATTCTATAGCTTTATGACCAAATTTTCCACATGAATAACAATAGCCATAAAAAATATGTTGGTACCTGGATGGAAATTTTCGTCGAGGAATTGTCTTCCAAGGCTGTTCTTGCAAATCTTTTCCAATGAAGTCTACATGCATGTCATATCTCATAGGTTCATTGTATTTTTTTGTAGAAGGTCCTGCTTCTTCTTCTTTGTAACCAATACCAATTTTGTCGTTGTAAGATCGTTGATTGTTGATGAGTTCTTCCAATTCCCTTGAGATATTGGCATAGTTTTGGATAGTTTTTCCTTTCTTCACTTCCTCACACAACGAGACTACTTTGGCTTCTAATTCTTCCCTCTCTTGGTTGCTTTCTTCCAAATTCTTTTGAAGTGACTCTTCAATGCATTTGTGTTCTTCAACTTCAATTTTGAGACCTTGAACTTGTTCTTCAAGAGTATTAGAACGGATCTTCTCTGCCTTGAGATATTTTATAAGCTTGATTGCTTCCTCATAAAATTATTCTATGGTCCATCCTTCCTCTTCATTATTTGATACCTCTTGTTTATTGTGCTTGGCCATAAACAGTACTCTCTCATTGGCTTCTTCTTCACTGTCATTGTCTTCATCGAATGATGAGCTATCTTCTTTAACGAGAAAGTTCCTTTTGGATCATTGCTTGTTGAATTTCTTAAATCCTTTCTTTCCTTTTGAGTTGCCATTACTTCTGTTTGGACATTTTGTTGCAAAATCCCAACCTCATTACAGCTGAAACATATCAATGGAAGTTTACCTTTGAGTTGTCTCTTACCAATTTTTAGTTTTCTCGTGAAGTAAGCATATTCTTCATCTAAAAGACCTTCTTCATCATCTCCCTTTTCTTCACACTTACAGGTGCATGTCTTTTCAATTGAAGGTTGTTTATCCTTATTGGTTTTCTTAGATGCAACGAACGCATTTTCTAGATGTGAAGTACCCTCTTCTTCATCAAGTCTCATTTCATATGCTATGAGAACTCCATGTAATTCCTCTTTGCTGAGTTTGTCCAAATTTGCACTGTATTCTAAGACCGATACCTTTGGGTTGAATCTCCCTGGTAACGTTCTAAGAATCTTCCATATAATAGTCTTCTCATCAACTGGCTCTCCCAATCCTTCCAGAGTATTGGTTATTTCATCAATGTATTGGAAGTATGCAGCAATGTTGCAATCTTCTTTCATTCTAAGTTGCTCAAATTTTTCTCTATAGATTTGAAGCTTTGCTTCTTTGACATTTGAGTCACCTCCATATATATTCTCAAGCTTGTCCCATACATTTTTGGCGGTTTTACAACCCAACACCTTATGATAAGCAGATTCAATAAGTCCACTGATAATAATATTCTTTGCTTTTGCATCATTTACCAAATTCTTCTTACCTTGTTCATCCGCGGTTGATGTAAATCCATTTTGAACAGTGTCCCATACTTCGTAACCTTGCGCTAAGAGATAGACCTCCATTCTTCCTTTCCAAAGTGCATAATTATTTTCATTGAATAGAGGTACACCATTCTTGGTATGCTCCATGACCTCCTTCCAGCTGTTAAACTGCTATTGAAGGAACCAAGCTCTGATCCCAATTGTTGGAAATACTAGGGGGGGGGGGGTGAATCAGTATTCCTTTCAATTAGAGCATTAGTTAATCTTAAATTATTATCAGTATTTGTACAATGATAACAGCAAACAAGAGGAACACAAATTCACACAGTTTTTAAGGTGGAAACCCACTCTGGGACAAAAACCACCTAATGATTTTCTAATAATTCTTTAATATTCAACTCCAATTGAAAATAAAGCTCCAACTTCCTAGAATCTAGAAAAGCATTCTTCTCCAGCTCCCACTGGATGGACGCTCCAATGCCCGAGATTCTTCAGTAGTCAATTGAACGGATTCCCCAACACCCAATGAGCTACAACTCACCCTAGCACCACCCTACCACCCTATAGAAGAATAAAATAAGAATGGACTCCCGTACCAGGGAAAATGGTCCACTTTACAATGATATAGAATGATGTAGAAGAAGAAGATATACTAGACCATAACCCAAAATTTGACACAACCACCTAATGATGATCCTAGACCTCCCAACACTGCCTCTTCAACCCTTGGCAGATAGACACTAGTACAATTTTTACAATAATGTATTTACAATGACTTAGTACAATGATACCTTTACAATGATTGTATGCAGTGCTGCCCACTTGAAGACTTCATAGGATGAAATTATGGCTATTGTTAAGCACTTTGGTTGATGCTCTTTTCATGATACCCTCTACTGCACCTTGCTTTGCTTTGCTACCCTAGAAATGCTGGTCCTTTGCAACCCTTGACAACACATGATCTAGCTTTTTCTTTGCCTTCTAAGAGCTTGATATTGAATCTGGTGTATCTCTGTTATTTCAGATCTTCAATATTTGATTTTTGGTCCTGTAGTATTCCTCTAAGTCATATTTCCAATGCCACAGGTCTGACCCAATTTGGATTCTTCAAGAGAGATTTATACCCAATCTCTCACAATGCCCTAATTATGGGCTTTTTTAGCAGAGCACACTTGTACGGCGTGCCACGTGTCACTGTTTCTTCATTTGGCTCTGAAATTGATAGAGAAAAAAATACAAACTGTGCACTATCTACCACTTTTTATGTAATTTCAATACAATACTCAAAGAGAGATTTATGACGATTTTACCAAGGTCACTTCTTTGAGATGAATTTCAAGAGCCTGCAAAAACCCTGACTTCCACAGATCATATCTCCAAAAATATTGCGCACCTTGATCTAAAAATTTTACAACAGCTTCCTCAAGATTTTGGCTTTGCCTCATAAAAATTTCAGCTTCTTAACCTTTGTATAAAAAAATTTGGAGTGAAAATTCCACGATGACCTGTTTCAGATAGCGAAATCCCTTGCCTAAGGAGGAAATGAAGATCACAATTTATATAAATGCTTAAGTTGAGAGGGACTTCAACAAGTGAACGTGGGAGGGATTTTAGGAGCTTAAAAAATATTAATTATGACTTTTCAATGACCCATGCCCCAACCCCATGGGGTTTTAGCCCACTAACTAGGGCTACAAACTTCAAACATGAATATCTCGCAAACCGTGAAGGATTACATGGTGTGTCATATATCAACGGAAACATCTCAACAAGTAGAAACCATCAAAATAATTATTGACCCAGAAAATATTAATTTGGTAGGTGAAAATTCCAATGCAATATTGGGTTAGCCCTTGGTGATGCTTGGGTTGACATCAATGACAACCGCTAATCAACACAAAGGAGGGTATGAAAGGCTTTAAATTACTTCTTGAAGAGGCCGAAGGTTGTAATAGCTGGAGTGAAGGCTTCAAAAACAAAGTTGACTGCTAAACTCCACTTCTACAAAACTCTGCCCCATGCATAGCGTAGCTTCCTATGCACAATGCAGTGTTTCTATGCGTAGTGCCTTCCTCAGATGCATGGCATAGTGTCTGTATGCATAGCGCCTGCAAATTTTTGCCAATGAGAGGTGAAAACTCGATTCTCTTACCAATATGAGAGAAGAGCTCGATGATAGGAGGGCATAAGAGTGCAAATGAGTTTCCTTTTTGTATGTTTGGCCTTTTTATAAACATTATTATCGTTAAGGATTTTTTTAAATTTTATGACAAAATCATTGATTAATGTAGAGATTTAATGGAAGTTTACCAAGATTAGTGATTCAATACAATTTGTACTTTCAAAATAAATATTCATAATTAGAAAAACATTCTCTAAAGATGTATAGTTTGTGGACTATTTTTTGATTGTCAAGTAATTTCCTATAGAGACCTCCTAGTTAAGGTTTCAAAGAAGCTTATAACCAAGTCTTTTTTATCCACTAAATGTTTTGAAGATGAGCAAGAACACACTATTAGGATAGAAATCCATACCTTTCTACCTCTAGTGTGGACTTTAATAACTTTTCATGAACATTTCAATGTGACATGACCATTGAGGAATGTATAATTTGAAATCAACTAAGATGAATGTTGCAATGTAGCAAAACAAACGAGGAATATATCAATTTTGCATTACTCAACAAATATGAATGTAACAATGTGAAATAAAAATTAGGAATGTTTTAATAGAAACTAACACTTGAGGAATGTTATAATGTGACATAGTCCTTAATGAAAATTGTAATGTAACATAACCATTGAGAAATGTTGCAATTTAGAGGAATGAACAATTATGAAAGTCATAGAGCAACATAACCATTGAGGAATATCATAACCCAACACCCCTAAACACTATCACAATGTAATGAACCCTTGATGCACAACCCAACGTGACAAATTATTAAGGAATGTAGTACATCATCACAAGTCAGTGAAGATGAATGCCACAATAGGAATGTTGTAATCCCACATAACCTTTGAGGAGCCTCTTAATGCAGCATAACCCTTATTATATGTAATAATTTTGTATACCATTAAGGAATGTTACATTTTCACATATCATATAGCATAATGTGGTATACCAAATTATGTAATGTTACATTTTCACATAAGTTTGAGCAAGATGGATATTTTAATGCAACACAACCATTAAGGAATATCATTATCACAATCCAACAAATCCCTTGAGGAATTTTTCAATGTGTCATAACCTTTAATGAACATCACAATTTGACATAATCAGTGATAAATTTGACATAAGTCAACCAAGATTATTATCGCAATGTGACATAACCATTTTATCAACCTCTTTGTGTCACAATGTATCATAATATTGAAGTCAACCTTTTAATGTCTCAATGTGGTATTATATTGCAATAATCCATAATTTCCCAATATGACATAATTTTGAATTCAACCTCTTAGTGTTGCAGTGTGACCTAATATAGAAGTCAACGTCTTCATGTCTCAAAGTCTACAATGGTCAACCATAATCAACCTTAGTCCACTATGGTTCACTATAGTTAACCATGGTCAACCATTATGCAACATTGCAATCTAACACATCCCTTCATGAATATCACAATGTGACATAACTCTTTAGGAACACTATATTTCAACTTTAGTTCACCAATATGGACATGACAGTGTGACATAATGATTAAAAAATGTCAAAAATGTGACGTAATCCATGATGAACATAAGTAATTTGATTTAACTACTAAGGAACATACAATTAATTAAAAATAGATGAACATCACAATGTAACATAACCATTGGAATATGTCACAATCATACATAACCTTTCCCGAATGTCTGAATGTGAAAAATATTTTAATAAGCATTGTGATGTGACATAGCCTTCGAGGAACATACCAATTCAACATAAATAAACCAACATGAACATTTAAACATAACATAACCATATTCAACCATGGTCAACCATAATAATATTGACACCTATGATCAACCATAATTAAGTGTGGCAAACCTTGTGGTTAACCCTAGTCACCCAGGCTAACCATAGTGACACATTCTTGACTATGGTCAAACAAAGTCAACCATAAGGAACCATTAGAAACCTAAGTAAACCATGTTTTATTAGCCAAATATAGCTATCCATATTCAACCATGGCGAACATGGTTAATTGTAGTCATCCCCAGTTAATTGTGGTGAACCTTGTTTAACTATAGACAACTATGCTCAACCATAGTAAACTAAAGTTAAACCATCGTCAACCATGGTTGCCCAAATATAACCATATTATAATATGGAAACCTATAGTCATCAATAATTAACATGGTTAACCATGGTAAACAATGGTTTTAATTATAGTCAACCATGGTCAACATGCCTAATTTTGGTCTACTAAATTCAATCATAGTAAACATAGGTTCAATAATAATAAATGTAAGTTAAGAAAATTCAACTATTGTCAAACATGGTTAACCACTACTAACCATCAATAACCATAGTCAACAAAATTCAATCATAATCAAACATATTACACCATAGTCAACTATAGTTAAATATAATCCACCAAATTCTACATAATCTAACATCACCGCAAAAATCACCCAATATCAACCATAACTAGGCATGGTTAGCCATAATCAACCATGGTCAATCCACTACATTCATCCATAGTCAACTAACATCAACAATGGTCAACCAATTTGACATAGGTCAACTAAAACAAATAGTGTAATGCTACATAACCATTGAGGAACATCGAACATATCCTTTCATGAACATCATATGTGACATTAAAATCACTACAATTCAACATAATTGCATAGTGTTGTATCTAAATTTGAGATATATGAATATCTACACAGTGAATATAAATAGATTTAGTTGTATTTGATCAGGTGTACAATTGTCCAACATATGCACCTATCCGTTAAGTATGCCTAGCAAGGAATTTAATGCATTTATAATCCCACCAATGCTTAGATGCATGCCCAATAAAAACATCAACTATATGCACTGCCAACTTATATTATTTTACCTACTATGTTGCCAATTAATGACATAGTCAAATAACACACTAGGATTCACAAAGGAAGTAAGACACATGCTAACTTTAATTGTGCACATTGTTGTGGGGAACAAAAATATGACTAGTTCATGCACTTGTCCCCAAAAATTCCAAATGCCACAAGCCCCAACAATCACAAATATAAGAAAATCTCACTCAAATGGCTAGTTGTAAACTAAAATAGATGATAAGGTTCCTAATATTATGGGAACACAACCTAATGGAGATATATGGTGTAACCACTCTATTTTAATCCTCCATTGACAGTATGATTAATTATGTCGATGATGTCCATAATTGTCATGTAAATGTTGTATTGGTTAATTTATGAGAATCATATGTATGAATTTAACCTTAATAAAATGTTGAACAATTGAATGGAGTGAGAAAAAATCATATGGATCATGATACCAAAATTGGGAACTGTGAGAAAAGTGGCTAAGAAGGCAACCCAATGTGTCCACGGAACCCTAGCCACTTTTTCTAAACCATTTTATGACACCAAATTGCAATATGGAAAATATCTTGCAAAATTCCTCATTTACCCGACTTAATAGACCAAATTATTAATGGGGTTGGTGGAAGAAATGTGGTCCACCATAATTAGGGGGATGGGTTGAGTCCCATCACCTCCATAATCTTCGTCCACATTAGGGTGCATGTATGGAAAGTGAAGGAAGTTAGTTCCTTCATGTGGTTAGGGAGCATGGAGAAGATTCATGGGAAATATGTAAAACCCTTGTGTGGCTAGGAGAATGCTTGGAGGTGCATGGAATGAATAAAGGGTACAAAGATGCTCGAAGGTGCATGGAATGATTACAGGCCACAAGTGAATTTATCAGAAAACACACAGTGAGACAAAGATGTTAATTTTTCTTAGGGCTATATTTTCCTTTGCTTTAGATTACTTCATTTCATCATATTCACCCCATAAAATTTAAACATCATTTACAATTATATATAAAGAGCAATATCATCAACAATGCAGTGGAACATAAAGGAAAAATAGAAGAAAAGTATTCACACATAGAGACACTAGGATTGGTTGGAGACTAGGGAATAACCCCACAAGGGGGAAAACCCTTTGAAATTATTCTTCTATTAGATTTTCATAAAATGTTTAGTAAAGAGTACAATGAGCCTAAATCCACAAATAATAATTCAAGTCAAAGTTTGACTTATCCAAGAGAACAACCAACCAAAATCCAAAATATTAGCTCATAGTCAAAGTATCAATAATTTTTCACCTTCGACTTTTTTTTTACCCAATTTGGTACTACAGTTCTGCACTCGATTTGGTAACACAGTTTCACACCCAGTTTGGTACTACAGTTCTAAACCCAATTCGGTACTTTTAGTTCTGCACCCAGTTCGGTACCTTCACTATAAACTTCAAATATATCAAGAAGAGAGAGATAAAGAGAGAAGTGTGTGATGTGATATCCAAATGATCTTGAGGGCACTTGTATTTATATGCGTTGGAGGGATTCCAATTTTTCCTCTAGGCTGACCTGAAAAAATGTGCCAATGTGGTATTGACTTCAAAAATACAAATTCATTGTTCAAATTGAGTCCTTCAATAGTAAAAATTGGTCCTCTCAAAAAGAGGAATCTAGTCCCATGACTGGAATTTGTCACTAAGCTATCAAAAATTAACGAAATAAAGATGCATAGGATTGCACAAGTAGAGAAGGAATACCCTTATGGGTGAGTGCAAAGGTGCTCTAATGGCTCTAAAAGGTGCATGGGTGCATGCTAAGAAGAGACAATATAATTATAATTATGTGGTGGAATGTTTGAGGTATGATTAAACTAAGATAAAGTGTTAAGGTTGAGTAGAGAGGTCCAAAATCCAATTTTAGCATCAAGGGTTGTTTATTTTGGGTTCTATTTAGGAATGCATGGAGGAATTGAGAGGGGAGATCATCGAGGAACTATTTAGTAGTGAAAATATTCCCTTTTTCTTTGCAAACCAACTAAGGGGGCACTTGTGGAGTTAGGGATACTCATTGGGTGGAGTGATCTCTATCGTTGTTCAATATGAAGGAAAGTTCCCTTCACTGACACCATTATTCCTAAGTGAATTGAGTTACCCTAGTGGTATCATCATCTAGGTAGGGGGTGTTTAGCTGCAAAAAAGCTAAAGCATAGATAAGCCTATGGTTGGGTGGAAATGACTCTCCCTTCTTCACTTGTAGGTAGCAATTGTATACTACATAAGTGATTTCATTTGTTTCATAATTTTTATCCACTCTAAGATGAATGGTGTTAGTATATTATGAATATTTTTTTCTTGTTATGCTCAAAACATACGTAATGTACATCGTGCATGCTTGAATTATTGTTTTTGTAATGGGGAAAGGCCCCTTGTGCTTAAATAATTTAGTGTATGAATCACGAATAATTTATGGATGATGAATGGTTATATACTTGATGGATGAGTTTCATTATGTTAAGTAGGATATCCTCGAAGGAAGAATAATGCAACCCTTTGGGTTTTACTAATAAAATTGCGTGTGAATTAAATGAGACCATGGAGGTCATGTTCACTCTTTATAAAATGCATGAATAATTTAATGTTGTGTTGTAATAGGGATAAATCCCTTATGTTGAAATGAATGAGGGTATAATGACCTCATCCTAAATCATGTTGCATAGAAATCATTTGAATTGCACATGTGTAACACGATTCTCAAGAGAATCCTTAATCTTCGTTGTTGAGATTATCTTCATGTTTTATACATGTTTCAGAATGGGGAAAATCCTTAGAAGCCTCTTAAATGATTTATTATAGTTGAGAGTAAATAAGATTGATGTCCTCTCACATTAGGCTTAAGGAGAATGAATGTTTTCATGGAGATTTCTCTAGTTATGCATAGAGGGTGATAATATTGACTTGTTGAGTACGCCAAGTTGTTGATGTAACACCCCCATTTTAAATCTCTTTCAATATTGTAATTAATTACATTAATGTTTCCATGTATACATGCATAAAAGAGTTAAAAACCCACGAACAATATGTAATGATGTTGGTTATACTAAATAAAAATCCAAAGTTTAAGAAGAGGAAGAGCCTATGTAGATCATGATGCATTAGGGAAAATTTGTAAGGGGGAATCTAGGAGGTATTCTTGTCCACCTGAATTAGTTAGCCATATCTCTTATTTGGAAACTAAATCACCAAAATTTCCTAGGAATATGGCCAAGTACCCACTCTGTAGGTTTCTATTTTGTCCACATGACCCAAAGGGGAACCCCAAGAATTTTCATGTTGATGAGTACATGAATTGAAAGGGATGATAAATAAAACATAATGGAGATAAGAGAGTAGAGAAAGGGAAGGAATCAGATAAAGAAACTAGTGAGTGTTGAAATAGAGTGATTTTGAAAAATAGGAAACTGGAGAGGGAACTTTATCTAAGATATAATAAAAGGTGTGAATTGTAATTGAATTTGATAAGGACATTAGTGGGTAAGCCTTCGGGTTGAGTGAGGGGCAAAAATATTAGTATGGATAATTGTTCTTTAATTAACAAATAAAGCATAATACGAGAGTACTAAAGGAAAATGGATCCAATTAAGTGCTCCCTTTTTGTAGTGCAAACCTAGTTTAGGTATATTGTCAATGTTAACAAGCCCCAATTTAGCAACTAAAAGGTTGAGCATTGATTCCTTGCTTATGAAGGAGAGTGGTCTTCATATACTCTACCTTGAATTGAATTTGTTGAACCCTTAGTGAAGCTTTCCCATAGGCATCACATCTGGCATGAGGGTGGCTAGCTATAAGAAAGACTACAATGTAGAAGAGCCTATAGGGGGGTGGAATACGACTCACCCTTCTTCAGTTTCTAGAAAAAACTTCAAGAAAGGAAATTAATGTATTTATTTTCTTGCTAATGAAATGAAATTATTTTTTAGTGTTTCAAGATGATGGTTATGTTGGACTATTATGTATGTCGTAATAAAAAACTAAACATTATGGTAAATGGTTTTGGGTTGATAGTTATACGAATGAAATATGTATATAGAATTATCCATTAAAGCATTTTTCATTTAATATTTTAGAATTACATTGTATGGTGAAATAGAATCTAAGGTTGAAGTGAGCTACATGACTCTTTATGTATATACATTTGTGTGATTGTGTTATGTGTATCTCAACAATTTTAGTGTTAAGAGTTAAGAGGACCTGTTCCTCAAAGGAAAATCCAAAATACTAGCCTCTAAGTTGGAATTGAAGTCTAAAGTGTTGAACCTCAAGGGAGCAAGAATAATTTCACCTTTGATGGGGTGAAGTTATGGAATTGGCCTTTGGCCATCTCTTTCTTATCTATTTTTTTGGTGAGAATGTGTTTCTAAGGGCAGACTCTAATAACATTTAAGGGGTGAAGATGACTTATTATTTTTAGAATTTTACTGGATAGTTTAATTCCTTTTTTGTTCATTTCAGTCCTTAGGATAGACCCAAGAAGCTTTGTTAGGAGATTTAGAAATTCAAGGATTCCCCTTAGAATTTATGAGTTTTGGCTATCAAAACTTATATAATTTCAGGTATTTCCTATCAAGACTTGATGTATTTTGGGGATTGGAGGCTATTTCCCCAACCCTTGTTCATATGGTTTGACAGAGGCTATAACCAAGCACCTAGTTGGAGAGTTCTTTAGTCCAGCAAAAAGTGCTGGGTTGTAAGGATGTTAAGAGTTAGGATTCATAATTATCCATCAAAATCCTCCCCATGAATCCTAAATACTAACATAATATGATAGGACCATTGATTAATGGAGTGAGAGAAGCAATAGGCAATTGGGCCTTAGGCCTTAAGAGGTGGAGTATTGAGCTATTAGGTATTGCAGGGTTGAGACTTTACATAGAAAGGCCTCACACGAGCCTTTGATACTAACGAAACCTGAAAATTATTTCAGCTAATGAGAATTACTTCCATGTAGATGACAGTCCATTATCATGTTGGGAAAATGATCATTAGCAAAAGTTCTATAAAATTTTGGGTTTGTGGTCTTTGTCCCTAGCCCTTGGTCATATGGTCTGATAGGGTAGTTGTGACCAAGAGCTTCGATAAAAGGGGTTTTAGACTAAGGGGATGGGATATTGGAGCACCAACATATTGGAATATTGGGTATTGGTTGTAATACCATCACATATCTAATACGATGTGATTTAATTTACATTGATAGTAGGTTGGTGGGATGAGTTATGATATGTTAACACCAGAGCGCTCATGTAAATAATGTCTAGTAACATTTAGGTTTGTGAGCCAGAATTATATTATGTGGCTTTTGTGCCTATTTAAAGGTGTGAAACATACTTTAGGGCCAGCGTGCCCGGATATGTATATTTCTTTAAAGGTTGTGAGGCTAGAGAGCCCAAATTGCAATTATGATTGAAAATCATTAATAATAAAATAAGGCTAGCTATGGAGCCCACTCTACGAAAAGAGTATGGGGGGCATAACTCTATAGACAGAGGTACTAGTTTGATGTTTCTTTTGGTGAAAAGTGCACCCTAGGGCCCATGTGGCTTTATAAAGTGCCACATGGAAAATGAAGGCCATACATTATAAAGGATAATGTTTGGCCTAAAAATACCATATTTATTCATTCAATCAATTAATCATTGAGTTGGTTATTTATTATTCAAGAATTCTTGGGGTGGAATCTAGAACTGGCTAATGTGCAATTATTCAGTTAACCATATCGAATTGGATGCATCCCATTTTATGTGAGCTTGGGTGACTCTAGGAGTCTGATGTCTCTGGGAGCTTGGTTCTCTGGTTTGTGAACCTTGGTGGTTCTGGGATCTTGGTGGCTTTGAGGGTTTTTTGGCCCTAATTATGGCTTGGTGCCATGGAGTTCTAGTGGGGAACCTAGTTCAGAGATATTCAGAGAGTCTTGGTTTGGGCTTTGGCACCGAATAAGGGGTTTATTTCGGTTCGACTGTTTAGCTCTTGGACTCCGAATAGTAGCAAAGATCCTATAGTTATAGCCTAAGACTCTAGCCAGTTATAAGTCACCCTGGAAGGTGGGAAATGCAAAGGGACTTGAGCTATGCCACCTGGGTGTTAGTTAGGGGGACATGAGCTTGTGGTTGGAGACTGAGGTTGTTGGGTTTGGTGTTATAGCCAAGGGTTTTTTTGTTTTTTGGAAAAGTGTTTCCTATGGAGTTATTTCCCCAAGTAGGGGGTGACATGTAGGTGAGGCTATAAACCACATGGTCTACAACTCGGAGGAACGTGGAGAACCCACATTGAGATGACTCTTTATGAAAATAAGTGTTCTTTGTGCCATGATATATGATGTGTGTATTTTTACATGTCCTCTCATGTTATTATAATAAACTCTAAAATGGGTATATGTTTTATTATCTATTTTTTTTATGTGCCATGCTTTATTTACGTGTTATTAAGTTGTAAACCCTATTTTGGGTTTGATATATTTAGTGTTAATTCCAATGTGCAAGTTATTTGGTATGCATATTATCATTTATTACATGTGTGATTAAATGGTTGATTATGGCACGGTACGCAGTGTTGAGTATTTCATGCTTATGTCTACCGATAGGCAACATTGGTGTGTTTAAATGGCTCTAATTATGAGCAAGGTTATTGCAAATTATACCGCCCTTTTGAAATTTTCGCATAATAATGGAAATACTTGGCACATTGGGGATTAGTGGACATTAAATAGTGGTATCAAAGCCTAGTTTTCGACACTAGGCCTAATTTGACCTGATTCAAGGTAGAATGAAGAAAATATTTACAAGTTACATGTCACCCACCATTCTTTTGACGAAATTCAAGATGGTGGAGATAGCAGGAATTTCCCTAAATTTGAAAATAGGTGCCACAAAAGGGTATTTGGCAGAGTTACAAGCCAAAAATTAGAGGTTTCTGAATGGAATTTTAGTTACAGAGTGCTAAATTTGTGCCATAGTAGGACACAGGGCCACAGAAAAATATTTTTCCATCTTAACTATGTGAAGTTTCCATCAATCTACTGAATCCAGTTTCAATTACAATTATGAGATTATGGTTATAATGTGGTTGATGACGGTTGTGGTCCCACTAATTTACATGATGGGAGGAATGAGGTTATCACTAGTAATTTCCCCAAAAGGTGCAAGGAGAGGCTGATATAATTTAAAGGTGCAAGGAGAGGTTGATATAATTTTTAAATTGAAAAAAAAAAATGTACTTTAAATTTCATAACCAATAAAAATAATAATAATGAATTAATTATTATATAATAAAATATATTTTATGAATATAAATTTTATTTATAATTATAAATATGATAATTGTAAGATAAATCTTTAGAAAAAAAGATGTGTTTACAAAAATAATTTTTTTCCAATAACTTTATGTTAGAGCAAAAATTTGCATAAAATAATATGAAAATTACATAATTAACAATACACATAAAAGAAATGAAGTTTTGTATAAACATCAAAATTTATTAATAAATTTTACTGCATCAAATAAACTTGATGAAATTATTATCATTTTTCATATTAATAAAATATCCATTGAGTTATGAGGGAACTAAGGAAAAAGAAATACATCAAATAAACTTGATGAAATTATTATCATTTTTCATATTAATAAAATATCCATTGAGTTATGAGGGAACTAAGGAAAAAGAAATACAAAAAGAGATAATGCATAGCTTCATTGTAGATAGAATTGATTTTGAATTTACTTTGACTTGACACCCCAGGAAATGTGTTGATTATGCGTCATGGAATTAGCAAGGGGTTGGTTGTGCACCATAAAAATACTTGGTCGTGCAGTCCTGCACCCTGAAACTCATTGTTAGAGTCCTAGAACTACCTTCCTAAAATTAAGTGAGTAGAAACAACAAGTGTATTGAAGTAATAAAGTACTTGGACTGGAATAAAACGAAAAATCCAACTTCCATTCAACCCTCTGTTTTTTTTTGTAAATCTAAGGTTCTCCATTGATTAAGAGGCTATCAAAAACCCCTTCAGGCATGAAGTAAATATGTCCTCGAAATTTGATGCATGTGACCTTATATTTGCAATTTATATCAAAACCCAAAGTGAATCTTCTAAAATCGCTATACTTCCTCCATGATTTTTCCTTCTTATATCTGGACGTACATGTTACATCACATTCATTCGGTTTGGACCCTTGAACAAGAAATTAACAGATGGGGTTGGTCCAGTAGCAATAATATCCTCACCAATGAAGAGTATGGATTCATCTTATATCCTCACCAATGAAGAGTATGGAGTCGTCTTGTTTAAATGTGACATGTTCTACAACAGAAAACAAAAAAAAACAATGGCCATTGCCTTTGATGATTAGAGCCAAGGATGTGATTGTTGATAAGTTATTACAATCACTATGATTACCAGTACAACAAGCACAAAAAACTGAACTTAATTTTTGTGACCAAGTGAGAATGAATATATACAAAGGTATATGTTTCACTTGCTAATGAACATATTCAAATTCATTCTTAAAGAAAGCATATTATTTGTTGATATTTAGATCCCGCAAAAATTAATGATATTTAGATCCCGCAAAAATTAATTAAATCATAAAGAAAAATACACAATGAGCAAGTAACAAATCACACAAATAAGCACAAAAATTCTACATTGTAAAACTATTCAAGGTAACAAAAAGATTTTGTTATGTAACTTCCATTAGTCTGAATGTAATTTATTGAGATAATTACATTTTAACAATTGTTCTTATTCCTAACATTGTTTTGTTGAACAATTATGTATAAATAAAATAAAATTCTCTATATATAATTTTTAATACAAACTTTTTAATGTGATGTACACTCTCCATATTTACATTTATCTTTACAAAACATTAATTTAAAATGAGTGATCATTTTCTTATGAATATGTTAAATAATCCTTATCAACTAGTTTTCATATAGATCAACCTAATGTCTAACAAAACATACAAATAATAATTTTCAAATATAATAATTTAGTATATTAATTAAAAAATTAAAAAAAATAATCTCATAATTAAATCCATATGAAAAAGTATAAATATTATCTTTAGTTTGATTTACATGTGCAAAATTGTAAAAAGAGTGATAACTATTTAATATAATTCATTGAAAAATGTGAGAGTCGGTTGGTCACAGAAGCATTAGCAGAAAACAATTGTTGAGTGAAATCTAAGTCGCAAGAGAACTAGCAACATTAACCCTAGCATTTCACAAAATAACCGCACCTTCACATTTTCCCCCCTACTTATATGTTAATAAAAAATAAGTAGTTTTTCATAAAAATGATTAGGTTTATTAAAATGTGTAAATAATAATCTTTAAAAAATTAATTTAAAATGAGGAATATATAACAACTATTTTATCGTCTTTACAATTTTGTTCTGTTTTTCTTATATCATGTCCACGAATAAATTTATTGTAGAGAATACGCATTAAACTTTATACCATCCTATTCAAAAATATATTCCACAATCCCACTGCAACATATTCAGAAAATCATAACTGACCATGTTTAAGGCCAGAGCTACTTGAACATGGACCATAAATCTGAGACATACTTATGTTTTTCAACCATGCTTATCGCGATTTATAAGAGTATTTATGCAAACCATAACCTAAACCATGAAGGGAAAACCCCAAGACTAAATTCTTCATTGACATCTTGAGCAACTCTTCTACTTCACTCTATTCACTTCAGATAAATAGGATTACTCATTGTTATATTTATTTAGAAATTACTAATTATGATATATGATCACCATCGCTCCAATGTAAGGAAATTGTACACTAACCATTTTCTAAAATTACTCCTCGGAGCATGTTCATGTCTTTAATGGCTCTAATATTTAATAGATTCGATTAGAGTATTACATTTAACTAAAATTCTATCACTACACAACACCATAAATATTCTCTTACTCCACTCATTTTTACAAATTCTAAACATTGAAATGGCCGAAAAGTTACCAGTTGCAGCCACCAGGTATAGCGATTTTAGAGACGGGTAACTGGACATTTCCAATATGTAATACCAATAATTATTGGTAATACGCAATAACTGTTATATTGTAATAATATGAAATAACATTTTCTTTTGTAACAGAGCAGCCCTGAGAAGAAAACTAGGGTTATCCCTGTATCACAGTAAAACAGATGAACATGAATAGTCTCGGATGAAAACAATAAGACAAACGTGAGACAAGCTCACTCAACACAATGAATTCAATTTCTCAATTACATCACACTTATATAGGGAACTGCACTCACCTAATCCTCCTGGAAACGAGGAAACAAACCTGAATATGTGCAACCAATTCCTAATTACACCCTCTCGTTCAACCACTCACAACTAATTCTATTTCTGCATTATTCTCACATCCTCCCTTAATGGAGAAATGGATTTTCTACAATACCTAATTGACTTCTAAAAACTTCAAATTTGATTTTACCAAGGGGCTTAGTAAATATATCAGCCATATTATCCTTGGTATTACAAAATATTAATTCAATTTCATTCGACTTAATTTTCTCACGTACAAAGTGGTATTGTAACTCAACGTGTTTTGTTCTAGCATGGTAAACTGGATTATGTGCTAATTTGATAGCACTCTGATTATCACAATTGATACATGTTGAACCACTTTGTGCCTCTTCAAGATCTGCAAGAATTCTCCGCAACCAAATAGCTTCACAGGTGGCATTGGTCAAAGCTTTATACTCTGATTCTGTTGACGATAAAGAAACAGTTGGTTGTTTCTTACTACTCCAAGATACGACCCCTGATCCAATATGAAATGCATAGCCAGAGGTAGATCGTCTGTCATCTGGATTTCCTGCCCAATCTGAATCAGAAAAACCTGTCAGTGCAACATCAGATTCATCAGTATACATAATACCTAAATTCATTGTTCCCTTTAAGTATCGGAGAACTTTCTTTGCAGCATTCCAGTGATTTCCTGAAGGCTTAGCCATGAATTGACTAAGGATACTGACTGAGTATGCAATGTCTGGTCTAGTAGTGGTGAGATAGTTCAAACTTCCCACTAACTGACGATATAATGTTCCATCTGCCTCTTTCGATCCATCTTCTTTGTACAACTTTGCATTCTGTTCTAAGGGAGTTGACATAGATTTGCAATCTGTCATATTGAACTTTTTAAGAATCTCCTTTGTATATTTGCTTTGAGTGATCAAAGTTTTACCAGGCTCTCTCCATACCTCAATTCCTAAACAGTAATGCAATTCACCCAAATCTTTCATTTCAAATTCCTGTGACAGCTGAACTTTAATTTCTTCAATTAACTTGTGAGCACTGCCTGTTATAATGAGATCATCCACATACAAAGATATTAAAGCAACATTTCCTTTTCCATCTTTCTTAACATACAAGTTAGGATCATTTTTGCTTTTCACAAATCCATTCTGAAGAAAGAAGGTATCAATCTTTACATACCATGATCTCGGTGCCTGTTTCAAACCATACAATGCCTTTCTTAACCTGCAAACCAGATGCTCCTGTCCCTGTTTGACAAACCCTTCAGGTTGAACCAGATAAACTTCTTCCTTTAAATCACCATTTAGAAAAGCAGATTTGACATCCAATTGATGTATATTCCAATTATGTTTTGTGGCTAAGGCAATCAGTAATCTAATTGTATTCAACTTAGCTACTGGTGCAAAAGTGTCTTCATAATCAATTCCCTCCTTTTGAGCGTATCCTTTTGCTACTAATCTTGCCTTAAATTTATCAATTGTACCATCTGCTTTAAATTTCAATTTGTACAACCATTTGCTTCCAATTGGAACTTTATTTTCAGGAAGTTCCACTAATTCCCATGTTTGATTTTTCATAAGAGAAGCATACTCATCATTCATAGCATTAATCCATGGTTCATGTTGTTTAGCCTGCTCATAATCAAGTGGTTCTTCAACATTCATTATATTAGACATTAAGGCATAGTCTCTATACCTTGCAGGAAGATGAGTCTGTCGGGACGACCTTCTTGGTGCTTCAATGCCTGTGGGTGTTCCATCCATGATTCGTCGGCTTTGAGGTGAATCACCCCCTTGTGATGACTCACTGCTGCTAGATGTGCTCATACTGCTGCTCTCATCCTGATCCTGTACCTGTACCTGTACCTGTTCCTGTTCCTGCTTAATCAAAGTATCAAGTTTGACATGTGCATCATTAGATATATGCCATGCATCATTCTTTGTATTACTTTTATCAGCCTGCTCGTGAAACAACACATCACGACTTGCAAATAGTTTATGGGAACTTGGATCAAACAATTTATAGGCTTTCTGATCCGTACAATATCCAATGAAAACACACTTGATTGACTTGGCATCAAGTTTTCTTCTGTTAGCCTTAGGAATATGAGCAAAAGCAGTACATCCAAAGACTTTGAAATGACTCACATCAGGTTTATAACCATGAAGAACCTCAAAAGGAGTCTGAAAAACTAATTGCTTAGTGGGACACCGATTCTTCAGATAAACGGCAGTGTTAATGGCTTCTGCCCAGAAACCATTTGAGATGTTCTTACTTTGCAGCATACTACGGGCAGGTTCCACCAAGGTTCTATTCCATCGCTCAGCAACACCATTTTGCTGAGGGGTATGTGGCACTGTGAACTGTTGTTGAATTCCATTAGATTTACAATAGGTGTTAAATGCTTTTGATTTATATTCACCCCCTTGATCAGATCTGAGTATTTTAATGCACTTTCCTGTTTGTTTTTCAACCATAGTTCGAAACTCTTTAAAATACTCAAATATGTCACTTTTCCTTCTAATGAAATAGACCCAGGTATACCTAGATCTATCATCAATAAAAATAACAAAGTATGAAGCACCACCAAGAGACCTAGTTTGCATAGGTCCACATGCATCAGTGTGAATTAATTCAAGTATATCATACTGTCGTTTCTCGGTATGAACAGGAAACTCTTCTCTATGCTGCTTACCAAGTGCACAAGCTTCACATAGTAAATGTTCATACTTCATAACAGGAAGACCTTCAACCATTGATTTCCTTTGCAACAACGATAAATCATTGTAATTTAGGTGCCCATACCTGTGATGCCATAATTCTGCTGTCGATGTCTCTTTGGATGTCAATGCAACATGGCGCTTCACTGCCACATCCAATCTGTATAATCCTCCAACTCTGGTACCTGTAGAAACAACCCTGTAGTGGTCTTGAACATCTTTCACAATGCACCCCAGTTTACCAAATTCAACTTTTAAATGATTATCAGTTATAGTGGAAACAGATATCAAATTCTTTCTGAGAGCAGGTACATACATTACATTATGAATCTGTCGCATTTGTCCATTAGGTAAGTACACATTTATTATGCCATAGCCTTGAAATTTAAGTGACCTATCATCCCCTAGGTAAATGTGTGTACCATCAGATTTCTCATAATATTTATCATACCATTCTTTATTACAAGTCATGTGTGCTGATGCACCAGAATCGATGAACCATGCATTCTCATCATCAGTTTCAGCAGACAATGCAGCATCAGAAAGAAATAACTTAAGATTTTTAAATCCATCATTCACTGATGTGTCTCTGTTTATGTAATTTCCATTATGCCTTCTATGTCTTTGATTTGATTCATTATTCTTTCTCCTATAGCAATCTTTAGCCAGATGTCCAGGTTTTCCACAATAATCACATTCAATGTTCCTCTTAACATAAGAATCAGGAGGTGCCATACCTTTCTGCTTTGCTTGAAAACGACCTCTGTTCCTGTCCCACGGTCTCCCTCGGAATGGTCTTTTGCCTCTTGCAGTCAAAGCCAAATCAGAACCATTTGACTCTAGGTCAAAATTTTTCATGCGCTCTTCTTCTTGAAGAAGAATTCCAGCCAATTCGTCAAATGTAGGAGGTGTCGGTCTAGCTGAGAGAGCTGAAATAAAGACTTTATAGTCTAGGACTAACCCCTTCAAAGCAACAGTTACCAAGTCTGTACTGGACACTTTTTCACCAATATCACCAAGCTTATCACTGAGGTCTTTAATTCGGGAAACAAAATTGCTAATGCTCTCATTGGCTTCCATTTTAATAGATAGCAGCTTTGTTTTTAAAAATAAAATACGGTTTGCATTAGTAGTTTCATACAAACCTTTAAGAGTGTCCCAAGTTGCCTTGGAAGTTTCACAGTCCCGAATGTGAGGAATAATATTGTCCTTCACTGACATGCGTAGCAGCACCCTTGCTTTCATTTCACGCTTCTCCCAATCTTGAGTGGCAACAGGAGGTTGAGGCTTGGGCTCGTCACCTTTGACAATCGTCCAGAGATTGTATGCCTCCAGTACTGTTATGAGCTTAAATTTCCAGTTTACATAATTTTCTCCATCAAGTTTTGAAGACTCATTTAAATAGGAGTCGGCAAGTGGATTAGCCATTTCACTGATAATGACCAGCTTCTAACACCGTGGTCTTAAAGCCCACAAGGACAAATTAATTTTCAATAAATTACCAATGAAGCCACGAGCTTCATATAATAAAATCCAAAAAAAACCTTTAAAACCTTTAAAAAAAAAAACTTTTTTTTTTAAAGGTATTTTTTAACTTAAAAAAAACTTTTCACCGTTGTACATAAACACAACCCTTTGTGAAACTAACTCGATACATGAAAACACTTTATGGTAACGGTTCCACGCTCACCGCACCAAACTAACAAAATAAAGTGGAACTTGACTGCTGCTGTGTATTTGCAAAGTTGTGAACGCAGCTCACCAAAATAACAAATATACCGATCCAAAAAGACCGATCCAAAAATACCGATGTCAAAAACAATACCGATTCAAGCAAACTCTGCGTTTGAATTGATTAAACTCAGTGGCATACCTCGTGGGCACTCTCCGTGCTACAGCGTAGACCAATTTTTCATTTTCCGCTGCTCAGCAAAAACGCATGATCCGATTGCTGTTCCGAAAGGGCGTGGGTTCATATGAAGGGGTCGATTGCTGTGACAGTGCTTCACGCGCTCAAAACCTTTGAAGGCCGCTCAGCAAGAACGGGACTCCCTCAGCACTCGATTTCTGGTATTGCTGTGACAGTGCTTCACGCGCTCAAAACCTTTGAAGGCCGCTCAGCAAGAACGGGACTCCCTCAGCACTCGATTTCTGGCAAACTCGACTTCTGGCAAAGAGTCAAATCCCTGTTCTGTCTACACGTGCTATGCACGAATTGCAAACTCAGAAAAAACGCAGCCAAGTTAACACAGGTCGGGCTCAAACACTGCGCACACTCTAATGGCAGAGTCACTCACTTCCCGCGAAGAGGAGAGAGGCGCAGACAAAAGAGCTCCGATACCAAATTAATAAAACAAACACAGCTATAAAACACCAGCAAATGTGAGACAAGCTCACTCAACACAATGAATTCAATTGCTCAATTACATCACACTTAAATAGGGAAATGCACTCACCTAATCCTCCTGGAAACGAGGAAACAAACCTGAATATGTGCAACCAATTCCTAATTACACCCTCTCGTTCAACCACTCACAACTAATTCTATTTGCACATTATCGCAAATACGCAATAACTGTTATATTGTAATAATATGAAATAACATTTTCTTTTGTAACAGAGCAGCCCTGAGAAGAAAACTAGGGTTATCCCTGTATCACAGTAAAACAGATGAACATGAATAGTCTCGGATGAAAACAATAAGACAGAAGCAAACATTCAGAGGTTTCCAAAACCAGAGACTCACAAGAGGCAAACGATTTGTATAAAAAATGAATAATTTAAGTCGTCAGATCCACCAGGCCTCAGCAGCTCACTGATGTTCGAGCAAATTTGAGATGCGATGGCATCTCAACCATTTGATCTGTCAATCTTCACCGTCGATGAAACAGACGTTTGATTGTGGGGTCCACGTTTGAATAAGGACCATTCAATTTTACATGTGATGTATAAGTTTATGTGTTGTGTATGCACACATGTATATCAACATACATAATTATTTCTTTAATATTTCCCATTACTTCAACATATCACTGACACAAAGCATATTATCATCACACACATGCTCATTAAATCACACACATATGTATATGTGTGTGATTTAATGAGCATGTGTGTGATGATTGTATGCTATGTGTCAGTGATATGTTAAATTATTTATGCAATAACTCGTATAGAATATAATCAAGGTTGTTGTGTTGTTGTTATTGAAGTTGCTTAGGACAAAAATCGTACAAAGCACAGGCTTTGTAGGAATGCGCTCTTGGTCCATGTGAAGGCCTTGGAAAGATGGATCGCTACAGAGACCGCTAATGAGTGAAGGGAATGCCTGAGCGTGGAAAGGGAAAATACAAAGAGAATCAAAGAGAATAAATGATGTAAATGAACCTATTAGATTTTGGAGAGAAAAATGGATTGCTCAAGGGCCTAAAGGGTATCTGAAGACCTCGGAAAAGCAGCAACTTGGAGGTTTTTGAGGTTCGGTACTTTGGCTAGTGGAAGGTACTAAATATGTACCCGGAAATGGGCTAGTAGATGCCCATGAATACAACAACAAATCGATTTTTATAGATAAGTAGTAATTCAGTTGTATATCTTGTTTTTTGGTATTTTGATATATGTGTTATGAATTGAAATTTTAAGAATAAAATACTTGTGAACTGATTAGTGGTTTTCTGAGAAAAAACTTACCATTAATTCTCACAAATTCAGGATTTGGTTTTAGCAAGTATAGCATTAAAAAAAAATTGGTGCTCCAAGGTAGAAATTCAAGACTGTGGAAATAAATGTGGTTGTAAAACAAGACAGGATCGATGTTGGAAAAACATCACACTTAGTTGTAAGGCAAGTTGTCGCAAGGATGGTGACAAGCCAAGATAGCTTCGTAACATAATTTTATATTGGGTTTTTATAGGGATTCAGGTGGTGTAACCAAGAAGTAGGAAATATAACAAGCCTCCTATAGGAAATGACATGTATTATACAATATTAATAGGTCTTTGGATAGGTCATGCCAAATTTATATTAGGTTATACCAAGTAATCACAAGTTTATAAAAAATTCATGATATGTTTATGACAGATTACCATAGCTGGGTTTTTCACTTTGAGATCATCAGATTACAAGGGGTTAAGATAGGTCATACACATTATATTATAGGTTGTCACAAGATGGTGGTGAGCTATGACAACTTTGTAACAAAGGCATATATAAGTTTTTGTTTCAGGGATATAGGTAGATGATTGCGTTATAACAGGTGCACTAGTTACAATCGGTGAAATAGTCATATTTAAGTGATATGCATATTAAAATATACAATAAATTGTCATAGGTAGGTGACAGGGTCATATGCAAGTTGTCATAAGTTCGTCACAAGTTGGTGATATATTAATTATAGGTTATCGCAGATTTTGTTGCAGGTAGTTGAAAATATCATAACAGGTTATAACCCGTTTATAACATGTCTTCTGATTGAATTATTACATTATGATAGTAGGTTGTAGAAAGTATGAAATGGATCTTTTACACAGGTTATGATATACCATAGGGCCATACTAGGTGTCATGGAAGGCATATGACAAGTTTATGGCAAGTTGTAACATGTTTTCTAACAAAATTTGTATACAAATTGTGACAGACCTTTATTTATCTCTTGAGTACATGATGTGATAAGTCATCCAACAGGTCTTAACAGGTGAACAACATGGTTGACACAGGGCCATCATGTGTTATGGTGATGATTAATGACAGGTTATGACAGGTTTTATCACATGTCATAATAGGAATATTACAAGTTATAGCAAGTTGTCATAGATGGGTGATAGGGTTATAAGAGGTATACTAGGCTATAGGTAGATTTGTCACAGGTAGGTGGGAGGTACCTTACAGGTTGTAACAAAATTGTCATAGGTAGGTGGAAATATCATTGCAAGTTACATCAGATGGTCACAGATGGTGATGATTTTTGTAACAGGATTTTGATTGGTTTGTCATTGAATGATAATAGGTTGTAGCAGGTTGTAACAATATTTTGACAAGCTTTGTATGTAGGTTGCAACAACTTGTAACATGTTGATACAACTTTGTTAAGACTTTCTATTGCATAAATTCAGAAAGAGCAACATGTGTGAAGACAACTAGAAATGTGAAAAGAAATATGTTTGGATATAGGGATTGTATGAAGGGAATTATATGAAGGAATAATGCCTATGGATGAGGCACATGGAAGCCAAAAGTTAGCTATGATTTTTGCATCCCATAAAAAATTATACTTCATAATATTTTTTATATTATGTGTTGAATGTTATTGGTTTTTTATTTCTATTTCTAGAAACAAGAAAACATATGTGTATATGTCCTTATTTATGTTAAATGTGTATGATATAATTGCTACAGTTATTAATGTTATTTTTTGTTGACCTCTAGGAATGATGTTGGTGGTGTTGGAAGTGCACACTCATTGGTATAGGGAAAGAACCTCTCGATCCAGTTGATGTGCAGAGGGCACTTGAAGTGTGGGGGAAGCCCTAGGAGGAAGCCAAGGAAGAGGGAAAAAATTGTGAGATTTTGTGGCAACAAATTCAAATTGTAGGCATATCATGCACTGAGCAAAGTCCATAAAATAAGGGGGTAAGGAATGTAATACCCCCATTTGTCTAATTCAATGTGATTAAATGTACATTTATATTAGGTCTATGGGTCAAGTTATGATATTTTAAGGCTAGAGCGCCTATGTAAAAGATCTATAGTGACATTTAGGCTAGTGAGCCAAAATTATATTATGTGGCCTACATGCCTATGTAAAGACGTGAATAAACACACACACACACACACACACACTTTAAAGGTTGTGAGGCTGCAGAGCATGAATTTAAATTATTACTAAACATTATTAATAATAAAATAAATTTGGCTATGGAGCCCACTCCATGGAAAGAGTACGGGGGATGCAACTCCAAAGACAAAGGCAACAGTTGATTGTTTCTTTTGGTGAAAAGCACAATTTAGAGCCCACATCGCTTCAGGAAGTGTCACATGGAAAATGGAGGCCATGCATTATAAAGGGGAATGTTTGTACGATAAAGATAATATTCATTCATTTAATTGGTTAATCATTTAGTTGGCTATCGATTAGTTGGGGAATCTTGGGGTGGAATCTGAAACTACCTGAGGTGTGGTTGTTCAGTTAATAGTGTTGAATTGGATGCATCCCATTTTATGTGAGTCTGGGTGGCTCCCAAAGTATGATGACTCGAAGAGTTTGGTGCTATGTTTTGTAAACCCTGGTGGTTTCAAGAGCTTAGTGGCTATGGGGGTTTGTTGACCCTAGTTATGGCTTGGTTCCATGGAGTTTTTGTGAAGAAATCGGTTCAAAGATGAGTCATAGAGTCTTATTTTAGGCTATGGCACCGACTAAGGGGTTTATTTCTATTCGATTGTTTAGAATTTGGATATTAGACAACAATGAAGCTCCTGGAGTTGCAAGTCAAGATTTTTATAACCAATCATAAGCCACCTTGGAAGGTGGGCACTAACAAGGGACTCGGGTTGTGCCAATTGGGTGTCGATCAAGGGGACATGAGCCTATTGATGTAGATTGGGGATATTGGTGTTAGTGTTGTAGTCAAAGGGTTTTGTTGTCAGTTGGAAATTTTTTCCTATGGAGTTGTTGCCACATCTCGAGGGTGACCTATGGTTGATGCTATGAACCACATGGTCTATGGCCAAGAGGAATATAGAGTGCCTGCAACTAGTCAACTCTTTTATAAAAATAAGTATTCCTTTTTCAATGATATATGTTATATGTATGTTTCCATGTGCTCTCATGTTCTAATAATAAACCCTAAAAAATATATTTATTGTATTATCTACTATGTGTATGCGAAATTATTTATTTATGTGTTATTGTGTTGTAAACCCTAGCTGGGGTTTGATATATTTATTTATTAATTTCGTTCTGAAAGTTATTTTGTATGCATGTTATCATTGATTACACGTGTGATTAAATGGTTGATTATGACATGGTACGTAGTGCTAAGTAATTCCTGCTTATGCCTATTGATAGGTAGCACTAGTGTGTTTAAATGGCTCAGATTATGAGCAAGGGTATTGCAAATTATACTAGGGTTTTTGAATATTTTCCATGGTAATGGTAACACTTGGAAAATTTGGCGTTATTATTGCCCTTTAGAGGCTAAGGACATTACATTATCCAACTCTTGATGTGTATGCGAAGTTAAATCCAAATACTAATGGGCCCAACAAGTTTTTTGGGTAACGGGATTGATCACCATTGGTTGGCATCTATATCAGATTGGGGAAAATGTGAGTGGGATTTATCATGGGTGTAAAAATATTGGTGGGTTGATAACCTAGGAAATGAGGTGTTAGCAAATGAGTGAATCAAAGGTTTCAATAGTATTTCACACTATGTGATGCAAGCTCTCGTTATATTGGGTGTTGGCAGACTCCCAAAAATACTACTAGTGTGTAACCCCACCCTCGATAGTAACAAAAATTGATGATACCATCTATTTCAAAAGTTCAAGTATCATTAGATGACATAGATGTTTCATCATATTAGCTTTTCAAGTTGTTTTCATTGTGACAAACACACTCCATAATTTTACCTACACTTGAATTTTGGAGCCTACTATGGATCTTGCGATCGGTCATTCCGTGGTCACTTCCTAATAAGTCAAGGCCACCAGCTCACACATGCTCAATTTGCAACAATTTCATGAGCACATTCTTTTATTAAAGCCTCAACAAGCATAGCACAATCCATTAAAACAGTTCATGTGAAATGGTCAGCCCATGTCGATAGTTAGTGCACATTGTTATTGAAAATCCCTCACTTCTGGTTGTGTTTGTACTTCTATTATGGTGATTTTTTCAAATTGTCGCTTTTGCGCACCTTCACTTTCACGAGTGTCTCTTTTTGCCTTCGAATTTCACGTGTGTTTTCTTTTACTTTAATTTGTGTCATTTTCATTTTATCTTCACTTTGAAATATGTTTCTTTCACTATCATTCGTGTATCGTAAGTGTAGTTCTCCCTTTTCTCTTCATATAGGAAATGTCATCTTTTGGCATGTGGAGTGTCACATAGTGCTCGGAAGCTAGTTTTGGTGTGTTTTAAGGGGTAATATATTCATTAATAATTTATACTTACCATGTAAGTATGTAACGCACTCATTCCCAAGGTTTCAAGCACTTTCACATGAGTGTTGTCACGGTCGTTGCAAAGTGTATATTTGGTGTTGTACTTGTCATAAGTTCTTGCAAAGCCATCACTCTAAGGGAATTATGTTTCTCATGTGTTCTGGATGATCTATGTTGTGTCATCAAGTGTTCTAAGTGTGTGATTGTAATCAAGTCTTGTCACTATTCACATCAGTTGCACGGATCCGACACTTAGTCAAATTTGGAAAACTTCCTGACTAGAGAACCTTGCTTAATCCAACCCTCATGAATAGTGCATTGCACATTCTCAGCCCTCAAGCTGCAATCTGGCCTCTTGGCATCACACAATGCATAGTTCCTGCCTTCCAGGGCTATGCGTTGAACAATCACAGTGCTCAAGCCCGACCCCTTGAGCTCCAAAACTGCACAATCCTTCTCTCTAGTCAAGCTTGAACTATGCATTGTGTAGTATCAGTCCTTAATCCCAAACCTTGAGCTCTTGAATTGTGTAATTTCATAATCACCTAGCCTCCTCTACCTTCCAAAATTGCGCAGTGGGAAAAATCATTGCTTAAGCCCTCAGCTTGGCTCCCTAAGCTCCCAACTACGGAATATTTTTGTTGAGCCCAAGCCTGAATTGTGCATTGTGCAGTCCCAAGGCTTATTTCATGAGCTTCAGCCCTTGAGTTTCTAAATTGTGCAGTCCTTTTTTCCAAGCCTCTAGAGCTACACATTTTGTAGTCTCAATGCTCAATCTTATAGCCTAAGTTCTTGAGTCCCTCAATTGCACAATCATCTAACCCTAGCCATCTTGAATTGTGAATTGTGTAGTATCAAGCCTTGGTCCCTGATCTTGGCCTATATAACTACAAAATTGTTGAGTCGGTCACTCAACTAGTCACCAATTCTATCCCTAACAAGTGATTTCATGAAACATCTAAGGTTAGGGTTTTATCAAACTAATGTCGTCTTGTCATGGGTGGATTGCAATCGTGGGTAATGAAGTATGTCATGATAGGATGATGATGAAGGATATTGAGAAGGAGACCATGCTAGAAGATGCCTAAGGAGATGAAGAGATAATATGATCATCAGGCAAGAAGATGAAGGAACATTGGATTACAACACAAGACCAAATATCAAGACCACATGAAGACTCCATCTGATTCACAACCCTTTGGAGGGTGAATATGGAGAAAAAATCATATCTCTAATAAATAAAAAGCAAGAAGAAGGATAGATTGGAACTGCCACATCATTATGAAATCCATTTCATCATTGTCATGTCTAATCATGAGTAATCATATGCCACATAATTTTTGTGGGTTATGTAAATTTCTATTCGAAATGCATTGTAAAGTAGAAGTCCAAAGGACATGTATAGAATATGAAGAGTCATGTAAAGAAAAAGAGTCATACGAAGTTAAACAGTCATAAGGGTAGTCAAAGAGTCACAAATAAGGTGAAGCATCACCTCCCATTGGTTATATATACACCCTAATTGTATGAGAAAAGGAATTTTCACCTTGGCTCCTCCCGCAAGGCATTAGAGAAACAAGCTAGTTATTTTGGGGAGCATGTAGTGGCTCCAATGCTCCACTATTGGAGTTATTCATGTTTGTTGCATACATGTGTCTCAAAACTTTTATTTAATATTTGAAGCCTGATGGCCAACACTTTCTTCATGCATGGCTTACGAATATTTGTAAGATTATTTTGTGAATTTTTATAATTCATTTTTGTTTCACCTGCACTAAAGTAGTTGAACTATTTTGGTTATTTTAATTATTATCATCTTGAGAATGTGTTGTAATGTTTTCTATTATAGTCTCATATGTGGACTATTCCACTAGATGTTAGATGGATCCTCCCTGTTTGTGTCGTTTGCAATGATCATCGCATATTTATGGAATATTTCGATGTATATTAGATGGATCCCTCTTGTTTGAGTGTATCTCTACTAAGTTGGTACTGTTACCTCTCTCTTAGGGGCTCACTTTTCTTCCCCTTTGAATTAGAAGAACGTTGACACACCTACAACCGAACACTCAGCATGCACTCTCACTTGCTTTTCGAAGGCACATATTCATTCCTCTCTCTTGCTGACAGTTAGTGCCAAGAAAAACCACCAAGAAAATGGTAACCAGGTTGTATTATAGATGGGGTTCCTATCCCAAATGGTGTGAGGTCTAATGGGACTACATATCAAGGAGACCCCCTTGGTTGACATATTTCCCACACCCGCCAAAAAATGGTGCTAGAAGGAGGGTTAGATGAAAAGTTGTGCCCATTGAGCTTGTTTTGAATCTCTTATCCTAAATGGCTCATTCTCAAATCATTCTCCCAGGGTGTTTCTCTAATTTATCCATTTGTCAATTTTCAATCCTCGATTAACCTCTTTATCACTTTTGTCAATTGAAGTTTGATGGTGAGGATGGAACATCCATAATTGAGTAAATTTCTGATTTTATGAAGTTTTGTGAATCTTACAAAATCGATGATGAATATTTTTCTTGTGTGCTTTTCTTCCTCACCCTTTAAGTGTGTTAATCAATGGTGTCATACCTTACCATCTGCTTCCATCCATTCTTTTATTAATTTCCTCCAGGAGCTTTATCAAGCCTTCGATTGGTGTGATTACCAAGATGTTCTTAAAATAATTAATCAGTTAAGAATGAAACCTAATGAATTAGTTGAGGATTTCTCTAATCAACTCCTTCACCTTTGTTGTGAATTTTCTGAAGAAGATATAGATTGGGATTTATTAAAACAAAAGTTTGAATGTTTGGTTAATATCTCCTTGCATGGTAAATATGAACCCCCTAATGTTTTTACTTCCCCAAACCTTGTAAATCATGAGACACCTCTAATTCCAAAGGAGGAAATTACTACTCCCTTTGTTCCTTGTCCTCCTTTTTCAGTTCTGATGAGGGTGCCTCCATGCAATTATAATAAAGTTGGGAAATATCCACATCAAATTCCTACTCCATCTTATCATCCTCCTTCTAATTTTCATGATTCAAATTCAATATAGGAAATATTGAAATGGCTCATGAAGCCTATGGTGAAAACCAATTTTTTCATTCCTCAAGATGGTATTAACACTCACTACTCTAGTCTTGAATCTAATTTGGAAATTTTTCATCCCCTACCATCTGGATTTCATGACTATGTCTATCATGATCTTCTTAATAAATCTTCTCCATTAACTAGCTCTTCATGCTCTTTTAATTTTCTAAGTGATTGTTCAAATTGCGATCAGATACAAGGCAATCACACTACACTAGTAGAGGAGGAGGAAAGTGAAGATAATTTTGATCTCTCTTCCATTTTTCAAATTCCCCCATGTGAATATGATGCACTTCCATTATTGGATTATTTTTAATCTTCTAATATCGGTAATGTATCAAATTTAATCAATTCTCCCAATCAATTTGTAACCTCGGGAAGCAATCATTCTGATGATGATGAACATGTTGATGTATGTGATCATGAACGCCTAGGTGCATCAACTCATCTTCTAATTCCTTAAGAATATTTCAATTTTGAAGATTTAGATTTAGAATCGGATCTATTCAAAGGATATGTTATTACTGAAACACCCTCTTCATCTCATGATCCATTGTGCCCCATTGCTTTTGATGCACCTACTTGTGATGGAGACACTCCATGCTCTTCAATTTATTGATTCAATGGGTTAAATTATCAATTGGAATGAGGTGCTGAGGATATCCATGATGAAAAAGAAAACAACCAAATCATCAAGTATCCCTTATATCCCTCATCATCTTTTGTTTTTTATAAAGGCAATTCTTCAAATCAGCATGCTCGGGGAATTTCCCTGATTCATTCATCTTCGGATTTGCAATAAGAATAATATTTCGACTTGAGTAATCCAGTTGTTGAAGTTGTAAAATATGATCAAATTAGTGAAAAATATGGTTTCCATCTGGTTAGTAGTGGTCTTATTGAAATAATTGGTAGTAGTTATCCTCACACCGTGCATGATCTAGTTCAATCTTCAAAAAATTTACAATCCTTAAATGTTTCGAGACTTGTCATGGATTCAAGGCAATTCAACTTTTGTTGATGGTTATGTCAGGATCTTGCAACTCTGGTAAGGGCCCTGAACTAAGTCAAATCTAGTTTCTCTCGCAAAATATTTCTCTTTGCGTGGTTTCATTGGATGTAAATTCATTATTTAAATATGTTTGGTACTGCGGATGTATTCTTTCGAGCTTTAAATATTGTATTTATGATTGGATTCATGAATCTTCTTCAGTTGATTCATCTTCATGCAAATATTTTGTATCAAACTCAGGTTTGGAATGTGTTTCTCTCGTAAATTTATGGAATTGAGAAGTTAATAGTTTCAAAGACTATATTTGGTTGAAGGAATCATGCCTATTAGATTTGTTTCTTAACAGTCAGCTCCTAGTTTTTCTTGTGAATTTTATATCGCAAATATTTCCCTTCATCGCACTTAACATCCTCTTGAGTGATAATGAATGCAAAAATTATCTGGAGAATCAAATTATTCTTCACTCATCGTATCCTCACTAGTTTCCCATGTTTGTTGTAATGACATTCATTTTCACTCCTTTCGATGATTACGATGCTAGTGCAATATGTTACCAGCCACAAGGAAATCATTTGTTACATTTATCATGTGAAGAAGATGATTCATCTATTGAAAGCATTCTTAAAGATGTTCAAACTGATCTATCCTTATTATTTTCTAACCAAGAATATCTTGCTACAAACGGTCCATCTGATCTTAATATTAAATGAAATTTATTTTATCATTTTCCCACCAGTATATTTGATGACAGTTATTTCACAATGAATATTTATGGCTTATCTTGTTATTCATATGCTTGTCAAGAAATTCAAGCACTTCAACCTTCACTGATGGTTATGTTTGGCCCTTACTATCTTGACCAACCTTGTGAATATGATAATATTCATTTTCCCTTACAAGATTCTCATCCTGATCCCACGCTTTTAATTACAAAATCATATTTTCAAAGACTTCAGGATTATCAACAGGATTGTTTCGAGTTTCATCATCCAATCATTGAATGGTTGGAGAAATCTTACCTAGAAAGCTCCATCGTGAATAACCGTTTCGATATTTCCTCATGCTTGCTAAGGAGTATAGTGAACATGAATATACATTTGCAAGAAGCTTCCAAGGTTTTTTTAACGTTGGTCTTCATCAAGGTAATAATGCGAACTGGTTAAAAGTAGTGGTTGAGACAAAAAAATTTGCCGACATGAAAGGCCTTCTTTTTTATGTGCAAGTTATTCAAGCTCTTATATTTTTTGTTGAAAATTATTTTATCTCATTTTTAATTGGTCATATCTTTGTGATTGCGGGTTGGGAAAAACTACGTTGGCTACATTCAAAATTTCATTATACATAACCTTGACATTCTAACTAGTTAGGTTAGGAGTAGGTTTAGCTACATGTTAGTTTCCTTTGCACATTCATCATGCACCCATTTTCATATTTTCTATTTTTTTTCTAAATTTTGTATTGCTTCCTCTTTTCTGTTAGCCTCCTTTTGTTTTTTAACTCTTAGTTTTGTTTCCTTATTGTGTTTTGTCTTTTATGTCTTGCATGAAGGGCATCCTATGTGGGCTCGAAAGGTAATGTGGAAAAATAGAAAAGTATTTGCGACACAGCAACAATTGGCTAACTCTATGTCCTTCTTCCTTGTCTTTGTTACACCTTTTAGTCAATGGTGTTCCAAAGGAAATACGATCCTTGCATAAGGAAAGCCTTGTTTTGAAATATGATCTATATGTATATTCTGGAAACCTCATGCCTACACTCGGGTCATTATGTTTCGATGTTTTTAGGCTGATGAAATCAAGTAGAGAAGGACAAGGGGAAAATAAAAATGAGAAAACCAATATCATAGGTATTATATATGCTTCTCTGAAGGGACAACCTCTTCTGATCTCAATAAGTCAAGATCCCTATTCCACCCAAGAAATAAATAAGTGTCGGTGCACAGTCCTATATATAAAATAAATAAATAAAGGCGAAAGAAGAGAAAGGATTCCTATGTAGAGAGGTGAATCAAGCGACTCCGCCAAGGTACTTTCTAGGCTTTCGAACAGTAGATCAATTTTTGAGTCCCTAAAGTGACTCTATCGGGGTATTGTCCAGGATTTTTGGTAGTGGAGAAACACCAAAGATGGAAAACTACACTGTGAAAATCTAAAGCTTGCAATTTTTATTACCATTTCTTGATTTGAAACATTGTGTGATCATTTACCTTATGATTTTTTTAACCGAGTAAAGGAGTGAAGGGGAATATGTTTATGCATAGGGTCAGTGGGGAAGCCATGGTAATTTGAATGATGAATCAATACTCCCTGAAGAAATAGACCCTACACGAAAGAATTGACCAAGGCATAGAAGCTGGATTTCTACCAGATTGTTACCAAGAGTTATCGCTACGAAAAACACCCTCCAAAATTTTACCTACACTTGAATTTTGGATGCTGTTGTGGATCTTTTGATCGGTCGTTCCGTGATCACTTCCTCATTGGTCGAAGTCACTTTCTCACACATGCTCAATTTAAAACATTTCATGAGATACTTTGACTTAATTGTAAAACAAATCAGAGGAGAATATTCCATGTATAATCCTAGATTAAGCCAATACAGAGAAACAATTTTAGATCTGATTAAAGAATTGCTTGAAATTGACTTTGTTGTAATTCCTAGAAAATAGAACATAGAGGCACACGGTTTAGAAACTTTTGCTAGCACCTGCATTCTTCCTTTTCAGCCAAATCACCAATATACAACAGAGGTATGAAACAGGCCTAATATACCTGAAAACTTAAAATATTGGCATATTTTTACACAAGATACTCAAATCTATCACTTTATGAATGCTGAGGGAGAATTCCATAATTCTAACATAAACACTGATTGTACAGTAGATGAAATTATAGATAATGAGATAGATGTAAATAATTTAGATTTCACTGAACCCACTAAATTCACTCAAGTAGAAATAGATAAATTAGAAAAGGTAGAAATAAAATAAATAGCAGACGATGATTCTGAGATTTTAAACCTTAAGAATAATTTTTTACCTAAAGGATTAGCCACTTTAGAAGATATTTTTGATTCAAATGATGTTGCAAGAAAACCAAAAATGGAACCATTAATATCAGACATAGAAGAATGAAATATAGGAACAGAACAGAAACCTAAGCTTATCAAACTTTCCAAAGCATTACCTCAAGATGAAAAACTAAAATACATAGCTCTATTTAAGGAATTTCGGGATGTATTTGCATGGAGTTATGAAGACCTTAAATCTTATGACACAAGCATCATTCAACAGAAAATACCTATAAAAGAAGATCAAAAACCATTCAAAAATAAGCCTAGGATAATCAACCCAGTTCTTATGCCTTTGATTGAAAAAGAGTTAAAGAGGATGTATGAAGCACAGATCATTGCACCTATCAGATATTCTGATTGGGTTTCAAACTTAGTTCCCACTTGGAAGAAAACAGGGGAAATCAGACTTTGTGTTGATTTCTGGAATTTAAACAAGGTGTCCCTAAAAGATAACTACCCTCTCTCCAAGATGGATCATATTTTACAGAGGGTGGTTGGTTCATCCAGGATTTCATTGCTTGATGGATTCTCTAGGTATAATCAAATCTTAATCCAACCAAAAGACCAACCAAAGACAACATTTACTACTCCGTGGGGTACTTTCATGTATTTGAAAATTCCTTTTGGATTAGTGAATGCAGGAGCCACTTTCTAGAGAGCTATGGATATAGCTTTTGCCAAAGAAATTCATGATTTTCTTGTCATTTATCTAGATGATATAGTTGTATTTTTAAAAACTGACAATGAACATCTAGATCATCTGAGACAAGTGCTTATTAAATGAAGAAAATTTGGTATTTATTTAAATCCAAAAAATACTCTCTTTAGACTTGAAGAAGGTAAACTCTTAGGAAATATAATATCAAAAGAAGGAATTAGGATAGACCCAGCTATAATAGAGGCCATTTTGAACATAATTCATCCTAGAAATATTAACGAATTGTAGGATTTCTTAGGTAAGATCAATTTCCTCAGAAGATTCATTTCAAATTTAGCAGAAATAATTAGAGAACTGAATAACATGTTGAATAAATACTCAGCACTTAAATGGACAGTAGAGGCCAAAAAATCCTTTGAATCAATCAAACAAGCCCTTACAAGAACATCAGTCCTAATAAGTCCTGATTTCAAAAAAGATTTTATCATTTTTTCTTTTGCTTGAAAATATACAATTGCAGTAGTCTTGTTGCAAAATAATGATCAAGGTTATGAACAGCGCATTTTTTTTCTTCTGCAAATCACTAATTTATGCCACACTAAAGTATAACATTATGAAAAAAATGCACTTTCTTTAGTAAAGGCTATTAAAGACTTTAGAGTGTATATCTTATATTCTCACATTATTGTATATGTTTCAAATTTAGTAGTGAGGGACATTCTGACTCAGAATGGACCTGATGGTAAGAGAGGCAAATGGATTACCACTATTTTGGAATATGACATAGAAATTAAGCCCACCAAACTCATTAAAGGCCAAGGTTTAGCCAAACTCATGGCCGAATCAAACTGTCATGCCTTAGATATAAATTTTATTACTCAATTAGATGACCAAGAAGAGATGGTGACTCCACAGATCAGTGAAGCTCCCTTAGATTCACCTTGGCATGAAAATATCATATTTGTCTTACTAAAATTACAATCTCCTTCTGGATTTTCAAGAACTAAATCTAGATTCCTAAAGTTAAAAATAATGAAATATTGTATCATAGATAATGCGTTGTTTTGGAAAGATTATGGTGGAATTTTATTGAACTGTTTACTTAAAGGTCAAGTTGATAAAGTTATGGAAGAGCTTCATGCAGGTGAATGTGGAGGACACCTTTACTTGAAATCAACTGCAAATAAAATCTTGAGGGTAGGTTTTTACTGGCCCACACTTTTTGCAAATGTAAGAAAGTATGTGACCTCCTGTCACAAATGCAAGATCTTTAAAGGGAAGAAAAAACTACTACCTTTACCCTTCAAACCCATCTCCACAGAAATGCCATTTAAGAAATGGGGTCTAGACTTCATTGGTGAAATTCACCCACCCTCCTCAGCCCAACACAAATGGATTTTGATAGCCACAAACTATTTTACAAAGTGGATAGAAACCATTCCTTCTAGACAAGCCACTAATTCTGTCATAGTCTCATTTCTTTAAAACAATATACTATCTAGATTTGGATGCCCCCAAAAGATCATTACTAATAATGCAGCTACTTTCAAGTCTAATAAAATGATTGATTTATGTAGCAAATACCACATTAACCTTGGCCATTCCACTGCCTATTACCCTCAAGGTAATGGACTTGCAGAACCCTCTAATAAAAGCCCGGTTAATATCATCAAGAAACTATTAGAAGACAATAAAAAAATCTAGAACAAAAGGTTAGTTAATGCCTTATGGACAGAGAGACTCACCACAAAGAATTCCATTGTTACATCCCCTTATCAACAATTATATGGGCTGGATTTTGTTTTTCCATCCTCTTTAGGAGGGCCAGTGATGAAGATGATCCAAGAACTACATGTAGAAACCAATGATATCCAGAGAAGGATAAATTAGACCATACACTTGGAGAAAAATAGGGACTAAGTTTATGTCAAATCACAAGTTATCCAAGATAAAATTAAAAAATTATTTGACAAGAAAACAAAGGAATTTCTACATAGGTCATAAAGTTCTTAAATGGGATTCAAGAAGAGAAGATAAAGGTAAACATGGTAAATTTTATTTTCTATGGAAAGGTCCCTATATCATTTATGGTTACAAAGGTAACAATGCATTCTTTTTGAAGGAGATAGATGGATCAGATTTGCCAAGTGGACTTGTCAATGGTAGGATTCTGAAGCATTACTATTCACCAGATTAACAATAATTCATTTTGTTTACTTTTCTCATTCTACATAACATTTCAAATCATAGATTGGATTGGATGTTTTTCTTACAAAGTTGAAGCCCGAAGAGAAGGCCCTAAGCTTTGAAAGACAAAATATCATAGGTGTGAATAAAGCAGAGCTCATAAAATAGTTACAAGGTAAACACAGTCAAATTTCAAAGGCTACTGATCTTAAAGTTCTTGACATTTCACTAAGAAATTCCATCCCCGTGTGGAGCCACTATTAGGAGACTATAATAATAGGATTCATAATCTTGAATTGACTATGATTAGTCTTGTAATATGTACATACTTTTCTTTCTGCAAATTGCTTTCCCATATTAAAAAATTTAAAGAGGGTAAAAGTCCTAAAATAAAAATCAAAGGAATGAAAGAAAAAGATCAAAAAAGAATATAAAAAATGAACCCCAACAAAAAATAGATAAAATAGATCATGAAAGTGATGCAAATTCAAATGCCACTACTTTTTACTTTTCTTTTCAAAATAAGATTGTGTGCAGCTTGTCAAAAATTCCACAATCCATGAAGATCAAACTACTTAATCTTGATCTTTCATGCTTTAAATTTCATGTTGATAGATAGATAATAAAGATCTAGCCAAACTGTTTAATCTTGGAAGATCATTGGTTAGGTAGAGAATAGTAATGAGCTCAACAGTTTAAACTAAGCCATTGAAAGTAATAAGGTTAGAATTAGATAGTATTTTGTTAAAAGAAAAATTAAAAGGGTTTGCAAGCTCAAATGCACCCAAAAAATGGAAGAAAAAATGTTAGGGTAGATGATGGGTAGGAAGAATAAATTTTCACAAGGCATGGATAGCAGAAAATGGTCATTTCATGTTACTAACTTCCTTCTAAATTAATTTCCCTTGTAAAATAATCCTTCCCCTTCATATTTACCTTTTCTCCATTACATCACTTATTTTTCCTTACAAAAATCCCCTTTCCTTAGTTAAAAAGCATATTTACTTTTGGAAAAGTAAAAATCCATTTAAAATTCAAAATATCCCCTAAAATACACTTATCCTAAGTATTTGTTTTAAGTAATGTTGGGCCCCCACTATGAACTTCCCACCCCGATGTTATTCATACTTAGTGTATTTTACATTCCCAATGATAATACATTCCCACATCATCTTTCATATTAACCCTTAATTAAATTCATTCATATTCATATTAACCCACATCATATATTAATTCCCGATTCCATATAACATATAGTTTATTGTAACTCCCACTATATATATCCCGACTCCTATATTATATTAACCCTTGTACATTAATTTAACCAATGGTTTATTTTATTCTCGGGCCTACCTTATAACTCTGCTTTATATAAACCTTAACACTATAGTTTAAACCCCATCGCATAACTTAACACAGGCCCCATGCCTATCAAAATCACTGGCTGATCCTTGCTATTCGCCCAGCTGTCCGATCACGATTGATCATATCCTGTGGCCAATAATCTCCATCGCATCCCCGAATGCCCGAGTTTTAACAACTCTGAGAGCTTGCGAAATGAGCTGTTTTTGGAGCCCTGCTCTTGGCTACATGGCAGCATTTGATTGTATCACATCCTCCGAAATATTACCGCCTACCCACTTTTTTCATTGCGAAAACCACTCAGATGTGTTCCTAACCATTGAAACAAAACCTTCCTACCTTTTGAATTTAACTCGCTCCCAAAGTTTAATTAATGCTGGTTAAAAACCCATAATACCGCCCTTTGCAACCTTTTTCTCCATTTTTTGTTATTTTTTTCACATACAGAGCATTGCCAACCTATTCTAGAGCTATAGAATAGCTATCAACATGTTTTTAAGCCCTTTTGCACCATAATTTGAGACTCTTGCTGCCAAAGATGCTACAGAACCTGTTTAAAACACTATAAAGACAACCGAAGCCTTGGAAAGCTTCTGATGTGTCCAAAACCACCTCTGCAAGCAGAAAATCACCCTTTTCAAGTATTCTTCAGTGCAAAGGCCTGTTCCTAAAGCAAAGAAAGTAACCTGTTAGTTAATTGAAGCTACTAGGAACTTTTTAGACCACAAAAAATCTTTTATTGCCTCCAAAATCTTTTTCTGCAAACCCTAGTCCTCTTTTCACAGAATTACTGAGGTTCTAAGACTATTTTTGATCACAGAGAGTAAATTATTTCATTAATTGAAGTATTATATACCAAAGGAAAAACCATTGTTTCAGCCCAAACCCTTTTGTTGACTGTAATAATTTTTTCAGAGGTGCTCCAAAAGGCCTGAAACTTTTTTCTAAGCCAAGAGAGTAATCAATTGAATAAAATCAAACAAACAATGGCTTCCCAAATTATTGTAATAGTCAATCCCCTGCAACCTCTAGTTGTGGATGTAGAACACACTCCCTTAGTAGACAGAGACTTTAAAATTAGTGACCCTGTCACTGATTTTAGCCTCCTTGAGCTCCACTGTTGGAGCCATGATAAATCAATTGACCAAGCCGATGAGGTTTTCCTTTGGGAGTCCAATTTTTCCAAGTATATTGTCCCATAGACCTTCCAGTGTCTAGAGGTGATTAGACTTTACCAAAACTGTTATTTCCTTGATGCCATTAAAACCCCTAGAAAAGAAATCTTATTCACCATTACAACTCAATCAGTAAACCAAATGCTACAAATCCAACCTATGTCTGATGAAACCCCACTGTCCATTGAGATCCTAACTGAGTTATATCTTTATCTGGACTTCCCCAAGAGGTTCCAGATATTTCAAAAATTCATCTCCTCATTAGTAGAGACTCCCAAAACCAATCCTCCTTATCCAGCAGCCATATTTTCTGAAAGAACCAGAAATATTATTAGCATGTTGTATTTTATTCTGGGTTATTTTATTGATGATCATGTTGATGCTTCAGTCCTAGGGTTTCTGTCTATTTTCTCCCCTGGTTAGCCTCCTGCTACCATATTCAATTTTTCCCAGTACCTTGCTGATACAATTCATGAACAAATTGTTAAAATTCCTTAAGAATGTGTCTTCAAATATTCATCTTTCTTATTCCACATGTTTTTATACTTCCAAACTGAAAGATTTGTCATCAACTTTCAGAAACTGGATGTTGAAGGTAGCCCTGAGTCAGTTATCTTTTGGACTCCATTAATCAGGAAAGACTCCACACAGCCCACATACACAGACTTCATTAACTCATTCATCCATCCTATTGTCAATATGTTGAACAGCAGCATTCAACCAAGAATCAATGATGATATAAAACAGGTCCTGCAGTTATCAAAACATAGTGGGATGGAATATTGGTACCTTTATCAGAACCACACAAATATTAGGGTGTACGGAACTAATCTCTTTCCATATAAGCTTCCCAAATACCTCCCAATGAGGTTATTTTCACTTGAATATATCAGGCAGGTCCTTAACTCTGATGGAATAGATTTCTTGTCAACCAAAAAGAATACACAGTTTAAGATAAAGAATCATATTGTTCCTTTTATTTGCAACAGTAGAGATGCAGGTCAACAAGTAGAAAAATATTTGCAGGAATTCAAGTTCAGTCAAAGTTTTCAATGGTACTATAATCCTTTAGGAGTTATAAGAAAGTTAAGATTCAAATATAAATTAACTCCTTATGTACATGAATCCAAGCCAGACATTGAGAAATACTTCAATCAGTATGAATGGTTGGAGAATACTTTGAAAGAAGCAGAGAAGCAAGGTGATACTAGTTCCATCTTGCAGACTCCAACCCCACTGGAAAGGAACTCCAAAAGAGTCAGAGAATAAGGATCATACTTAGCTGAAAAATAAAACAAAATTTAAACTGATGTACAATAAGAAGCCCAAATTAAATCATGTAAATGAACAAGTGGAAACTATTGAAGTGATTGATACAGATACAATGGTAAAATACAATGTTGCTCCAATAGTTTTTGAAGAAACTCACCAACCTTCAACATCCAATACTCATATTATTCAGAAGCAGCATAGTGTTGAAGTATCTTCATCTATTAAACCAACAAAGAAAGAGCTAGATATTAAGCAGAAGTACAAAGAGATCAAGATGAGGAATGAAGCATTAAAGGCATATACATATACCCAATATTGGAAGCAGTCACCTAGTGACCAAAGCATATTGCTTTCTACATTTAACTACAAGACTAGGAAATTGTAGATGACTTTCTTACAACCAATAGTGAAGCATCCCAAATCATCAGCAGATTATAAAAATACATCCTATGAAGTTCAAGAAAAATATATTCATCCTATAGACCAGATAGAATTTCACAAACAAGCTGGTGAAATGTTGTATTCTACCATGACAAACAAATCCATGAGTGTACAAAAGCTGCAAAACACTCTTGAAAACATCAAAGGTCAGCTAAATTTAGAAAAGGCATCCTCACAGGCTAAGGATAATAGAATTAAATCTCTGGAATATTTGGTTATTGAAGTAGGATATGATCCAAAAAAATTCAAAGTTGCAGATGAACTCATAAAGAATAAGAATTCAGACATTGTTGCATTAAAGAAGCAACTCAAAATGCCTCCTACTGAACATCCACAGGCAAAGGAAGTGTTAGAGAATGAAGGAAAAAAATATTAAATGATGAACCTCATTCTTCAGTTAACTGCCCAACTGAAAGAAATTGAAAATGAAATGGATAAATTAGTATAGGAGAAAAAGGCTAGATCAGAAGCAATCCATGTCACTGTTATTCCTACAGTCACTACAGTTGTTCCTTCTACTTTAGTAGATTCATTGGCTCCATCAATTCCAATAGCTAAAGCACTTCCTATTACATCAGCAACCACTTCATCTAAAGAATCATCTTCAGCAGCAGCACAGCCTAGTGATGAAGTAGGCAAACTAGTTAAAGCAATGTAGGAAATGTCCATTCAGACAAATGAAATCAATAGACTTAAAAGATAGTTGAAAAGTCTAGATGATGAGAAGAAACTAGTCCAAAATTATGCATAAGAATGAAATACAGAAGACAAATAGATTGACAAAGAAATTGAAGAAGTTAGAGAAAGACTTAACACTGAAAGAACCAATGGCACAAGCCAAGCAGCAGCTATGGGCCAATATCATTGAATCTGTCAATGATATTTGGCCATCCATTCAAGTGATTTACGAGAAGAAGGATCTTACCAAATCAGCAAGTGAAGCCATCCAGAAAAATCGAAGAATAATTTGGTAAGAAGCCAAAAGAGGCTAATGAAATCATTAATTTTCTTAATTCCAAGAATAAGCAAGAATTAGAGGAAATTGGAATTAGTGAGAGGACAGACAGAAACAATCGTAGAAGTTAGGAAGGTGATTTCTAAGAGAAAATTAATGGTTCAACTTGAAGAAAAATGTCAGAACATGGAGCTTTCCATAACCAGATTCATGATGAAGTTTGATATTCTGAGACAGAAAGGCTTGCCAAATCCTCTGGTTATCAATGACATGTTGATGAAACAAGAAGATTATGATAAGAAAATCATAGGAGTGGAAAAATAACAAGCTAACAATTCAGCCATGCAAGGAATTCTAATAGGGAAAGTACTATATAAGAGTTTTGAGAACCTCTTTTACTTACAGCATGAGGTAAAACATCTCTTCATTAACAAGCCTACTTTTTCAAAGTATACAGAGGCTGATGAGATATTCAGAAGGATGATAAAGATCAAATTACCAGAAGCAAAATATTGGGAGAAGTTGACTGATTTACTATGAAAGCAGTCAAAGGTAAAACAGAGAAAGCAGTTTAAAGTTAAAAACAATATTCAGAAGTCAAACTAAAAGTAGTAATAGTAAAGAGTATCAGAGTTTAAAGAGTATCAGGTGAAAGTCATAGTTTAAATTCAAAACAGAAATGACAAAGCAGAGTTAAAAGAAGTCAACGTAAAGGACACTCAAACAGCCTAAAAGAAAACCTTCGTTGAGCAACAGTCAGAGACAAATGAGAAAAAGATCAAACAGCAAATCAATAAAAGTAGGGACAACTTGCATTAGTTAGATAGTTGTCTCTATCTTCTTGCATGAGGATATTTATTTTTCCTTGTATAATTCCTAAGACAGTTTAGGATATTTCGTATTATTTTTTGTATAAATACTTCACATTTCAAAGTATTGAGTGTGGATTGTGGATCGATAAACATTTCTATAGATGTACTGATCTGAACTAGAGGGTTCTTTGTACCAATTTCAAGTCAGAAGACTAGATTGAGCAATAAAAGCATTATATTACAGGATTCATATGTTGGGCCACTTCAGTGAAGTACTCTCAATTGTTCTTTGTTATTATCTGAAGTTTTCACATACTTTCATTTTTTCTAAATCTAAATGTATAACAGGAATATTATTTTAGAATTTGTTTAAAAACACTCTGTCTTGAACTATTATTTCATTTCCATGTTTTCTACTGATATCCAGATTACGGAATTCTTAATTTCTCCCTAGTTTCGATTGACCTCTGTCATTTCCCTCATTATATGGATCTGAGATTCCTTAATTGCTCTCTCATCCTGATTGAAACCATTTCATTATCCAGCCTAAATATTTGAATCAACTCATCTATCTTTCCCTGTGAACACTTCCCTTTAGAACCTTGATTCTGCTATGTTTCTTGATACATTGACTCCATTAGCCCAATGGAATTTAGACCTACATCTATCCATCTGAATCAGTGATTCCACCACCAAACCAAACCCAAAATCAAATCCCAATCAATCTTACATAACTAGCCTAAAATAAACTAAAATTAACAAAGATAAATCATATAGAGAGAGCCCTCTCTGAGCATTAGGAAGGCTAGATCCTAAAGCTTAAAAGTAGGTTTGTGGTTACCTCTAATATTCTTTAAACCAAAAAGACTAACAACCCTGAGAATTATTGGAGTGATAGCATACTGGCAACCATACTGGGGAAATCAGTCCTTGGTGTTGAAAATAAACCTTAAAGGAAATAATTTTACTTATATTTTCACCTTAAGGTTGTTTTAGGGTTGTGAGTAAACTTTTCATAAAAAACTAAAATTTTGGCTTCTAAAAGAAACTACTATACCAGGTCTCATCCTAATCCAGAACCTGCTGCAATAGTAGATAATCTTGACAGAATTTTAAAGAAAAATAAAAAAGTAGAAATTTTAGGAAGTAAAATTCCATTAATCAAAGAAAATTCCCTTCCCAAACAATTATCAAGTTTACAAGACATTGAATTTGATTTAGCTTTTGAACAATATTTGTTTAGAACTAAATCAAAAAGTTCCATTTATGATAGTGTTAGGTACCTATATTACTAGTATAATCCCTTATTGTTATTAGTGTAGCCCCCTTATTTTTATTGTTGTACCCTTGTAGCCCCAATATTGTTATTATTGTGCCCTTACATTATTATTGTTAGGTCGACTAGGATTATATTGTGACCCCATGGACTCCTATATATAGAAGGAGGTTTTGGTCATTTGCATCATGCAAGAATTATTCATTTATGTAATGTATTGGAGGTTTCCCCCTCGAAGTGGCTTATTTATAAGGCATTGATCTCTCTTTTCTTCTATTTTTGGAGTTGATTTCATAACATTTGGTATCACAGCTTTGGATTATAGGGTTTTGCTGCTCTAAACAAGTCATCGTAGCATTTTCGCTATAACGTGTTTTCTACGAAGGTTTAGAAGTTGAAAGTTTTAGAGCGTGAAGACAAAATCCTAAGGAACGTCGTGGAACAATTTAAAATCTTGGTTCGCAATATTTTCGGGTATATGATTGGTGGAAGTTAGGGCTTTTTTTAGGCTCCTGAATTTAACCTAAAAATTTCATCGTGGAATTTTCGCTATAATTTTTTTTCTACGAGGGTTCAGAAGCTTAAATTTTTACAGAGCGAATTTGAACTCCTGAGGAATATCGTGGAAAAATTTCATAGCCTGATTCACAATATTTTCAAAGATATCATCTGTGGAGTTAGAGTTGTTTCAGACTCCCGAATTTCATCTCAAAGAGGTGACCGTGGGAAAATCGTCATAACTCTCTCTTTGAGCATCGGATTGGAATTTTGTAAAAGGTGGGCGCAAGTACATGGATTGAAGTTTCCTTTATATCAATTTTAGAGCCAAACGAGGAAACAATGACATGTGGCATGTTGTACAAGTTCGCGCTGCTGAAATAGTCCATAATTAGGTCATTGTGGGAGATTAGGTATAACTTTTCTTTGAAGAATCCAAATCAGGTCAGACCTATCAAATTTGAAACAAGCTTCATAGGGCTACTACAGGGCTGAATTTTCAGTATTGAAGATTTGAAATCACAGAGATAATTCAGTTTCAATATCGAGCTCCTCAAAAGTGAGAAAAAGGAGTGTATTTTTTTTCGAATTTCATAAGTCTTGTATGAAAAATAAGTTGGAATTGATTCCAAGGGAAAATTGTAGCATAGATATCAGTATTGGGTTCTAAAATTCCACCTAAAAATAATTCAACACCCATTAAGTCTTCAGAAGTCTCTACTATGACTCATGAAGATGAAGAAATGCGACATGACATATCAAAATTACAAGTGCAAATGCACCAAATTTCTCTCTCACAAAGAGAAACAAAAAATAAGATGGATGGCATGGAAGCTGGCATGGAAGCTAATATGGATGGCATGGAAGCTAATATGGATGACATGGAAGCTAAGATCGATGAAAAAATGAAAGACAACATGGAAAACATGAAGAATGATCTAAAAGAAAACATGGAAGGTTTGAAAAAGTTGATACAAGAAATGTTTCCTAATGGTGAAAATATAGTAGAGGAAAATCATGATGAGAACAAAATAAATGTTAATCATGACTTCATAAACTCTAATGTTGGCGGGAAGAACCACCATATTCCAAAAATGGATATGAGGAAGTTTGATGGAAAGGATCCTGTAACATGGATACTACAGATGGAGCAATATTTTGATCTCCATAATGTGAAAAACACACAAAAGGTATGCATTGCAACTTTACGTTTAGAAAAAAATACATTTGTATGGTATCGATGGCTTTGCTCCCGTAAAAAAATTGTCACTTGGTCAATTTTTACGGAGGAAATGATAGCACATTATGAGGATACAAAGAGCAACACCTTCTTTAGCCAATTGATAAATCTCAAACAAAAGGGTTTAGTGGGGGAGAACATTGAGGACTTCCAAAAATTGAATATAAGGGTAACTGATATTCCAGAGGAACACGGGATTGATCTCTTCATAGGTACTTTAAAGGATAACATCCAACATGAAGTTCGCGTTTTGGAACCTGATTCATTGGAGAAGGCATTCAGGTTGGCAAAAAAAATTGAATGTAAAATTATGGCGACAAGGAAGCCTACCACTCACTTCTATAAAGAAGGAAGTGTTGCTACGCCTAGATTTCCACAACCTACAAGGTTGACACCACAACAATTGGAAGAAAAAAAAGAAAAAGGGCTTTGCTACAGTTGTGATAGCAAATACACTAAAGGTCATAAGTGTGCTGAAAAGAAATTATTTTACATAGATTGTGAAGAAGAAGAAGAAAATGAACAAGAAGAGGATACACACTAGGAACCAACCATAGAAGAGGAAGAAATGAATCCGACCATATCATGTAATGCACTGGCAGGAATTACCACTCCTCAAACTCTCAAGATAGCAGGACAGATCAAGAAGAAAAAGGCAATAGTGTTGATTGATTCAGGTAGCACCCATAATTTTATTCATTGTAAGGTAGCCAAGGAATTAAATTGTTTCCTATACCCAGCACCAGAATGCCAAGTGATGGTTGCAAATGGAGGAACTATAAATTTCTCTGTGAAATGCCATAATATCAAGCTAACCATGGGGGAATATGTATTGACTAGTCCAATGCTTTCCATTCCTATGGGAGGTGTTGATGTTGTACTAGGAGTACAATGGTTACAATCTTTGGGGACGGTAGCTTTTAATTTTCAAGAACTTTTCTTGAAATTTTTTTCAGAAGGAAAGGAATTTGAATTACGGGGTATTGCGGGGAAGCCAGGAAGGATAATAAGCTCTAATGTCATGACAAAGCTTCTAAAGAAAGAACAACGAGGCGTAATTGCACAATTATGCTCACTAGAAGTTCCAACATCAAAATCATCTATTTCTGCAGATCTCCAACAAGTCTTGGATAATCATTCCAAGGTGTTTGAAACTCCCAAAGGACTCCCACCTATTCGTGATTATGATCATGCTATTCATTTGATTCCAGGAAGTGTTCCTCCAAACATCAGGCCTTATAGATATCCTTACTTCCAAAAGAGCGAAATTGAACATATGATTGCAGAAATGTTAGAGGGGGGTATAATTCAACCTAGTCAAAGTTCTTTCTCTGCTCCTGTAGTATTGGTACACAAGAAGGATGGATCATGGCGAATGTGTCCGGATTATAGGGAGCTCAATAAGCTCACCATTAAAGATAAATTTCCCATTCCTGTGGTTGATGAATTATTGGATGAATTACATGGAGCAATTTATTTTACCAAGTTGGATCTTCATTCAGGATATCATCAAATTAGAATGAAGACTGAAGATATTCCAAAAACAACATTTTGAACTCATGAGGGTCATTATGAATTTTGGTCATGCCTTTTGGCCTTACCAATGCACCTTCTACATTTCAAGGGTTGATGAATTCCATTTTCAAACCCTTCCTTAGAAAATTTGTGCTAGTATTTTTCGATGATATACTAATCTACAGCAGGTCTTGGAAGGATCATGTTGAACATGTTGACAGGGTGCTCAAACTATTGCAGGAGAAACAATTATATGCAAAAACATCCAAATGTTTCTTTGGAGTACAAGAGGTGGAATATCTGGGTCATATTGTATCTCACAAGGGTGTTAAGGTAGACCCTAACAAGATTAAATCCATTAGGGAATGGAAAGTCCCCACAACCATAAAGCAGTTGCCAGGATTTCTTGGGTTAATTGGGTATTATCGAAAGTTTGTTAAGAATTATGGGAGAATAGTAGCACCTATAACAACATTATTGAAGAAAGATGCATTTTCATGGACTCCTAAAGCAACTAAGGCCTTTTAACATATTAAAAATGAAATGTACCTAACACCAGTCTTAGCTACGCCAGACTTCACAAAAACCTTTATTGTGGAATGTGATGCCTCGGGAAATGGAATTGGTGTTGTTTTAATGCAAGAAGGAAGACCCATTACTTTTGAAAGTCTTCCAATCATAGGAAAGTATTTACAGAAAGCTATTTATGAGAAGGAAATGTTAGCAATACTACATGCACTAAAGAAATGGCATCCTTACCTAATGGGAAGACACTTCAAGGTAAAAAATGATCATGATAGTCTCAAACATTTTTTGGAAAAAAGACTATCTTTAGAAGAGCAGCAAAAATGGGTCACAAAGATGTTGGGTTATGACTTTGAAATAATCTACAAAAAAGGGAAGCTAAATATTGTTTTAGACGCACTCTCAAGAAAGAATGAAGAGGTGGAAGCATTTCTTTGTGCCATTTCTATTATCCCACCAAATTGGATAACCGAAGGAAGGGATGAATGGAAGAAGGACGAAGAAGTGTGGACACTCATTCAAAATTTGCAGCAAGATCCTAGTACATCTGATACATTTAGTTGGAAAAATGATTCCTTATGGTACAAATATCGCTTATATATTTGTAAGAATTCCCAACTAAAACAAAATATTATTTTGGAATTGCACACTTCTCCTTTAGGAGGACACTCAGGATTTTTAAAAAATTACCAAAGGGTGAAGAAAGAATTTTTTTGGGATGGCCTTAAATCTGATATTCAAAAGTTTGTAGCGGAATGTTTAGTTTTCCAGCAAAATAAAGTTGAGACAATTAAGACCCCGGATCTTCTAAAGCCTTTATCCATTCCAAGTCAACGTTGGGAGGATATTTCAATGGATTTTATCACAGGTTTACCCAAGTCTGAAGGAAAGAGTGTTATCATGGTGGTAGTTGATAGACTTACCAAGTATGCACACTTTTGTGCATTATCTCATCCATTTAAAGCAAGTAAAATTGCTAATACATTTATGGACACAATTCAAAAGCTACATGGAAACCCAAAGATTATTGTGAGCGACAGAGATCCCATTTTTACTAGAAATTTTTGGATGGAGTTATTTTCTTGTTCGGGTACTCAACTAGCTCATAGCTCATCTTATCATCCTCAATTCGATGGTCAAACTGAGATATTGAATAAATGTTTTGAAGGATATCTTCATTGTTTTATATCTGATAAACAAACAAAATGGGTCAAGTGGTTACCTCTCGTTGAATGGTGGTATAACACTTCCTTCTATACTGCAGCAAAAATGACCCCATTTATGGCACTTTATGGATATCATCCACCGTCCATCACATCATATTTAAGAGAAAATTCTAAGGTTCAAGTAGTGGAAGATCACATCCAGCATCAACAAGAAGTTCTCCAATTCTTAAAGGATAACCTAAATTTGGCACAAAATAAAATGAAACAACAGGCAAATCAACATCGCAACGAGAGAAGTTTTGATGTAGAAGACTGGGTATTTTTATGGCTACAACCATACAAACAAATGTCCCTCAAGAAAGCTAAGAAGGATAATAAATTATCGCCAAAGTACAATGGTCCTTACAAGGTGTTGCAAAATATTGGTACTATGGCATACAAATTGGGGCTTCCTGCTTCTTCGCGAGTGCATCGACCTTTCCATGTTTCATGCTTAAAGAAGGTTATAGGTGAAAATATTCCAGTTCAAACAATATTTCCAGAACTTGATGAGGAAGGAAAAATCATATTGGAACCTAAAGCGGTCACGAAAACAAGAACTCAACAACTAAGAAATTGATCAATTTCAGAGTATCTCATCAAGTGGAAGAACTTACCCACTGAAGATTCTACATGGGAGGATGATAATTTTATACAGAAGCACCCAGATCTACTCAAGCGTTGAGGACAACACTTTTTTGAAGGAGAGGGGCATGTTAGGTCCCTATATTACTAGTTTAATCCCTTATTGTCATTAGTGTAGCCCCCTTATTGTTGTTGTTGTACCCTTGTAACCCCAATATTGTTATTATTGTGCCCTTAAATTATTATTGTTAGGTCGACTAGGATTATATTGTGGCCCCATGGACTCCTATATATAAAAGGAGGTTTTGGTCATTTGTATCATCCAAGAATTATTCATTTATGTAATGTATTGGAGGTTTCCCCCTCGAATTAAATGATTTCTAAGGCGTTGATCTCTCTTTTCTTCTATTTTTGGAGCTGGTTTCATAACAGATAATGTAATAGATCCTGATTTCATTTCATTTATTGAAACTAAGAAGGAAATTGTTTCACTTGATTCAGATCAAAAAGCTCTAGAACCTTATGATAAACTTGATGCTTTAACTGCAATTTTGATTAAGGAAATTGATGAAGCTTATTTCCAACATTCTGTTGAATTGATTGCTTTATCTGCTTATACTCCTAAGCCTTCTACTATCCATTCAAAGACTGTAAATTAAAAATTATTTAGTACCACCTCATCTATTATTTACACTACACCTCATTCCACAGAATTATTCATCCCTAAACTTCCTCTTCAACCTAGAGTTGTATTTCCATCTCCAAACACTTCAAGTTCACCTTCTAGCATTTCTACTACACCTTCAAGCACTTCTGCATCATTTCCAAGTACATCTTCTAGTGACCCAACTTCATCTACAAGTACCTCAACCTCATCACCAAGTACCACCAATTTACCTCTCAGCCCAACTAGAATCTTAGCCACGGTTGAGAGATATGCACCATTGGTCCTACCAACTCAATTACATGCTATGCCCCAAGATTACCAAAGAAAAATCCCTCAATTTGATGGAAATAGTCAATACATTGCACAACAACATGTTAAAAAAATGACCGATTACTTTGAATTGCATGAAATTGATGAATCAGATGTTCAAATGAGACTGTTTGCCCAAACTTTAGCTGAAGAAGTAAAGAAATGGTTTAAAGCTTTACTTACAAATCATATTTCTAATTTAGAAGCTTTCCATAGATTGTTTAACAATAGATGGGAGAAAAATAAGAATCCTTTACAAATTTTGTCTGAATATGAACAAATAAAAAGAGGACCTAATGAGTCAGTTCAAGACTATTGTACTAGATTCAACAGTATCTATAATGCTATTCCAGCAAACATTAAACCTCCACCAGAACTAACTTTACTCAAATTTCCTGATGGTTTTGATATGGATATGTCATACCAACTGAGGGAAAGGAACCTAGAAACACTAGAAAAAATGAAAAACATTGCAATTAGTGTAGAAGGAAATTTTTTAGCTAAGAGAGCCAGAATGAGAAATGAAAGGAGGGTAACAATAAAAGAGGAAACATCCACATCATATAGTAAAATATATATTTTAGCAAAATCTATGGAAAAAATGATGGATGGATTAAAAAATATGGAAAGGAAATCACAGTGGGATAATAAAAAACATGGTCCTCAAACAAGAAATCCCAGTTTTAGAAAAAATACCAACATTGGTAAATCTAGAGAATCAACACCTGATCAACAAATAAGACCACCTTTCCAAGAGAACTATGCTGAAAGTTCTCACCAAAATGAAGAAGATGAAGACACTCAGATTAACTTAATGGGAATCAATGATGATAATACTATTTTTATTACACAAGAAGAACAAGAATTATATGAGCTACAACAATTACAGTTAGAATCTGGAGAGTCTTTTGATTATAAGCAAGGTTATGAATTTGCCATTAATGAAATTCACAAGCAATATAGCCTTAGGAGTAAGAAAAATGTAGAAGCCCCTATTAAGAAAACTGCTCAAACTCAGACAAAGAAAACAGTAGAAGCTCCTACAACCAAAGTACTATAAATCATCCCTAGGGAAACCTAGCAAAACTCTAGTTCAAATCAGAAAATTTCTGGCCCAAAAATTGCACCAAGTCCTAAAACTGTAGATATTACAGATACTATTGTTCAAACATTAGTTGATCCTCAAAAATTTGTTGGTGCTAAAACAACAACCTCTGATAAAACAACACCTTCTACTAAAACTTTAGCTGATCCAAAAACATCTGCTGCTGATAAAAAATCAGTTGATCCTAAAACAACTGCTACCAAAACAGTTGCTAAAACTTCAAAAGTTGCCAAAGCTACCACTGCTACTCAAACTGTCCCACAAAAGAAGATTGAAAATAGCAAAACAGTGGAAACACAAACAAAAAAACCAACTATAGATAAAGAAGAGAAACACACTCAAAGTACAATTAGTAAAGAAGAAATCATCCAGTTAGGGAAAAAAAAAGCACCAGTTAATATCTAAACTTAAATTGCCAAACTAAAAATGCCAATTCCTTTGATAAGTTGGTAAAACATGATTTATACAAATCACATATTACTAAAACACTAAATATCAATGAAGGAGAAGACTCTATAATCTAAATGATGATAAACCGGAACTACTTTTTGGCCCTGAAGTAAATGGAAAACATCAAGAAGGTGGTGTTCCTCCTTTATACATTAGCTTGAGTATACATGATCAAATTTTACACAATGCTATGTTAGATTCATGAGAATCCCACAATTTAATGCCAAAAGCTATTATGGAAGCATTGAATCTAGACATCACAAGACCATATTAAGATCTCTTTTCTTTTTATTCTAGCAAAGTGAAATGTCTTGGTTTAATAAAATATTTGTGTGTCACTTTAGTCCATTACCCAGGAAAAAGCATAGCCATGGATATTGTAGTAGCTGATATCCCTCCAAAGTATGGAATGATATTATCTCACTCATGGGAAGAAAAACTGCAAGGATCTCTACAATTAGACATGTCTTATGCCACAACTTCAGTTTTTTGTCAACCCAAAAAGCTTTACAGAGAGACTCTAATGAAGTACATGATCAGTAGTACAGAACAACCATAGAACTATCCCATCACTCTATTCATTCTGATATGGATTCTTTCATTTTATGCAATTCATATTCTGGCATATATAAAAACACAACTTTAAAACAAAAAAAGAAGGAAGTTGACATTGACAATATATTTCATGAATTAATGTGGCACTTAGACTTTGATGGTTCAGTAAATAAACTAGGAGCCGGAGTAGGAGTTTGGATTCATAACATAGAAAACAATCATTCAGAAGGTCATGCCTTTAGATTAAACTTCAAATGTACAAACAACATGGCAGAGTATGAAGCTTTAATCTTAGGACTACATATTGTTAGAAACCTAGGAGGAAAAATAGTTTCTATCATGGGAGACTCTGAATTAATTGTAAAACAAATTAGAGGACAATATTCTATGTATAATCCTAGATTAAGCCAATACATAGAAATAGTTTTGGATCTTATTAAAGAATTGCTTGAAATTGACTTTGCTGTAATTCCTAGAAAATAGAACATATAGGCACACAGTTTAGAAACTTTTGCTAGAACCTACAATCTTCCTTTTCAGCCAAATCACCAATGTACAGTAGAGGTAAGACACAGGCCTACTATACCAGACAACTTAAAATATTGGCATATTTTTACACAAGATACTCAAATCTATCACTTTATGAATGCTGAGGGAGAATTCCATAATTGTAACATAGACACTGATTGTACAGTAGATGAAATTATAGATAGTGAGATAGATGTAAATAATTTAGATTTCACTAAACCCACTAAATATGCTCAAGTATAAATAGATAAATAAGAAAAGGTAGAAATAGAAGAAATAGCAGATGATGATTCTGATATTTTAAACCTTAAGAATAAATTTTTACCTAAAGGATTAGCCCATTTAGAAGATCTTTTTGATTCAAATGATGTTGCAAGAAAACCAAAAATGGAACCATTAAAATCAGACATATAAGAATGAAATATAGGAACAGATTAGAAACCTAAGCTTATCAAACTTTCCAAAGCATTACCTTAAGATGAAAAACTGAAATAAATAGCTCTGTTTAAGGAATTTCAGGATGTATTTGCATGGATTTATGAAGACCTTAAATCTTATGACACAAGCATCATTCAACACAAAATACCTATCAAAGAAGATAAAAAACCATTCAAAAAGAAACTTAGGAGAATCGACCCAGTTCTTATGCCTTTGATTAAAAAAGAGGTAAAGAGGATGTATGAAGCACAGATCATTGCACCTATCAGATATTTTGATTGGGTTTCAAACTTAGTTCCCACTAGGAAGAAAACAGGGAAAATCAAACTTTGTGTTGATTTCTTGAATTTAAACAAGGTGTCCTTAAAAGATAACTACCCTCTCCCCAAGATGGATCATATTTTACAGAGGCTGGTTGGTTCATTCGGGATTTCATTGCTTGATGGATTCTCTGGGTATAATCAAATCTTAGTCCAACCAGGGTACTTTCATGTATTTGAAAATGCCTTTTGGATTAATGAATGCAGGAGCCACATTCTAGAGAGATATGGATATAGATTTTTCCAAAGAAATTCATGATTTTCTTGTCATTTATCTAGATGATATAATTGTATTTTCAAAAACTGACAATGAACATCTAGATCATCTGATACAAGTGCTTATTAAATGCAGAAAATTTGGTATTTATTTAAATCCCAAAAAGACTCTCTTTGGACTTGAACAAGGTAAATTGTTAGGACATATAATATCAAAAGAAGGAATTAGGATAGACCCAGCTAGAATAGAGGCCATTTTGAACATAATTCATCCTAGAAATATTAAGGAATTGTAGGCTTTCTTAGGTAATATTAGTTTCCTTAGAAGATTCATTTCAAATTTAGCATAAATAATTATAGAACTAAATAACATGTTGAAGTGTAATATGCCCAAATGGGAAAAGCAAGAATATAGTGCATGAATATAAAAATAGCAGCAAGTATCGACACATTACATGTGAGCCAAATGATAGATCCATGGTATGAAGTATAACAGCAATAAATAAGTACAAGATCTTGGGGATCAAGCCCCTCAAGATAGGAAAAAGAAGCCTCCAATGCCAAAATGCACCCAAAACATGTAATACACTGCTACACAAAATACTGAAGCAAGCACAGCGTAGTTGTAGTGACTAATACTGTAGATGGGACATAAATAAATGTATCTAAAAATATCATGCTCATACAAGGCCAAAAATGGAGATCTATGCTCCCATACACTTTTCCTAGACAACCCAGGAAGGGTTTCCAGAAATACACAAAATATAAATGGTGGATCTAAAGCCCCAGGGCTGAATATGCACTGCAACTGAAGCACATAGAAGGAGGTGGTTGAATATGATGTAGATCTAAAATAACTCCTCTAAAAGAACCCTCTCAATGAAGGGTTAATCCCTTCAATGGAAAGAAAACACTCCAAATGGAGCACTAAACTTTCCCCTGCAACAGCTCACTAAAATAATGCAGATATCGACTGGAACTGAGCTGTAGGGGATAAAATCAACTTGGCCTGATTCCAAATATGTCAAATAAGCCCAAGGGGCTCTTCTACTGGTCTCCCAATGGAAGGAAACCTTCCTCCACTACAAAACTAGCTTAGAAAACACCCAACAAGATCTTCCACTGCTGCACCCTGCAACTCAACACATCTCTTTACAAAACTGCACTATACCATAAGACTGAAGCTTGGTCTGAAACCTGAATGTGGAAATGTAGTGAAAAGCTCTTCCAAGAGGCCTCTCAAGGATAGAGGTGGGATTCCCAATCAGGAACACCCGGTGCTAAATAGCACTACAATCTTAGCTAAACAGCTAAATAAAGCTTATATGTCTAAATAGACCATATAATCTAAAACATAACATATCATAACATGAATAATATGGTTTTCGTCATCTTCCCTTTATAATATATGAGCTTCCAAACCCTAAGCCCCAGCCATTAATGACACTACTTCCATGAAATGTGTCTCCATCTAAAACTACATTGTCCCTCATTGAATGCCACTCCTCCATGACAGTGCTATTGATTTGGTCAAAGTTGACCCAATCCACATGTTCTAGCCCCTTTTCACACCTTAGGGTGCTTTATTAAGCTAAAAAGATGATCCACTTTCACATGAGAAGTGGTTCTATTCCTAATAAAGAGATTTATGGGTCTCCCTACCCATTTATTCATCAAACAAAAAGCAAAATTAGATTTTAATATTCCAATTAGTTGCATGCTGATTTTGGAATATTACAATCCTCCCCTCCCAAATGTTTCTTGTCCTCAAAAAACTGCAAGGATAGATCTGCAAAATATAGGGAACCTTCGTCCCCATGTGAAGCTCCATCCTCCAAGCTATCATCCATATAAAATGAATCACCCTTTCGAATGGAAATTCATAGAAAAACTCCTCCCAAAGACATAAGTCAATCAATGGCTCCCTTCATAAGGAAACAAGTGATATAATGTAGTAGCCACATATTGTCCCATGCTCCCCTTGAAGCATGAATAAATATAGGAATTTCCATTCCCAATGGAAACATCCAACCAATGTGTCATTCCTCCAATCATGTACCCAACAACAATAAGAACATCATCAACATATGGGATCACAATCAAATTCATGCTAGCTGCCATATGTAGTAATGGAGAATGAAAATTGTCCCTCAAGTGCAACCAACATAGTTTTACTCCTAACTTCATTAGAATATGGCGTGATGGATGGTTTCCCCACCACCTATTTGTTGCCCCAATCTCCTCACAAGCTTGGAGAAGGTGTATGGTATATGGTGAAAATTGAGCATACCCTGCATAAGATATCATCTCCCCAAGATCTCTTAAGGAGTGGCCACCATCAATGTTGCTTATGGCCTCAAGTAGACCATTAAGTCTAGAAGGAAAAGTACCCCTTCTTGGAGCAATGCCCTACACATGTATGTTAAGGAAATTCAAATACATAGTAAATGAATCATGATGTACAGAAATGCAATCTTTACCATGTACTTGGTTCAAGCTAGTAAGGTGGCTCATAGATGGGCCTCCTCCCACTCCCAATGAGAAAGGAAGTGGTTGTGATAACTATACCAAAGATTCATATCTCTCCTCATCCTCCAAATAATCCATGCATCTCTTCATATGATGGTGCATCTCCTCTTTGAATCCTTCCCAAAAGAATCCCTCCAGGATAGTACAGTATGCTCTTATGAAACCAGTGGGTTTTGAGAGCAACCCTTCACATGTTGCATCTAGTAGCTTCTCCTTGAGCTTAGAGGCTCTAGTCAAGAATACTCTACTCTGAAAATAGATGACCCCATCCACCACTGCATACCTCCCATTAGATAGCTGGTCATCAAGAACTTTGCATGAAAAGATACCCTTGGAGTATTCCACTAATAGTTTGGATCTCTAATAAGGGTCAATACTCAATAATGACAGCGTTGTTGATCTATCATGTGAAGCTCCTGTCATGTTGTTGCTCTGTTCTTTGACATCTCCTATACCAAGGTCATACACTAGGATGCTATAATCTTGCCCTTGCTGCTCCTTTCTTAGCACAGTATCTGAGATGATAGTGGGTAATGATGATTTGGGGAGAATTTATCCCTTCCCCTTGAGTCCATTCAAGACTCTCAGCATTGTACAATGACCTCCCATTGTTCCCACTCCTCTTGGATCTGTGAGTGGTGCAACATGTTGAGATAACTCTATGTTCATCTTCCAATTAGGGGGCCTCCCTAGTGGAATTCCTCCATGTAATGACACATCAAGGCCTAGAGAAGGTTGTATATGTGAGTGGACTGATTTTTCCCTACTTTCACTATGAAAATCATCCTCTCGCTTCTGTGCATAAACCTCCTGAAAATGGTGGGGGTGTATGTTTCCAATCACTGGATGTTGGCCCTCATTCTCATCTTCTCCTACCTGCTGCAAGTCATCATAGTCTAAGGTGTCTTCTTTCGGTGTAATCAACTCATGTACACCCAACATTCCATTGGTGTCAAAAAATTTTATCACAAAGGGATGATCTATCATACAGTGTGTCCCTAGGACTGTACTCAATGTTGGAACACACTTCCTCCATTGTTTTGTCTCATTTCCTATCAACGTAGACACATGCTACTCATGATCTTCATATGTAAGATCCCTTGGAACTTCTTGCAAAGATACAAGAGCTCCTCTAGTTGAAGCAATTGCTTCATCTCCATCTCCAAATAGAAGTAGATTTCCTCCTGTTGTCACAATGCTGGAGGATCTTTCCAGCTCTTCCTCTTCCCTCTCCTCATCTATGGAGAATACCTCATCATTAAGAGATCTTTTGTCTTAATCTCCTCAAGTCTTCTTCTTGAGAAGAAATTTCTTGCTGAAGTGGGGATTTTTCCCTAGTCAAAGCATGTTTCATATCTTCAACCTCCTCAATAATGTTCTGAAATGGAGTTGGTTTCATGGATCCTTCCAACTCAGGCAAAGGTTCTGATTTCTTGGGTTTGGTTTGCTCTCCCAAGGAATTTTCAGATTGTTTCAAATCAAATATTTTCACTAACCTCCTAGTGAACTTTTCATAAGTAGATATATTTTCATTATTCAATGAAGAAGATTCAAATAACCACCATGTATAAGCCTTACCTTCAAGATGTAGCATTGCTACTCTAATGGCTTCCTCTTCTGAAACTTGATGCAGCTAGAAATATGTGTCTAGATCCTTTACCCAAGCCTTGGTTGTGCTCTTGGGTGACCCATCAAAATTAGGTAGAAAGAATCTACCGAAATTGTGCTGCAAGCACCCTCTTCTTCTATTGTAGTTCATGGGTCTTCTATCTTCCTTGATTTGACAAAACCATTGGAATCTTAGATGCTCTTTGAATATTCTAGACTGAGATTCATATTCTTGGAGATAGTCACCAAGAGTCTCCTCCTTTGGTGTTTCTCGTTCTTCTTCTTCTCTTGCCCAGAATGTAGGCATGGTACCATGTTGTAGATCTGATTATGTGGCTGAATGCTCACACAAATAATATGAAGAACTGGAGATTTCTTCATGTGTAAATATTCTTGAGGGATCTTCATGTCTTTCCCTCCTCATTCCCTGGATTTCTCTTTTAAGCTCATGCATAGTTTGGAGAAGAAGTTCTGAAAACTTCTTTCCCTCCATCTCTCCAAATAATGGAGACTTGACTTTGTCTCTTCTGTAAGCTTTCTCTTTTCTGTGAGAAGCTTCTTCTTCCTTTGATAACATAGATGCAATGTCTTCACAGGCTGAACCAAGATTATGCTCTAATACCACTGTAATATTCCCAAATTGGAAAAGCAGGAATATAGTGCATGAATATAAAAATAGCAACAAGTATCAACACATTACATGTGATCCAAGTGATATATCAATGGTATTATTTATAACAGCAATAAATAAGTACAAGATCTTGGGAATCAAGCCCCTCAAGATAGGCAAAAGAAGCCTCCAATGCCAAAATGCACCCAAAACATGTAATACATTGCTACACAAAATATTGAATCAAGCACAGTGCATTTTTAGTGACTAATACTGCAACTGGGACATATAAATAAATTGATTTGAAAATATCATGCTCCTATAAGGCCAAAAATTGAGATCTATGCTCCCATACACTTTTCCTAGACAACGCAGGAAAGGTTTCCAGAAATACACAAAATATAAATGGTGGATATAAAGCCCTAGGGATAAATATGCACTGCAACTGAAGCACATAGAAGGAGGTGGCTGAATCTGGTGTAGATATGAAATAAATCCTCCAAAATAATCCTCTCAATGAAGGTATGATCCCTTCAATGGAAAGCAAACACTCCAAATGGAGCACTAAACTTACCCCTGCAACAACTCACTAAAATAACGTAGATCTAGACTGGAACTGAGCTGTAGGGGATAAAATCAACTTGGCGTGATACCAAATATGTCAAATAAGCCCAAGGGGCTCCTTTACTAGTCTCCCAATGGAAGGAAACCTTCCTCCACTGCAAAACTAGCTCAGAAAACACCCAACAAGATCTTCCACTGTTGCACCCTACAACTCAACACATTTCTCAATAGAAACTGTGTTGTACCACAAGACTGAAGCTTGGTATGAAACTTGAATGTGGAAATGTAGTGCAAATATCTTCCAAGAGGCCTCTCAAGGATAGAGGTGGGATTCCCGAACAGGAACACCCGGTGCTAAATAGCACTGCAAACTTAGCTAAACAGATGAAGAAAGCTTATATGTCTAAAAAGACCATATAATCTAAAACATAACATACCATAACATGAATAATATTGCTTCCATCCTCTTCCTTTTATAAGAAATGAGCTTCCAAACCCTAAGCCCCATCCATTAATGACACTACTTCCATGCAATGTGTCTCCATCTAAAACTGCGTTGTCCCTCATTGAATGCCACTCCTCCATGACAACGTTGTTGATTTGGTCAAAGTTGATCCAGTCCACATGCTCTAGCCACTGTTCACACCTTAGGGTGCTTTGTTAAGCTGAAAACATGATCCACTTTCACATGAGAAGTGGTTTTATTCCTAATAAAGAGATTTATGGGTTTCCCTACCCACTTATTCATCAAACAAAAAGCAAAATTAGATTTTAATATTCCAATTAGTTGCATGCTAATTTAGGAATATTACATGAATAAAGACTCAACACTTAAATGGACAGTAGAGGCCAAGTAATCCTTTGAATCAATCAAACAAGACCTTACAAGAACACCAATCCTAATAAGTCCTTATTTCAAAAAAGATTTTATTATTTTTTCTTTTGCTTCAAAACATACAATTGCAGCATTCTTGCTGCAAAAGAATGATCAAGGTTATGAACATCCCATTGCTTTTTTTAGGAAATCACTAAGAGATGCCACACTAAAGTGTAACATAATGGAAAAACAGGCACTTGCTTTAGTGAAGGCTATTAAATACTTTAGATTTTATATCTTATATTCTCACATTATTGCATATGTTCCAAATTCAATAGTGAAGGAAATTTTGACTCAGAATGGGCCTGATGGTAAGAGAGGAAAATGGATTACCACTATTTTGGAATATGACATAGAAATTAAGCCCACCAAACTCATTAAAGGCCAAGTTTTAGCCAAACTCATAGCTGAATCGAACTGTCAGGTCTTAGATATAAATTTTATTACTCAATTAGATGATCAGGAAGAGATGTCGACTCCACAGATTAGTGAAGCTTTCTTAGATTCACCTCAGTATGAAGATATCATTTTTGTCTTACTAAACTTACAAACTCCTCCTGGATTGTCAAGAACTAAATCTAGATTCCTAAAGTTAAAAACAATGAAATATTGTATCATAGATAATGCTCTGTTTTGGAAAGATCATGGTAGAATTTTATTGAACTATTTACTTAAAGGTCAAACTGATAAAGTTATGGAAGAGTTTCATGCAGGTGACTGTGGAGGACACCTTTACTGGAAATCAAATACAGATAAAATCTTGAGGGTAGTTTTTTACTAGCCCACACTTTTTGTAGATGTAAGAAAGTATGTGACCTCCTGTCACAAATGCCAGAGCTTTGAAGGGAAGAAAAAATACTACCTTTACCCCTCAAACCCATCTCCACAGAAATTCCATTTCAGCAATGGTGTCTAGACATCATTGGTGAAATTCACCCACCCTCCTTATCCCAGCACAAATGGATTTTGACAGCCACAAACTATTTTACCAAGTGGATAGAAGCCATTCCTTCTAGACAAGCCATTGATTTTATCATAATCTCATTTCTTGAAAACAATATAATATCTAGATTTGGATGCCCACAAAAGCTCATTACTGATAATGCAACTTCTTTCAAGTCTAAGAAAATGATTGATTTCTGTAAAAAATACCACATTAACCTTGGCCATTCCACTGCCTATTACCCTCAACATAATGGACTTGCAGAATCCTCCAATAAAAACCTGGTTAATATCATCAAGAAACTATTAGAAGAAAACAAAAAAACATGGAACAAAAGGTTAGTTAATTCCTTATGGGAAGACAGACTCACCATAATAATTCCATTGGGACATCCCCTTATCAACTAGTATATTGTATGGATGTTGTTTTTCCATCCTCATTAGGAGTTCTAGTGATGAACATGATCCAAGAATAGCAGGTAGAAACTAATGATATCCAGAGAAGGATAAATTATACCATACACTTGCAACAAACCAAGGAAGAAGTCTATGTCAAATAACAAGTTAACCAAGATAAAATTTAAAAAATATTTGACAGGAAAACAAAGGAAGATGATTTCTACATTGGTGATAAAGTTCTTAAATGGGATTCAAGAAGAGAAGATAAAGGTAAACATGGTAAATTTTATTTTCTATGGAAATATCCCTATATCATTTATGGTTACAAAGGTAACATTGCATTCATTTTGAAGGAGTTAGATGAATCAGATCTGCCAAGTGGACCTATCAATGGTAGGATGCTGAAGAATTACTATTCACCATATTAACAATAATTCATTTTGTTTACTTTGCTCTTTGTACATAACATTGCAAAGCATAGATTGGATTGGATGTTTTCCTTACAAAGTTGAAGCCCGAAGAGAAGGCCCTAAGCTTTGAAAGAAAAAATATCATGTGTGCGAATAAAGCAGAGCTCAGAAAATAGTTCTAAGGTAAGCACAGTCAAATTTCAAAGGCTAATGATCTTAAAGTTCTTGAAATTTCACCAGGAAATTCCATCCCCATGTGGAGCCATTGTTAGGGTCCTATAATAATAGGATTCATAATTTTGAATTGACTATGATTAGTCTTGTAATATGTACATACTTTTCTTTCTGCAAATTATTTTCCCATATTAAAAAATGTAAAGAGGGTAAAAGTCCTAAAAGAAAAATCAAAGGACTGAAAGAAAAAGATCAAAAAAGAATGTAAAAAATGAACCCCAACAAAAAAGAGATAAAATAGATCATGAAAGTGATGCAAATTCAAATGCCACTACTTTTTACTTTACTTTGCAAAATAAGATTGTGTGCAGCTTGTCGAAAATGCGACAATCCATGAAGGTCAAACTGCTTAAACTTGATCTTTCATGCTTTAAATTTCATGTTGATAGATAGATAATAAATATCTAGCCAAATTTTTTAATCTTGGCAGATCAGTAGTTAGGTAGAGAATAATAATGAGCTCAACAATTTAAACTGAGCCATTGGAAGTGATAAGTTTAGAATTAGATAGTTTGATGTTAAAAGAAAAATTAAAAGGGTTTGCAAGATCAAATGCACCCAAAAAAATGAAGAAAAAATGTTAGGGTAGATGATGGGTAGGAAGAATTAGTTTTCACAAGGCATGGATAGTAGAAAATGGTCATTTCATGTTACTAACTTCCTTCTAAATTCACTTCCCTTGTAAAATACTCCTTCCCCTTCATATTTACCTTTTCTCCATTACATCACTCATTTTTCCTTACAAAAATCCATTTTCCTTAGTTAAAAAGCATATTTACTTTTGGAAAGGTAAAAATCCATTTAAAATTAAAAATATCCCGTAAAATACACTTATCCTAAGTATTTGTTTTAAGTAATGTCGGGCCCCACTATGAAAATCCCACCCCGATGTTATTCATACTTAGTGTATTTTACATTCCCACTGATAGTACATTCCCATATTATATTTCATATTAACCCTTAATTAAATTCATTCATATTCATATTAACCCACATTATATATTAATTTTCGATTCCATATAACATATAGTTTACTGTAACTCCCACTATATATATCCTGACTCCTATATTATATTAACCCTTTTACATTAATCTAACCAATGGTTTATTTTATTCCTGGGCCTGCCTTATAACTCTGCTTTATATAAACCTTAGCACTATAGTTTAAACCCCATTGTATAACTTAACATGGGCCCCAAGCCTATCAAATCCCCGACCGATCCTTGCTATTCACCCAGCCATCCGATCACGATTGATCAAATCCTATGGCGAATAATCTCTATCGCATCCATCAATGCCCGAATTTTAACAACTCCAAGAGCTTGCGAAATGAGTTGTTTTCGGAGCCCCGCTCTTTTCTACATGGCATCATTTGATTTTATCGCATCCTCTGAAATATTACCGCCTACCCGCTTTTGCATTGTGAAAACCACTCAGCTGTATCCCTCACCGTTGCAACAAAATCGTCCTGCCTTTTGAATTTAACCCACTCCCAAAGTTTAAATAATGCTGGTTCAAAACCCATAAGACCGCCCTTTTCAGCCTTTTCACCATTTTCTGTTATCGTTTGTGCATACAGAGCATTGTTGACCTATTCCAGAGCTATAGAATAGCTACCGACTTGTTTTTAAGCCCTTTTTCACCAGAATTCAAGACTCTTACTACCAAAGACATTGCAGAACCTGTTTAAAACAGTATAAAGACAACCGAAGCCTTAGAAAGCTTTCGTTGTGTCCAGAACCACCTCTGAAAGCATAAAATCACCCTTTCCAGGTATTCCTCAATGCAAAGGCATGTTCCTAAAGCAAAGAAATTAACGTGTTAGTTAAGTGAACCTGCTAGGAACTTTGCAGACCACATGAAATATTTTATTGCCTCCAAAATATTTTTCTGCAGACCCTAGTCCTCTTTTCACAGAATTACTGAGGTCCTAACACTATTTTTTATCCAAGAGAGTAAATTATTTGATCAATTGAAGCATTGTAGACCATAGGAAAAACCACTGTTTCAGCCCAAAACCTTTTGCAGATTGTAGTAATTTTTTCAGAGGTGCTCCAAATGGCCTAAAACTTTTTTCTAAGACAAGAGATTAATCAATTGAATAAAATAAAATAAACAATGGCTTCCCAAAGTATTGTAACAATCAATCCCCTACAACCTCTAGTTGTGGATGTAGAACACACTACCTTAGCAGACAGATACTTTACAACTAGAAACTATGTCAATGATTTTAACCTCGTTGAGCTCCATTGTTGGAGCCATGATAAATCAACTGACCAAGTCGATGAGGTTTTCCTTTGGGAGTCCAATTTTCCCAATTATATTGTCCCACAGACCTTCCAATGTCCAGAGGTGATTAGAATTTACCAAACTTGTTATTTCCCTGACTAAAGAGCCATTATAACCCCTGGAAAATAAATCTTATTCACCATTACAGCTCAATCAATAAACCAAATGTTGTAAATACACCCTAGGCCTGATGAAACCCCATTGTCCATAGAGATCCTAACTGAGTTATATCTTAAGCTAGACTTCCCCAAGAGGTTCTAGATATTTCAAACATTCATCCCCTCATCAGTATAGACTCCCAAAACTAATCCTCCTTATCTAGCAACCATATTTTCTGAAAGAACCGGACATATTATTAGCATGTTGTCTTTTATTCTGGGTTATTTTACTGATGAGCATGTCGATGCTTCAGTCCTAGGGATTCTATCTATTTTCTCCCCTGGTCAGCCTCCTGCTACCATATTCAATTTTTCCCAGTACCTTGTCGATACAATTCATGAACAGCTTGTTGAAATGCCTGAAGAAGGTGTCTTCAAGTATTCATCTGTCTTATTCCACATGTTTGTATACTTCCAAACTGAAAGATTTGCCATCAACTTTCAGAAACTGGATTTTGAAGGTAACCCTCAGTCAATTATCTTTTCGACTCCATTAATCAGGAAAGACTCCACACATTACACATACACAGAATTCATGGACTCATTCATCCATCCTATTGTTAACATGTTAAGCACTAGCATTCAACCAAGAATCAGTGATGATATAAAAAAGGTCCGACAGTTATCAGAACACAGTAGGATAGGAGATTGGTACCTTTATTAGAACCACACAGAGATTAGGGTATATGGATCTAATCTCTTTCCATATAAGCTACCCAAATACCTCCCAATGAGGCTATTTTCACTTGAATATATCAGGTAGATCCTTAACTCTGATGGAATAAATTTATTGTCATCCAAAAAGAATAAATATTTTAAGATAAAGAATTAGATTGGTCCTTTTATTTTCAACAGTAGAGATGTAGGTCAACAAGCAGAAAAGTATTTGCAGGCAGGGAAAATTTTAGGGGCGAATTTTAGCCCAAAGGAGAATTTTAAGGGGTTTTAAATTTTGGTAGGGCAAATTTTTTATATAAAACCCATTTTCTATAGTTTTATATAGTTATCCCTATAATTATTTTAAAAATAGTTAATTATTAAGTGTTAGCCCAACAAAATAAATGTGCTTAAAACTTAAACCATGAAATTCGCCTCCCGATTTTCTAGTTTGGAGCTGATTTCAATGGCATTCGCCTGGATTTACTAGGTCGGGGGGAGGCATTGGAGTGATTCGCCCCCATTTTCATTAGTTGGGGCTTGGAAGTTGGAGGTGCAACAAATATTTAATGGCATTCGCCCAAATTTACTGGGTCAGGGGAGGGATTGGAGTGATTCACCCCCATTTCAACTGGTTGGGGCTTGGAAGGGGCTTGGAAGTTGACTATTGGAGGTGCACGGTGCCAAATTATATGCATGATGCCAAGGTTTGGTTCTGACGCTACATGCATTGACGAGGGCAGTGCCAGATTATATGTAGGATTCCAAGATCTGGTTCCGACGTTGCACACATTGACGAGGGAATTAGGGCAACAAGAATCAAGTTCTAGTTCCAGAGAGGTAGAAAGAATCGAGTTCTAGTCAGGGATTTAGAGTACCAAGATGGTCCATTTCCCCGGTGCCATGGAGCTAAACCATGGAGGGAAACAGGGGCAACAAGAATCAAGTTCTAGTTAGGGATTTAGAGTACCAAGATGGTCCATTTCCCTGGTGCCATGGAGCTAAACCCGCGAGGAGGAGTTTGGACACACAACTATAATTATTATTATTTTTATAAATTTTCTAAGTCCAGACTCCGAATGCTTCAAGTGTGATGGTGATTTCTTTGGCCTTCAGCGATTCTAACAACAACACTCTGTAATTATTATTTTTTAATAAATTTGTTAGTCCGAATGCTTCAAAGTGTGCTGTTGAATGCTGGTGATTGCTTTGGCGAGTCTAACAGTGCTGGTCAGTGGTGAATGCGGGTGCTCTGTGGTTGAATTGTGGGTGATTTGCAAGAGGTAAGCCAAAATCCAGGATTTTACACTTGTTCCAACCTTATTTTAAGCTCGCAATTGCTAGAAATCCAAACTGTTTACACTTTTGATTTTCTCGATGCTTACAAACTGTGTAGGTTCTGTGAATATCATATGAGTTGTGATAGTTTCACTAGTTAGCATAAGAGATCGATTACATTGGTTTCATACTAGTTTGATTGAATACGGAAACATATTTCAAAGTTGTTACCCTTTGATCTTCCCCTAGTTCTATTGGCTCTAGAGTCTACATATTCTAATGACCTTAAAGAATATACAAAAACATGAGATCCCAGTGTTTCATCTTGTTGCACAATTGAGTAGTAGCTTCTTCCTTAAAATTTTGAGCTAGATGAGTTGTGGATATACCTCTACGGGCTATTGGACCTTTTTGTCATTTTAGATAGAATGAAAGAGAGAAATACTATTACTAAATGTTTTCCAATTTGATCTTTGTCAATTACAACAGGTTCATATGACATTGAAATGGTTTGGGCCAAGATTTAGATGAAAATCTATGTAGCCATTGCATAAAGGGGTAGGATGCATAGCTACACCAGAACTAAACTAGTATCCCACAGTCGGTAGCATGGAAATCTAATTTCAGTCAACTCAAAATAGCTTTGTAGCTTTTATGCATCTCTAATAAGTATCTACTTAATTCTGCAATATATTTGTCTCGTTTTCTTCAATGACTTCAACAAATTTTTTGCATAGGTGTTTGATTATATAGTTTATTCCAATGTGTCTACCCTATTGGTAGATATTTTTGTATTCATATATACTAGAGGCATATGTATGTTATGGAATTACAGAAATTCTATTCTGAATTAGTGTTGAAATGTAAAGTATTGAAAGATGTTAAGAAGTGAATTTCTTTAGACATGGGACAAGACAAATTGGTTCACTTCATAACTTTACACCAATTCATGAAGCAAATAGGGAATTAATGCTACTCGACCATTTGTTGATGACCTTTCCCAAGGATTCAAAATTCTGGACAAGTTTAGTTGAAATGAATAATTGTAACCACTCTTTTCAAGTTGCCAAATAACTTGAGAAGTCTCCAATATGGGTCAAGAAACAACATCCTTTATACGAGTGGTACTGGTTAGATGCTTGAAACTTGAAGCCTCACGTGTATGGTAATTGCACCTATGTTTGTTCTAGTGAAGAAATTTCAATGTAGTTATTTCATATTTAGTTCATTTCATAATAAACATTGTAGTAAGCTGCCAAATAAGTTGAGAAGTTTTCGACATCGGTCAAGAAACAGCATCCTTTATACAAGTGGTTATATGCTTGAAACTTGAAGCCTCGTGTGTTTGGTAATTACACCTATTTTTGTTCTAGTGAAAAATTTCAATGTAGTTATTTCATATTTAGTTCATTTCATAATAAACATTGTAGTGAGCCACTACAAGAAGCCGCGACTATATATTTCCTTGAAACTAGTAAAAGTTCATTCATATACTTTGTTTCCTAAGGAAATTATAGTTTACATCTATGCATGGGATGCCCATCCATGAAGACGTAATCTAATATTTCACTACCATCTCAAAATATGATAATCCAACCACTTATAAAATAGTACTTCAAGTGATGTTACACTTCATCTAGTTTCTAGTCCAAAATCAATCATGTCATGAGAACTACTTTGGATAAACTGCATGTTATTTTCAGTTTTGCAACATTTAGAACTGATTTTTCCAATGTTCTCATCCCTAATATTCTTATATTCATCATTGAGCATTTTACTCTAGAAACCCCACTTCTTAAGTAAGAATTTTATGCTGGAAGCCCTACTGCTTAAGAAAGGGATTCATATAGTCTATCTAACTATTATTGTCTTGACTTCAATTAGTGCCATGTGAATATCTAGTTAATGCATCTTTTCCGATGTTTAGCTTTTATATTCAAATCATCAATGGTTGACTGAATTGATTTCTTCTCTCTAGTCTGCATGGTACTAGTTTTTTCATGCTTATATGTTCTTTCTTCATCTTGGGATTTGACTTCATAGATCATCCTCATCTTTAGTGTAGTCAATTTAAATTGAGTCCCTAGAATCCTTTGGCCTTTGATTCTCTATTTTCTAGAGATCATCATCCACTTCTAAATGTCTGGCTTTGAATTTTAATCCACAACTTCATTTCCTTTCTCTCAAGCCCATTCTTCAAACATTTCCCTCTTTTGTCACTGAGGGGAGACTTGGTTGGTGAACGAGGGGTGTTGTTATTCACCCACCAATGTTCAAATCCTAACAAAGACATTCTACCCCCTTGCTCTTTGTCTATGAAAGGTGCTACTTGCAACTTGAAAACATTCTCTTCTTTTAGTTGATGAGCTAATGTATCATTCAATTTTGTTCAGTTGTTTAGCTTGAAGTCAAATAACTTGTAAATAATATTACTTCCTTTGTCCTTTCAATTGATTTTTTAAAACAATGGAGTCTAAACACTTACCCAAATCAATGTGTGTAGTTTTTCAATTTGGAAACAATGAATAAGCGTGTGTGATGATCATTAATTAGTTGAAGTTCTCCTAGTGACCATTGACAACTAACTTGCATGGAAAACTATATAGTAGATAAAGCGTGGTTTCCTTCAGCTTCACCAACTATTTCAATTTCTCATGTTCAATTTGTTAAACATGATCATTGAAAATATTTGCATTCACCTTCTCATTAGTGAAGGAATTGAGATGTCATAAATATGTGTCTACTGAAGTATTGTATTCCTTGGCTTACCATATCTGTAAATCCCTTCTCCATCTATGGGAAAATTTTGTATGAGGGATTCTGGAGAACCACAGATTCTTCATTGATTTCACCATTGTCCTTAGGATTATAAATTACCTACAATCTCCGTTTATGAGTAATGATGGTTGTACTGGTAACAAAAAACATTTCAAGAAGGTTTTCAAATGGGGTAGCAGTTTATGAAGTGGAGTTTATATATATTTTTAAATACAGATTCCTTTAACTATTAAAGGAATGATATACATATGGCTTTAATATAAGAAACAATGGTTGCAAATGTAGCTTCCATAAACAAATCCAGGAGTCAAACAAAGATCACCAACTCATGTAATGTTTACATGTCTTGTCCATGAAAGAGACTACATAAAACTACCTAAGTAAATAAATACTAAGAATTGACCACACTAGTTACACAAGGAGGCTAGTCATGGTAATTCTCTAGGGTAGGGTTCTAAGCCAAGATATGGGGATTGACACTAGGAAGCTATAGTAGTGGGTCCACCCACCTATAGGAAGTTAGGGAAGCTTGATACCATATGGCCAAGCAATAACATCATTACCTGCTTGTTTCTTGGTGGACTATGTTGGAATTTGGGTAGCTCAAAAGCATTTTTGAGAGGTGGAAACCCACCAAAAGGAGTTGGTTGGGAAAGTTACCTAAGTAGTTTGAGTTTTGACCCAAATATGTGGGTTTGGACCCAAGACAATTAATTATTTATTCTAATTTAAAAATTGTCATGATCATAAAAACTATCTTCAAGGGGTATAGTGCCTTTTATTAATGTCACGTGAAGAATTCTAACTATAGACATCCTTCCTGTCTAGTTATGTGGTGTACATGTCTTAAGATATCAACTTCTTTCATCAAAATTTATTTGTAAAGATCTTCAAGAGAGACACTTGCAACTTTTCTTGGCTCACTAAATTGTATCGATTTGAGTTGTGTATACATATATACCAATCTTGACATTGAAAGTCTACATAGAACTTATACTACAAATTGTATCTTCTAAGGTCACTATAGCTAGATGATAAGCCTGGTGAGCCTTCGCTCTCAGTATCCTTTATGCTTAGAAATAATATTTGGAATATTAGTTCCTATGATTAAATCCTTTTAATATACTTATGCTTAGGAGGTGGACTTATGGTGACTGATGTCACTTCTTATAGTCTTAAAAATAGTATTTTCTATATATATGCCTAGAATAAAGGGTCTCTAGCACCAAATTTGATGTGACATACTACTGTAATATTAGTGAAATACTTTCTCCAAGATGATGACATGAAGGAGAGTGATGGCTCAATTTATAATTATTGGCTTTAAGTTTATTTTATGCATAAAATGGGTTTCAGTCCTCTTGAAACAACACATAATTCAAATATTTTGGAGTGATTCCAAAGCATGTCAAGTGTGCTCAGAACTTCGATATATATCCCAAGAATTTTGGTCTAGAGAGAGATTATTTTCCACCTATTCGGATTCTTCTAATGGAGATTAGACTAGGACCTTAATTGTTCTCCCTTAGGTTACCAAATTATCCTTTTGGTCCTCTAGAACAAAAAACTTCTCTGTCATTTGTGCTAGTGTATGTGCCCAATATAATTGAGCCTTAAGCCTATATAATTTTATTTCCCCATCCAAAAAAATCCCATGAAGGTCTCATCTATATGTAAAATAGATAAGTCTAGCAATCTAACCCGTCACAAAAAAATTATTTTCTAATTTCCTAAAATTAGTGTGTGTCCAGACTCCGGAACATAGATACAGTGTTTATTACAAGCACAACACTCTTTATGATTTGTATCATAACCTATACAATGCATCAGGGATATAATAATGGATCCATCTTTGGATCTTTGAAAATTTAATTCAAATTTCAAAGTATCTTCTCATAGTGAGACAGGGTATGCATTACTTGTATAAGCCTACAAAACCAAACTTTTAACACTTTCCATCACTAGCGAGTTTTTTTGGGAATAGGAGTTTATGATTTTAAGCATAACCTTTTCACGGGATAAAGGGTATGATAATGGATCCATCTTTGTCTCTCTGAAAATTCAATTCAAAGTAACTTTTCATAGTGAAGCAAGGCATACATTTACTTGTTTAGGGCTAGAAATCCAAACTGTTGACACTTTCCATCACCAGAGAGGTTTGTCAGGAAGAGAAGTTTCAGTATAACGTTTTGAGAATCACTTTACCTCAGCAAAAAGAGAAATCATTTGCATTTGTGATCTGAAAATGGAGTGGACTGATTATAATTTTGTCCCGTAAGTTCTCATGGTTATGTATCTTTACTAGATGCAATTCAAAATGAATGCTTTCTATTGAATTTATTAAAGATTATTTTATAAACAATATAAAGCTATTTTGTTGCAGATTGGTTTCAGGGTTTTTTTCTAAGATAGACCTTAAAACCCATAAAAAAATAATAATAATCCCAGACTTATGTCATAAAGGGGCGAAAACACTCAATGATAGCAGGGTGCGATAGAGACAACATAGAGTTTCATGGTTTGAAACTTAGATTTAAATTTTACACATAAGTGAATTTGGGTCTCTGTTAGTTGAATGTGTCCAAATGTGACTGCAATTCTTATGCTTTGACTGTCTAGGTGGTGTGAAAATGCACTGGAAGCAACTTATCCCCTCAAAGCCATTGTAATGTTCCCACTTAGCCTTAGCGAAGAGGAACATTCAATTTTTTTTAAATTTATGTTTCATGAATAAATGAGGACATGTAAAACTCCTAAAAAGTATAAATAAATCAATGCCCATGTGAACAAAGAAAAATCAGAGCTATGTAAATAATCACTTGCAGGTGTGAAAGAGGTTTGAGCTAAAGATTGGGTCAACCTTGACCAAATCAACAACGTTGTCTAGGTTCATTGCATCTCCAAAAGGGACAGCGCAGTTCTAGAAGGGAGCCTCTAATGTGAAAAGGGATAACTCATCAAGATGGTTTAGGGTTTGCAAGAGCTTTCTCATCTTATAAAAGGAAAAGGAGGGTAGCAAGAGAAGGTTGTTGATAGATCATATTTCTAAGTATTTTTCTGCTTAGACAAATACCATTCTCTGCTGTTGAGTAGAGGATTGTATCTGGAATTCCTATGCAGGAGTTTCACCTCTTCCTTTGATGATTCAAGGAGGAAATTTTGCTTAATTGAACCACTATTAGGCTTGAGGCCAAGCTCCTACTTACATTGGCAGCGCTGATCCAAGTGGTGATCTAGATTTGCAGAGATGTAATGTATTTTGAGAGCCTCTCTCCATGGAGTGGGTCTTTTGACCTCCTAGAAGAGTGTATCATTTCTTTTACTTCAGATCTGAAATTCTTCAGTATTTTTCTGTGTCATTTGAGCTACAGCAGTATCCCACTGGGTAAACTGCGTTATTTATGTATGAGGGTTTGCAAGTTGTCTTGCTCATAGTTTAGATCATATATCTCTTGTGTTGGGCTTTGCCTTCCACTTTGTGATCCATGGATTGGCTTGCTGATCTATGTTCTGTTCAGATCTGATCCATTGTAATGAAATTTTATATTCATAAATTTACTGTAGCATTTTTTAGATCTGCAACTTGTTTCTCAGATCTACTATTATTCATGCATGCTTTTGTCAAAATTCCAAGTGGATCTTGTAGAGAAAACTATATAGTTTCCAGATCTGGTATAGATCTGATATTTTTTCCATAGATCTATCCTAGATCTAAGTTGTAACTTCCATCTGCTAAACCTCCTGAAAAATAACGCTGTTGAAGCATTTCTGCAAATGTACTTGTATTCTTGCTCTCTTTTCTGAAGATTTGTTGTTGTATTGGCTCATGCATTCCACTGTATAATGAAAGGGATTTCTTATAATGTTGATTTTATACTGTAAGTCTGAGATATAAGTCTCCTTGCTGGTCTCCTTTGAACATCTGCTAAAACTATGCAATTCCTGAAGCAGTGCTTGCATTTTGCTGTAGCCTTCCTCTTTGGGTGCTTTTTAGCTAGTCAAATTTTTGGGAGATCCATTTAAATAGTCTAAACTGATTTTTTTCTAATGAAATTCCATATATAAGTCACATACAACATAAATAAGAGGAAACAAGCCCTGATCTGCGTTATTTTTTCACATTTTTACTTATACAGTGTTTTCATTGAGCACCTTGCTGAAATTCCTAAAAAGGGTATTATTCCAAGTTCTATAGACAGAGTCTGAAAATGGCCAAGTAGCCTCTGGATCTCATCCTTTCTTGTTAAAGGTGACATTTCCAGTAAAATTCCCTGTATTCAATCTCTAGAATAGAATCTTGAGAATCCTGAAAAAGGATCATTACAGTGGTATCAGAGCTCCACTCTTGGCACAACCTGTGCTAGCATTGGAGCACCAGTAATGCTTCATTTCAAAGATGAATATCCTATCACTGAGAGGGAGAGTATATACCAGAATAGAAGTCATATAAAGTATGACTATACTACTGAAGACCTTGACAGAGGTCAAGACAAGGAGAAATCCCTTGTGAATGAGAAGGATGAGAAGGATAAGGAAGCAGAGGAGTTTGCAAAAACTCTCTTGGAGACCATGAAAAATATTTCCAAGGAAATCAAGGAGATGAGGGTGGATAGAATGAGAGATTCCCTTGGGAGATTCCATCAAGGATAAAGTTCTAAAATATCTCACTATGGGACTGGTCAGCCTATGAGCATGCCACAAGCCCCACAGGCCTCCCAACACTCTACTATGCCCACCTTCTTAGTTGTAGAGAATGAGGGACCACAAGAGCCAACTTCCCTGGAAGGTTAATTTGTGGAATATGACTCACAAAGCCAGAGGTTCAAGGATAACTTGAGCTTTCAAGAATTTTTCAATCTCAAGGACCGGAGGAGGCCATGGCAGCAGTATAGAGATGGAGGTTTCCTTCATGGGAAACACCACACTATGGGCAGGTTCTTCTTGCCTAAGTTCTATGGATCACCCTCTTGTTCTGCCAAAGCATGGGTGGAAAAGTTGGACATCTATTTCCAGTTGAATAAAGTTCCCGAAGTAGAAGCCATCAAGATTCCTGCCTTGCATTTTGAGGGTGAAGCCCACAATTGGTGGTTTCATGGTCTATCTACATTGGGACACAGCAATGTTTCTACATATGCTGAGTTCACTAGGAGACTAGTGGAGAGATTTGATCAGAAAGATCCAGAGGCCCCTTTTATAAGCTTGGCAAAGCTTAAGCAAACAGGAGATGCAGAGGCCTATATCTCTGAATTCTTGAGGTTGTCTGTAATGGTCCCTGATCTATCAGTAGCAAGGAGAGTCTACATGTTCATTGATGGCCTAGAGGAATCTTTGCATGGTTGGTTAAGTCTACCAATCCCATCACTTTGCATGATGCCATTAAGAGAGCTAGGGATCTTCAAGATGCCTTGCCAAGAGCAAAGGAAACTTTCCAAAGCAGAACCCCTCACTCTTCTAAGGGGAAAAAAGGGAAATTTGCTCCTTCCAAGGAGAGCTCACTGAAGAAACATCTTGACATTGATCTCCAGAGGGAGTTGAGGAAAAAGAGATTATGTTTCACTTGTCAAGAGCCATGGGTACCGGGACATAGATGTGCTACTGGAAGGGCACACTATATTGAAGTCTTCTCTGATTTTGAGGAGGAAGAGGGAAATGATGGACCTAGGAGAGGTCACAGCGCTGGTGATGATGAGGAGGAGGATCAATCACCATCCATAGAGGAATAAGGAGCCTTTGCTCCAACAAGTGGGACTCTTGCTTCTTTGAGGGGAGTGCCCAAGTACTTGACCCTAAGAGTACAAGGTTCTGTCATGAACCAGAGAGTGTCTATTTTGATTGACAGTGGGGAAACCCACAATTTTATTAATGCTCACCTTGTACAGAGGAGAGGGATCCCCATAGATACTTTTGATGGGTTCTCTGTTTTGGTTCTGAGAGATAGAACTATGAAGTGCATGCAGTATGTTCCATCACTTTCTGTGACTATGGGAACCTACACCTTGGTGGACCATTTCTTTGTAGTTGACATACCAGACACCAACATCATCTTGGGTGTCTAGTGGCTGATTACCTTGGGAAAAGTCACCACTAATTGGAAGGCCTTGCAGATGGAGTGGGTGGACTTGAAGAGTGGGAAACAACAAATCATTCAAGGCATGCACACCTATCCTTCACTTGATGTTTCCACCCAAACAACAGAGATGGAATTGCGCAGTGGGGGTAAGGACCTCACAGTTCCTTCTCTCATTTTTATGAGAATGTTGCAAGGAACATTCCTACCTCATGGCAAACCACTTGGAATGCCATTAGATTCTGATCATGTGGGGGAAGCCTCACAAAGTGCTGGAGAAATGGAAGAGAAAGCCACAGCGCTGTGGGAGGAAGCAAATGGGAGGATCGACCTTCCCACAAATTTTTTTGGCATGTATAATGTCAAAGAAACAATCAGCAACAAGGCAAGCACCACCATAGATGCATCAACAATGTTGTTCTTGTTGAGTTGTGTAGATCCTTATTGGAGATCTCAACTCCTTATGGAGTACTCCAAATATCTACACACCGGGATGATATTAGATGGCATGAAACAAGGAGGAGGCTATTTGTTCCATGAAGGGGTCATCTATCATCTTGGTAAAGTATTCTTGTCTCAAGCTTCCAAGCTTAAGCAAGAGATATTACAAAGAGAAAAAAAAGAGTTCCTTTCCAGCTATATGCAGTCATCAAAGATCTAATCCCTAATCATGAGGAGTTTTGATTGGGAGGGTATGAAGGAAGAACTACATCAGCACTATTATTGGGAGGAACCACATCAGCACTTGCAAGAGTGAAATAGTTATGAGGAGATGGGGCAGCCAAAGGACTCTAAACAGGAGATATTTCAGCCATCTCTTCCTTCTCTTAAAAGAGGAGGAATGCCCATGCCTAACTCCATGTGTGTGGGAGACTTTCATGGTAAAGAATCTGATCTTATGGAGCATGTTTATTTTTTTAATTTGACACATTCTCTTACCATATGTATGCAGGCCATGGCTCCTACAAGGAGTGACATTGCGTGCAGATCTCATGGCATTGATGATGCCAATTAGAATTCTAAATCTGGCCACTCCCTTGAGGTGCAAAGGGAGATTCTCTATCATGATGAGTGCTTCCCAAAGGCACCTAACTGGGGCCTCACTTTTAGCCATGTCAAAGTGACCCATGCAGCAAATATGTGGTGGGAGTACCACCTACCACACTTAGATCTACTCAAAACAAGGAGTGCACTGCATTGGTACCTTATGTTGGAACACCTAATCCTCCATGGGTAGGTGTGGAATGTGAAAAGTCACAATGGAGTCCAAGTGACCTTGGAATGTGAAACCAAGAGTCACACCATTGTACTATAGATGTACATCATGTATAATGGAAAAATAAGAAAGCTACACGCTTATCCTTTTATTGTGTGTTGAGTCTCTTGTTGTGTGTGTTTATCTTTCTCATACACCATGTGTGTGTTTAACATGGTATCAAAGCTGAAACGTTCATAATCAACTCAACATTGAGTGAGCCATTTGTGTTTATGGCCTATGCATCTCTGCAAAAAAATTTGGCATTTTTGGAGCATGTAGAGAGTTTCTGCAGCAGACATTTTTCCGCATTCAGAAAATGGTTTTGAAGAAGAGCAGCATTGGTTTTGAGAAGGAGCAGCATTCAGAAATTGGCAGCATTCAGAATTTTTTTTTGAAGAAGAGTAGCAGTGGTTTTGAAGAAGAGCGGCACTGCGCATCTGAAGGTTCTCTAAATTCTGATTTTTTCTTTGCAATTTCTGCTTATTAAATTCTGCATTTTGAAGAGCTGAAAATACCATTTTAAAGTGGGTTTTTGAAGAAGAAGTTTCCGATTTTTTACTGGAAAAGATTTCTGAGTTTTCACTGAAAATTTTCTGAGATTTCTGAGTTTTCTACAAATATCTAACTCTGCAAATTCTCCAATTTTCTGCTACTATATCGCCCTCTGCAATATTTTGAAAAATTCTGGGTTTTTTTAGTGAAAATTTCTGAGCTTCTACCCATTTCTGGGTTTTTTAAGTGAAAATTTATGAGCTTCTAGACTGCATTTATCTGCTGCTGTCTTAAATTGCAATCTCTACTCTGTTGTTTTTATTAAAAAATAAAAAAATAAAAAATAAATAAAAAAATTTTAGGCCTTTCAGCCCTCGGCCCTCACAGCCGTCCTTCCCCTCACTGGTCTGCGCATCCCCCCTAAAACTGCAACAATAGGCCCATGACCTTCCCTAACCCTACCACTCGACTCATCTACAGCACTATGCTTCTCCCACTCCCCTATCCTCACCCTATGCAAAAGCCCACTCACAATCTGCGCTAACCTGCCCCCCTCTCCCTACCAACTCTATGCCTCCCCCTCCATGCTTCCCACAGCTCTCCTTCCCTCAGCCTCACGGCCCATCTCCCTCTCACTCCCCATTCCATTTCCCAATGCTCCACACTCCTACCCACTCTACCTAACTCGCTACCCACACTCCCATACTCTGCAACCTACCCTCTCTAATCACGCGACCCTCTCTCCTATGCACCAGTACCCCGCTCTCTGCTCCCCCTTACACGCCCCCTCCCAACTGCTCAGAATCCTCCCCCCTCACCTCTACCCCCGCTACCCCCTGTTATCACTCAAATTTTCCTTGAAGTTGTTGGGAAGAGGAAAGGGGTCTGAGGTAACTACAAACCAACTTTTGGATACATAATCTAGCCAATATGTACCCATAGAGGGCACTCTCTGTAAAATTTAGCTTTGTTTTGAAAAATATTAGGCTAGTTATAAAGTCCAGGGTTTTGATTGAGTTTGGGTAATGAAATTAATTAGCAGAGGGGTAATTACTGAGTAGTTTTAGTCCATTGGGCCAATGGAGTCAAGCAATATAGCTTAACTGGATTTAGTTTCTCAACAAGAGATGGTTTCACAGGGCAAGGTAATCAAAATAGGGAACAATCAAAGATCTAAAATGAATGGAATGGACTTCGAAATGGGTGAATGGAAATTAAGAATCCTTCAACATATTCAAAAGAGGGAACTTGAATGATTATTAACAAAGAGCAATTAAGAATTCTTTATTAAATAATCAAAATGAATAAACTAGAAAACGTGAGCAATTAAGAATTCACTGTTTAAACTAACTCAGAAGAAAACATCAAGAATAATAATGATTGAAAACAGATTACACTTAAGCAATTTCTAAATTAATCCTTCTCGTTTATCATTCAAACATGAAACACAGATGATATAATAAACAAGTATAAAAATTTAAAACATAAGATAGAAGACCTATTGATCCTTTTTCTGACTCAAGAATCCTGTGAAAAGTCCTTTGCATCAATTCATCATCCAGACAACCATGAAAAAATTTTCCAACAACACTTTATTCCAAAATAATCAGTATTACAGCAATGTCTATGAATTCACCCCTCAATACTCTAATCGAGGGAGTATTTATACAAAAAATTATGAAAAATATCTCTTAACAAAATGAGATATAATCTAGGATGACTCATAAATATTTTACAATAAACTAGAGACAGATGGTCTCGTAGATAAGAGAAAAGGTAACTGATGTTGTGTTTTTCCTTCTTTTTATGAATGTGCTGGAGTCAGGCCCTATGATTTGGCTTGTTTTTGTTTTCTCTAGTAACTCTGTTTGACTGCCCTATTTTACTAATACTCTTTGACCTCTGTTTATCCTTTTATCCTTCTTTACTGTAGTAAATGATCAAAAATTCATGTCAGCATAATTTTTACAAAAGATCTAACATTTCTTCCCACCATTTAACTTCTGGTATTCTGGTCCTTTGAAGCTTTCTCAATGTTTCATCAGCTTCAGTATATCTAAAGAAATTAGGTTGATTTGGGAACAAATTCTTTACTTCATGCTCGAGATAAAATAAGTTTTCCAATCTGTCATGAAGATTTTTTCCTGTAGGCAATGCTGCTGCTGATGAACTAGTTGAGGAACTGGCCTGGTTGTCAGCATGCTTGTCCAATTTCTCAACATAACTTTCAAGGTCCATTAGTTTATCTTTAGAAACTAGAGGACTAGGCAATCCTTTATTTAACAGAACATCCAATCCTTTTATGAAGGCATTGATTTCTTCTTGCATATCTGAGCACCTTCGTTCTAGATTCTGCATGAGAGTTCTTTTAGTAAAAACTCTTTTTATTTCCAAAATTGTTCCGGTCCTGTCCTGAATGCCAAGTTCTTCAAGTTGATGCTTGTTCTTAGTATTCAAAAAATGTATAAGTTCATTAGCTTCTTCAAGCATATTTCCTAATTCTTCTCTTTCCTCCATAGCCAATTTAACTAAATCATTCTGTTCATACATTATTTGAATTGAGGACCAGACATCATTTATTGACTGGATGATGTTGTCCCAAAGAATTACTTTTATTTCCATCAAAGGCTTCTCCAATGTAAGGTCCTTTTCCAATGCTTTAACCAATTTTTCTAGTCTTTTGACCTCTCTTGTTTTATCAGCAACACATATTTTAGAGAGATCATATTTTTGTTCTAAAATGGTAAACTGTAACTTTACTTGCTGGAGCTCTGTCACCTGATGTTTCAATTCATCCATTGAATTTATCAATTCTTCGATACTTAAATTGGAAGCATTTACATATGATAATTCTGTTGGCTGACCTGTTGTGGTTGTACCTGTATTTACTTCTGCTGTAGATGCTGGAATATTAGGCTGCTTGTCCTTCAATGCCTTTTCAAGCTCTTTTTCAGTTTCATTAAGTTGCTCATTTAGTTTCAATAGCAAATCCATCAATTCTTCTTTAGAATTTTTCTTTATTACCTCTGCAGTTTGTGGATGCCTTGAAGCTGGCAACTTCAGCTATTTTCTCAATGCTGCAATATCATCATCTTTTTTCTTGATCAAGGCTTCTATACCCTTGACATCTTTGGGATTGTGACCCAATCCAATTATTATTTCCTCCAAAGTTTTTATTCTCTTGTCTTTAGCCTGAGAAGAGGCTTTTTCAAACTGCAATTGTGAATTAGTATTCTCCAAAGAATCCTGCAATTTCTGGGTCATCATTGATTTATCAGTAAGAGTAGAATAAATCATTTCACCTATTTGTTTATGCAGCTTAATTTGATCCAAAGGATGAATATCCTTTGCGAAGACTTCAAAATTAGTTCTGATATAATCTGCAGCTATTTGAGGCTGCTGCACTTTTGGTTTGAAGTGACTCATTACCATATTTCCCTGTTGGATGTCATAAGCTGACATCAATCTTTGTTGATTCTTAGGAGCCATTTTCAAACATTGATTGTAAACTTGAAGCCTTAGTGGATCATTTCTATCCTTTATATTTATAAATGTCTTCTTGATGTCCTAGGCTTCCTTTACTGGTGGTTTGAAAGAATATATTTCTACACTTTGTTGTTTTTGTAATTCCTTTCTTTGTGAAGTAGCGGATGTCCCACTGACTGTGCATGCTTGTTGACTATCCAATTCTTCTCCTCTCTGACTATCAGAAATTTCATGAACAGATTCCACTTCTAGAAGAGGATTTAATTTTTGTCTTTTAACATCAGGCTGTTCTGAAGACTCACTGATAGGGGTGGCTGCTTCAACATCTCTCTTTTTACCCTTTTCTACATTGAGAGGATTTTTTAAAATTGACACTTCTACTACATTGGTTTGAGTAGGAGAAATCTGTACCTGACCCTGTTCTTTAGAAGTTTTAGGCTGATCTGCCATTGTAAATTTCTCTGTAACTTGTATATCAGCTTCTTTCTCTTTTCCTTTAGATGCTACTGTGGTTGATGCATTGATTTCCTGTAAATTTTGTTGAGAAGTCCCTGCAGAAGAAGGACCAATACCTGGTATCTGCACCTGTCCAAAAGATTCTAGGTCAAGTATTTTTTCAAGGTCTTTCATAACATTTTCAACATTGACATGCTCACTATCTTTTTCTATCAATGTCCCTTCCATCCATTCATCCATATTGGCATATTGTTCAATTTCTGGGATTCTATTATGAATGTATGGTGATAATTTATTTTTCATCCTTATATCACAAATAAAGTTGTTTGGGTCATAAGGCACCCAATAGAAACTCTTTTGTAATTTGAGATAGTCTTCTAAAATTCTTTCAGCTTCTTTTCCAGCATCCCTAGAGTTACAAACAAAGGGACCTAATTGGCTCTTAATTCTGAGTTGAGCCTTTTTCTTTGCATTGCAGAAATGAAATATGTCTGAATTAATCATCTGTCTGAAATACTCTAATGCAAAGAGTCTCATTGGGACATATTTTGGCAACTTGAAAGGGCATAACTCACACCCATATATTCTAATTTCTGTGTGATTTCGGTATAGGTACCAGTCACCTATCCTGTATTGCTTCGAGAGCTGGAGAATTTTCTTGATTATATTACTGACCCTAGGAGGGGAGACTCCTATCAAAAAATTGGTTGCAGGGTGTACAAATAGGTCAATAAAATCATTGTAAGAATAAGGAGAATCAGGGGAATTATGAGTGATGGCAGACCAAAAGATTACAGACCTAGGATTTCCTTTGGCATCAAGTTTTTTGACATAGAAAGGGAAACTCTCTGATTGAAAGTAAAGCATGAGATGAGATATGACAGAAGAATATTTGAACACTTTTTCATTCTCGAATCTCATGAACTGATCATGGATTTTATCAGCAATGTAGGATGCATAATCATACTTGACAGCAGGGGGCTGTCCAGGGGTAAAAATCGACAACAATACTAGGGTTAATTGATCAACATATTCACTAGTATTGAAACCCATTATAGAAGATATCATATTTAAAATAAGCCTGCCCACATAAGTGAAAAATGTATAACCATAAGGGGGAGGGCCTTTGGGCTGATGTTCTGGCAACATGAAGGTTTGGCAGAGGCGATTTAACTCTTCATGGGATAAATTTGCAGATTTCTCAAGTAACTCTCCCATGGACAGAGGAGTGAGGGCTTGACCAGGTTGAAACTGTAACATTTTGTTTATTGACTGAGTAGTTATTGGGAAAAGGATAGTTTGATTCGGGGACAAAACTGCTCTTTGATTAGGATCATAGTTGGCATGGAAATAATGGATTATTTCAGGAGAAATGTGGACTGAGGGGAGAAGACACATGGGAAGATTGGATTCCCATAATCCAATAATGTTAGAACCATTCAGGTAGTTATCTCTGCAGTGGTAAAAAGTTCGAAGAGGATTATCACTGAGAACAAGGTCTTTAATCTGAAAATCTCTATCTGCTAAAGGCAGATATTCTAAGTCTCTGTGAGGGGCATTCATGGGTGCTACATTCAGAGCCACGAGAATCTCCATTTCTGGTTCTTTTGGATTCAGAAATGAATTTCGGGTTTTGATGAAAAACGGGCACAATCACAAGTTTAAGAATATAATTGCAGTTTTGGGAATTGAGAAATGAACTCAAGACCAATCTTGAACTCTGTTTTAGTTTTTTGTGTGGAAGTAGAACAAAAACCAAGATTTCACAGAGTTCAACGGAAATTGGGGTAAATACCTGTTTTGCGGGAATGAACAGTAACGAAAACAGGTGCTGGTTATAGCGAATGAACTCTGGATTACTTGACTACAATTCTCTTCAGCGAGGTAGCGGTTGGAAAACTTTGACAGTTAATTTCGAAATGATGCGAGCACATTTGTTTTATTTGCAAAGTCAAAGGTTGGCGGGTTTTTTATTATTTTAATGGATGACGTCAGCAAGTATGGTGGTTTTGTCACAGGAGGCAAGCGGTAAGCGGTTTGTATTGCACAGCTTTTGGGGAAGGGCGGTTTTGAGTGGAGGGGCAGCGATTCCATACGATGCATGATGCGTGGCATGGCACTGTTCAGAAAACCGCTTGGCCATCGCGCATTATCGTTCGGATGTGGAAGGGTAGCGATATGGACAATAGCCGTAGATCTTGGATAAGTTAATCAAACGGTTGTCGGGAAAGAGAGATGACGGGAAATTAATAGCGCGAGCCCAATGTATTTAATTATGAGTTAATTGCATCGGGGAAGATTTGATTGGTGGAATAGGTTATTAATTAACCATGAGGGTTAATTAATCCCTTTTATATGGCAGGGATGTGGGTTTATGATTTGATTGAATAATCAATAGATTAAGGTTATATTTCAACCAACGGGGCGGGATAATAATATTAATTTGGGAATTAAAATAATACGAGAAAAGGTGAATTTTCGTAGGGATTTAAATAATAAATTAGAAATTAATATGAAAAAATGAATGAGAGCGCTAAGTGTAAAACATCAAGGTAATGTATTTAACTTATGCTTTTTTTTAAAAGGGTTTATATGAATGGTTTCAAGTACTTAGGCTTTTCCAATTATTGGGCCGAGGGTCCGGTCCCTCCAAAAGTCAAGGAAATGTCTTGAGCCCCTTTAATTTTCAAATGCCTTAGTACTTAGGGGAAATTAGTGAAATTTTGAGGGAAAGATGAGAAGGGAAGTTAATAATTTTGACTTTGCTTTGCTTGAAATTCTTCCAGTGTAGTGTCTGCCTTTGCACTTGTGATGAATGTAAAAATTAACATATTTAGAGAAATTATTCATCACATGTAATTCTGCAACATCATCTACCTACCCTACCTACTTTACCCTACCATTTTTTCTTCTTTATTAGGGTGCACTTAGACTGACAAACCCTTATCACACTTTTTCTTTTACATGTGGAAATCTATCTAATTCTAACCTTATTACATTCAAGGGCTCAGATTAAACTGTTGAGCTCCTTTTATTTACTCTACCTATCTACCTATCTGCCAAGATTAAACAGTTTGGTCAGATTTTATTTTCTATCTATAAAACATACAATTGAAAGATGAACTAGCCAAGCTTAAACTGTTTGATTGTTCATAAATTGTGGCATAAGATACAAGTTGCATACAATTTTTATTACATAAGAGCAAAAAGTAGTGGCATTTAGACTTGCACACTTTCCTTGGCCTTTCTTTTAGTGGGGTTCATTTTATATTACTTTTTTGGCCATTTTTATTCTTTTCACCCTTTGATTTTTCTTTTAGGGTATACCCTCATTACATTTTTTAAATTTTTTGATTTTTTTTTTTTAATTTTTGACAATATGGAAACCTTTGCAACAAGAAAAGGTACGAACATATTACATAGTCCATCAAGTCAATCATGAAATATGACACCTATTGGTATAGGAGTCTAACACTGGCTCCACATGGGGGTGGCTTTTCCTGGTGAAAAGTCAAGAACAGCAGGTCAGTTGCCCTCAGAATGATTTTGACTGAACCATGGAATCTTCTTCTTCTTGCTACTTTATTGTATGTATGACAGTAATACGTCTGAAGCTTAGGGCCTTCTCTTCAGGCTTCAACTCTAGCAAGCTACTATCCTCTCCAAACTATGACATTACAAAGGATATAGTATGTACATGTTAAAAATCGGAATATCTTAATAAACAGGATCAAATTAATGTTTCAACATTCAACCATTAACTGGCCCATCTTCAGTTTCTGTACCATCGAAGTTTTTCAAAAAATATGTGTTGTTTCCTTATAAAACATGAATAATATAAGGTCCTTTCCACAGGAAGTCAAACTTCCCATGTTTTCCTTTATCCTCTCTTCTGGAATCCCATCTTAAAACTTTATTTCCAAGTTGGAAATATTCTGCCTTTGTCCTTTTATCAAATATTTTCTTTAGTTTCTCTTGCAATACTTGGGATCTCTGATATACTTCTTCTCTAGTCTGCTGCAAATTGATAGTCTGATTTATTCTCCTTTGAATATCATTAGGTTCAACTTGAGCCTCTTGACGTAATTTCATTACAAGAACTCCTAAAGATGAAGGAAATACAACCTCAATACCATAAACTAACTCATAAGGACTGGTACCAATAGATTTTTTGGTGGTGAGTCTGTCTGCCCATAATGCATTTGTAAGTTTCTTGTGCCAATTTTTCTTATTTTCTTCCAATAATTTCTTAATAATATTGATGAGACTCTTGTTGGAAGATTCATCCAATCTATTACCCTGAGGGTAATAGGCCGTGGAATGACTTAAGGTGATATGATATTTATTACAGAAACTTATCATTTTCTTAGATTTGAAGGCAGCAGCATTATCAGTTATGATCTTCTCAGGATAGCCAAATCTTGATAATATATTAGTTTCTAGGAATCCTATGATCACATTGTCATTGGCTTGTCTGGAAGGAATTGCTTCTATCCATTTGGTAAAATAATCCATGGCAGTGAGGATATATTTGTGTTGGCCAGAGGAAGGAGGATGGATTTCTCCATTGAAATCCAAGCCCCATTGTTGGAAAGGTTTTTCAGTAGAAATTGGTTTCAGGGGTAAAGGTAATAGTTTTCTCTTGTCTTCAAAGATTTGACATTTATGGCAAGCAGTGACAAATTTCTTTACATCAGAGAACAAGGTTGGCCAGTAAAATCCAGCCCTTAGGATTTTGTTTGCAGTTGATTTCCAATAAAGGTGTCCACCACAGTCTCCTACATGGAATTCATTGAGAGCCTTGTCAGCTTCATATTTTAACAAACAATTTAATAGAATACCATCATGATTTTTCCAAAAGAGAACATTATCTAAAATACAAAAATTTGAAGATGTCATTTTTAAAAACCTTTTCTTTATTCTGGATAACCCCGGAGGAGCTTACAGGTTTAACAATACATAAATTATATCAGCATACCAAGGTGAATCTAAGAAGGTCTAACTGATTTGTGGAGTCGCCATCTCTTGATTGTCATCCAGTTCATTAATATCCAGGGCTTGGCAATTTGTTTCTGTCATGAGTTGAGCCAATCCCTGTCCTTTTATGAGCTTTGTAGGTTTTATTTCAATATCATATTCTAATATGGTAGAAATCCATTTACCTCTTTTGCCTTCAATTCCATCCTGATTTAAGATGTCTTTGACAACAACATTTGGTACATAGGCTATCACATGGGAATACAATATATAGATTCTAAAATCTTTAATGGCTTTTACAAGTGCAAAAGCTTGTTTTTCCATGATGTTGTATTTTAATGATGCATCCCTTAGTGCTTTACTAAAAAACGCTATAGGTTTTTCACATCCTTGATCATCCTTTTGTGATAAAACAGCTACTACAGTATGTTCTGATGCAAATGAAAATATTATGAAGTCTCTATCAAATTGTGGACTGGTAAGAACTAGTGTTCTAGTCAAAGCCATTTTAATTTCTTCAAATGCTTGTTTGTCTTCTACTGTCCATTTAATACTTGAATCCTTTCTTAACATATTAGTCAGCAATCTAATTAATTCAGCTAAACTAGATATGAATCTTCTCAAAAAATTGATTTTTCCTATGAAAGCTTGAAGTTCTTTGATATTTCTGGGATGAGGTATCTGCAATATAGCTTGTATTCTTTCAGGATCAATTATAATACCATCTTTGGAGATGATATGACCCAAGATTTTACCTTCTGCCAAACCAAACAAGAACTTCTTTGGATTCAAAAAAATACCATGTTTTCTGTATTTTATGAATACTTGTCTGAGATGGTCCAAATGTTGCTGATCTGATTTAGAAAAAACAGTTAAATCATCCAGATATATAACAAGAAAATCATGAATTTATTTTGCAAATGCAATGTCCATTGCTCTTTGGAAGGTTGCTCCTGCTTTTTTAAGTCCGAATGGCATTTTAACGTACTTGAATGTAACCCATGGTGTTGTAAAATCTGTTTTATCTTGATCATCAGGATGAACCAGAATTTGATTGTATCCTGAGAACCCATCTAGAAGAGAAATCCTTGAAGCACCTACTACCCTTTGTAAGATGTGATCCATTTTGGGCAGAGGGTAATTATCCTTCAAAGAAACCTTATTTACATTTCTTAAATCAACACATAATCTGATCTCTCCAAATTTCTTCCTAGTAGGTACTAAATTAGACACCCACTCAGAAAATATTATAGGAGCAATTATCCTTGCATCATACATTCTTTTGATTTCTTTTTCAATTGAAGGGAGTAGCCCAGGGTTAATTCTTCTGAGTTTCTGTTTAAATGGTTTCTGATTTTCTGTCAGAGGTATTGTATGTTGAATTATAGAGGTATCATATGATTTCAAGTCTTCATAACTCCAGGCAAAGACATCCTGGAATTCTCTCAAAAGTTCAACATATTTTAATTTTTTATCAAGAGACAAAGATTTAGATAACTTTATCATTTTAGGATTTTCTTCGGTTCCCAAATTATATTCCTCAATATCTACTTTCAATTGTTCCATCTTAGGTTTCTTTGGAATATCGTTAGAATCAAAAAGATCTTCTAGAGGAGTTAATCCTTTAGGAAAATGATTATATTTCAAATTAATGATCTCAGATTCTTCTTCTATAATTTCATCAACTTCCATGTGTTTGAGGTCCTTCATTTATTTTTTGGTGAACTTTGTTGGATGAAGCATTTGAATTGCATCTTCTTCTGAAATGTTTACTTCTTGTTCATTTATTTGATCAGATTCAATAACTGTATCTTCATCTATGTTACTGTTAGAGAATTCATTTTCCAAAGTCAAGAAATTGTTAATCTGCTCATTACTTGCAAACACTTTCCAGTTCTTCAAATTTTCAGGTATAGCTGGTCTGTGTCTAATCTCAGCTGTGAACTGATGATTAGGTTCGAATGGTAATTTACAAGTGCTAGCAAACATTGCAAGACTATGAGCATGCAAATTTTGTTTTCTTGGGATTTTAGCAAGCTGAGTTTGTAGAAAAGTATTGAGAATCTCTACAATTGTTCCTCTATATTCTCTCAGTCTGGGACCATTTTTCAAAAAGTGACCTTTAATCTGTTGAATGATTAAATCAAAATCTCCTATGACAGATACTCTAATTGCCCCTAATCTTTTGACAAGTTTAAGCCCTAGCAAAAGAGCTTCATATTCTGCCATATTATTGGTACATTTAAAGTTTAATCTGTAAGCATGGCCTTCAGCATGATCATTTTCAAGGTTGTGTATCCAAATTTCAACTCCTGCTCCTAACTTATTGACTGAACCATCAAATTCTAAATGCCAAATAATTTCATGTTCATAATTGGTGTCAGGTGATTCAGGAATTTTCTTAACAGTGAGATCTGGTTTTTTACTTTCTTTTGGTTTCTCTTAGGTATCTGATGTTTCATTTTCCTCAGAAATTTCCTGGATTTGAACACTAGATTTTTGAGTTGCAATTTATTTTGGTTCTATTGCTGGAACTTCTAATTCAGTGGGAATATCAAATTCAGCATTATAAAGAATAAATGAATCCATATCAGAATGTACTGAGTAGATGGGAAAATTTTCAGGTTTCTCCTGACTACTGACAACATATTTCATCAACGTTTCTCTATACATTCTCTTAGGTTGACCAAACACTGCAATAGTAGCATATGACATGTCTAATTGAAGAGATCCTCCCAGTTTTACACCCCAAGATCTAGACAATAGCATACCATATTTTGGAGGAATATCTGCTACTACTATATCCATCAAAATTGTTTTTGCAAGGTATTGAACCAATGAAACACACAAATCTTTGATTAATCCTAAACATCTCACCTGATTTGAATCAAAAGAAAAAAGATCTTTGTATGGTCTGGTGATGTCTAGGTTTAATTTTTCCATTACAGCTTTGGGCATTAGATTGTGAGATGCCCCAGAATCAAGCATGGCATTATGAAGTATTTTATCATGTATGTTCAAACTCACATAGAATAGAGGGGTTCCTCCACTTCTTGGTTTTCCATTTACTTCAGGTCCAAAAAGTAATCTAGGTTGGTCATCAAAAACATTTACTGAATCATCATTTTTGGTAATATTGAGTGATCTATTGATTTAGCTTCGGTAGACATCATGTTTAGCTAATTCAGACAATGGAACAACTATTTTTATTTAACCTACTTCAGCTTCCAGATTAAAAGGTTTTTCAGTCTGAGTTCTTGTATTTTGAACAGTTGGATTCTCTTTATCTTCTGTGCTTTCCGTATTTTTCTCCTTCTCAGGAGTGGGGTTGTGGACTGAAGTTGTTTCTAAATTAACTTCTGGAGGTTCCTCTACATTTCCTTTGGGAGGAAGAGTATTGGAAAGTTGTCTGTTGTTCAGTTGACTATCAGATACATCTTCAATTATTAGGTTAGCAGGATTAGGATCTGATCTAGAAAGAATATGTACAGGGGAATTATCGGTTTTACCTTTGAGGGGTTGTTTTGCAGCTTTCTATTTACTTGTTTCTGGGACATCAATTCTTCTGCTCCTCAAATTGTATTGTTTATGGACTTCGTAAATGGTTGTGTCATATCCCTCCTTGAATTAAAATGATTCTCCTGAATGAGTTTGGAATGTATCAAGAATGTGAGCTTCTTGATCCTCTTGAGTTAAAAAGACTTCTGGTTCGTTCTTGCGTTCAGTTAAGTTGTTTATTTTAGCATCTTTTGTTGGTTCATCAAAGGTTGAATCTTCAACATAATTTTCCTGGAATGGGGGCCTAATATTTTGGTCAGGACCATTTTTTCCAGTATTTTGATTTTGGTTCCTTCTGAAATTTGGATTTCTCACAGTATTGCTTGGTTGACCATCCCAAGGAGATTTCCTTTTAATTGTTTCTACTCTATCTCCTAGCCTTTCCATTCCTTTAGTAATAACATCCAGTTTATTTTCAAAAGCTGTGGGTTCTTCATTTGAAGGCATTCTCCTTTCAACTCTGGCTCTAGCTCGTTTCTCTAGCAGGTTGGCTTCAACACTAACAGTTATACTTTGCATCTCTTCTAAAGTTTGAGGAGCTCTTTCCCTAAGCTGATACGCCATATCAGAATCAAATCCATCAGGGAATTTGATTAATACTGAATCTGGAGGAGGTCTAAGGTTTTGGGGAACAACATTGTAAGCTTCATTGAATCTGGTGATGTAATCTTGCAGTCTCATTTGGTCCTATTTTTAATTTTCCAAAGTCTGATAAGAGTTGAAGAGGATCTTTCTTCTTTTCCCATCTGTTTAAAATGTTCTATAAAGAGCTGGTAAGTCAGTAATAATGTTTGCAGGAAGGGCTCTAAACCAGGTCCTGACTTCTCCAGTAAGACTTTGGACAAATATTCTCATTCTTACATCGTCAACATCTATTTCATAAATTTCAAAATAATTGGTCATCTTTTTAGTATGCTGTTGTTCAGTGTAAGTACCAGAACCATCAAAAGGAGTGATTTTACTTTGGTAGTCTTGGGGTAAAGCCACTAGATTGGCTGGTAACCTTAAGGGAGCATATCTGTATGCCATTGGAAGAGATAGTGATGGAATAACAGGTGAGGTTGGTCTATGAATGGTGGGTGGAGGAGTAGAAAGTATAGTTTGAGGTTGAGAGGTTTGAGGAAATTTTTATGAACTTGGAGAGGCTGAGGTGATCACAGAAATATTCGATGTTCCTTCAGAGATAAGCTCAGATTGTATGGAATTTTGCAAATGCTTATCAAGATGTGAAGTAACAAATTCAAATTGTAAATCTTCAATAAATACTGGGTCTGGAACCAAATTGGACAACTCAGATTCAGAAAAATTTACAAATAAATAAGTTTCAAATCGCTCATCAAAAGGTTTGTCCTCGGGATAAATCCACTTCATAGAACAGGATATTGATCTATAAAGAGGCCGAGAACTTGCAGAACTTTCTTGACTTTCCTGTCTCCTAAGAATTCTGGGAATCATATTTGGATTTTCAAACACAGGTTGTGGATTTGGATCAGGATTAGCCCTGGTGTAATGAGTCCTTTCTGAAGCCAGGTTTCTAGGGGATATTTTTTGGTTTTTTGTCTAAATGAATTGAATACAACTTCAACAATTTCTTTAAGAAGTTTTAGATATTGGATTTAAATTTTCTTAAAGATTTATTTGACTAGACGAACTGATCAAGTGTTTGAAATCAAAGTTCAGTTCATAAACTAGACCAGAGATAGACTGAAGCAGCATTTATTTACTTATGCAATTGTAGAGCAAGAGAACTTTCAAAGGCTACCTGGCTAACTTCAAGCTCCGTCTGTAGTATATAAATAAAAAAATAGTAACAAATAAATTATTCAGATCCCCAGTATGGTCGCCACTATGTTATCACTCAGATTTTCCTTGAAGTTGTTGGGAAAAGGAAAGGGGTCCAAGGTAACCACAAACCAACTTTTGGATACAGAATCTAGCCAATTTGTACCCAGAGAGGGCTCTCTCTGTAAAATTTAGCTTTGTTTTGAAAAATATTAGGCTAGTTATAAAGTCTAGGGTTTTGATTGAGTTTGGGTGATGAAATTCATTAGCAGAGGGGTAATGACTGAGTAGTTTTAGTCCATTGGGCTAATGGAGTCAAGGAATATAGCTTAACTGGATTTAGTTTCTCAACAAGAGATGGTTTCACAAGGCAAGGTAATCAAAATAGGGAACAATCAAAGATCTAAAATGAATGGAATGGACTTCGAAATGGGTGAAGGGAAATTAAGAATCCTTCAACATATTCAAAAGAGGGAACTTGAATGATTATTAACAAAGAGAAATTAAGAATTCTTTATTAAATAATCAAAATGAATAAACTAGAAAACAAGAGCAATTAAGAATTCATTGTTTAAACTAGCTCAGAAGAAAACATTAAGAATAATAACGATTGAAAACAGATTACACTTAAGCAATTTCTGAATTAATACTTCTCGTTTATCATTCAGACATGAAACACAGATGATATAATAAACAAATATAAAACTTTAAAACATAAGATAGAAGACTTATTGATCTTTTTTCTGACTCAAGAATCCTGTGAAAAGTCCTTTGCATCAATTTGTCATCCAGACAACCATGAAAAAATTTTCCAACAGCACTTTATTCCAAAATAATCAGTATTACAACAATGTCTATGAATTCACCCCTCAATACTCTAATGGAGGGAGTATTTATACAAAAAATTATGAAAAATATCTCTTAACAAAATGAGATATAATCTAGGATGACTCATAAATATTTTACAATAAACTAGAAACAGATGGTCTCGTAGATAAGAGAGAAGGTAACTGATGTTGTGATGTTCCTTCTTTTTATGAATGTGCTAGAGGTAGACCCTATGATTTGGCTTGTTACTGTTTTCTCTAGTAACTCTGTTTGACTGCCCTGTTTTACTGATACTCTTTGCTTGTTCTGATACTCTTTGACCTCTGTTTATCCTTTTAACCTTCTTTACTATAGTAAATGATCAAAAATTCATGTCAAGATAATTTTTACAAAAGATCTAACATTTATTCCCACCATTTAACTTCCAGTATTCTGGTCCTTTGAAACTTTCTCAGTGTTTCATCAGCCTCAGTATATCTGAAGAAATTAGGCTGATTTGGGAACAAATGCTTTACTTCATGCTCGAGATAAAATAAATTTTCCAATCTGTCATGAAGATTTTTTCCTGTAGGCAATGCTGATGATGAACTAGTTGAGGAATTGGCCTGATTGTCAGCATGCTTGTCCAATTTCTCAACATAACTTTCAAGGTCCATTAGTTTATCTTCATAAACTAGAGGACTAGACAATCCTTTATTTAACATAACATCCAATCTTTTTATAAAGGCATTGATTTCTTCTTGCATATCTGAGCACCTTCGTTCTAGATTCTGCAGGAGAGTTCTTTTAGTAAAAACTCTTTTTATTTCCAAAATTGTTCCGGTCCTGTCCTAAATGCCAAGTTCTTCAAGTTGATGCTTGTTCTTAGTATTCAAAAAATGTATAAGTTCATTGGCTTCGTCAGGCATATTTCCTAATTCTTCTCTTGCCTTTTGAACTTCCTCCACAACTAATTTAACTAAATCATTTTGTTCATACATTATTTGAATTGAGGACCAGACATCATTTATTGACTAGATGATGTTGTCCCAAAGAATTAATTTTATTTCCATCAAAGGCTTCTCCAATGTAAGGTCCTTTTCCAATGCTTTAAACAATTTTTATAATCTTTTGACCTCTCTTGTTTTATCAGCAACACTCATTTTAGAGAGATCATATTTTTGTTCTAAACTGGTAAACTGTAACTTTACTTGCTGGAGCTCTGTCACCTGATGTTTCAATTCATCCATTGACTTTATCAATTCTTCGATACTTAAATTGGAAGCATTTACCTGTGATAATTCTGTTGTGGTTGTACCTGTATTTACTTCTGCTGTAGATGCTGGAATATTAGGCTGCTTGTCCTTCAATGCCTTTTCAAGCTCTTTTTCAGTTTCATTAAGTTGCTCATTTAGTTTCAATAGAAAATCCATCAATTCTTCTTCATAATTTTGCTTTATTACCTCTGCATTTTGTGGATGCCTTGAAGCTGGAAACTTCAGCTGTTTTCTCAATGCTGCAATATCATCATCTTTTTTCTTGATCAAGGCTTCTATACCCTTGAAATATTTGGGATTGTGATCCAATCCAATTATTATTTCCTCCAAATTTTTTATTCTTTTGTCTTTATCCTGAGAAGAGGCTTTTTCAAGCTGCAATTGTGAATTAGTATTCTCCAAAGAACCCTGCAATTTCTGGGTCACCATTGATTTATCAGTAAGAGTAGAATAAATCATTTCACCTGTTTGTTTATGTAGCTTAATTTGATCCAAAGGATGAATATCCTTTGCTAAGACTTCACAATTAGTTCTGATATAATCTGCAGCTGTTTGAGGCTGCTGCACTTTTGGTTTGAAGTGACTCATTACCATCTTTCCCTGTTGGATGTCATAAGCTGACATAAATCTTTGTTGATTCTTAGGAGCCATTTTCAAACATTGATTGTAAACTTGAAGCCTTAGAGGATCATTTCTAACCTTTATATTTATAAATGTCTTCTTGATGTCCCAGGCTTCCTTTACTGGTGGTTTGAAAGAAGATATTTTTACACTTTGTTGTTTTTGTAATTCCTTTCTTTGTGAAGTAGCAGATGTCCCACTGACTGTGCATGCTTGTTGACTATCCAATTCTTCTCCTCTCTAACTATCAGAGATTTCATGAACAAATTCCACTTCTGGAAGAAGATTTAATTTTTGTCTTTTAACATCAGGATGTTCTGAATACTCACTGATAGGGGTGGCTGCTTCAACATCTCTCTTTTTACCCTTTTCTACATTGAGAGGAGTTTGTAAAATTGACACTTCTGCTACATTGGTCTGAGTAGGAGAAATATATAATTGACCCTATTCTTTAGAAGTTTCAGGCTGATCTGCCATTGTAAATTTCTCTGTAACTTGTATATCAACTTCTTTCTCTTTTCCTTTAGATGCTACTATGTTTGATGCATTGATTTCTTGTAAATTTTTTTGAGAAGTCCTTGCACAAGAAGGACCAATACCTGGTATCTGCACCTGTCCAAAAGAGTCTAGGTCAAGTATTTTTTCAAGGTCTTTCATAACATTATCAACATTGACCTACTCACTATCTTATTCTATCAATGTCCCTTCCATCCATTCATCCATATTGGCATATTGTTCAATTTCTGGCATTCCATTATGAATGTATGGTGATAATTTATTTTTCATCCTTCTATCACAAATAAAGCTGTTTGGGTCATAAGGCACCCAATAGAAACTCTTTTGTAATTTGAGATAGTCTTCTAAAATTCTTTCAGCTTCTTTTCCAGCATCCCTAGAGTTACAAACAAAGGGACCTAATTGGCTCTTAATTATGAGTTGAGCCTTTTTCTTTGCATTGCAAAAATGAACTATGTCTGAATTAATCATCTGTCTGAAATACTATAATGCAAAGAGTATCAATGGGACATATTTTGGCAACTTGAAATGGAATAACTCACACCCATATATTCTGATTTCTGTGTGATTTCGGTATAGGTACCAGTCACCTATCCTGTATTGCTTCGAGAGCTGGAGAATTTTCTTGATTTCATTACTGACCCTAGGAGGGGAGACTCCTGTCAAAAAAGTGGTTGCAGGGTGTACAAATAGGTCAATAAAATCATTGTAAGAATAAGGAGAATCAAGGGAACTATGAGTGATGGCAGACCAAAAGATTACAGACCTAGGATTTCCTTTGGCATCAAGTTTTTTGACATAGAAAGGGAAACTCTCTGATTGAAAGTAAAGCATGAGATGATATATGACAGAATAATATTTGAACACTTTTTCATTCTCGAATCTCATGAACTGATCATGGATTTTATCAGCAATGTAGGATGCATAATCATACTTGACAGTAGGGGGCTGTCCAGGGGTAAAAATCGACAACAATACTAGGGTTAATTGATCAAAATATTCACTAGTATTGAAACCCATTATAGAAGATATCATATTTAAAATAAGCCTGCCCACATCAGTGAAAAAGGTATAACCATAAGGGGGAGGGCCTTTGGGCTGATGTTCTGGCAACATGAAGGTTTGGCAGAGGCGATTTAACTCTTCATGGGATAAATTTGCAGATTTCTCAAGTAACTCTCCCATGGAAAGAGAAGTGAGGGCTTGACCAGGTTGAAACTATAAAATTTCGTTTATTGACTGAGCAGTTATTGGGAAAAGGATAGTTTGATTCGGGGACAAAACTGCTCTTTGATTAGGATCATAGTTGGCATGGCATTAATGGATTATTTCAAGAAAAATGTGGACTGAGGGGAGAAGATACATGGGAAGATTGGATTCCCATAATCTAATAATGTCAGAACCATTCAGGTTGTTATCTCTGCAGCGGAAAAAAGTTCGAAGAGGATTATCACTGAGAACAAGGTCTTTAATCTGAAAATCTCTATCTGCTAAAGGCAGATAGTCTAAGTCTCTGTGAGGGGCATTCAGGGGTGCTACATTCAGAGCCACGGGAATCTCCATTTCTGGTTCTTGTGGATTCAAAAATGAATTTCTGGTTTTGATGAAAAATGGGCACAATCATAGGTTTAAGAATATAATTGCAGTTTTGGGAATTGAGAAATGAACTAAAGACCAATCTTGAACTCTGTTTTAGTTTTTTGTGTGGAAGTAGAACAAAAACTAGGATTTCACAGAGTTCAACGGGAATTGGGGTGAATACCTATTTTGTGGGAATGAACAGTAACGAAAACAGGTGCTGGTTATAGCAGATGAACTCTGGATTACTTGACTGCAATTCTCTTCAGCGAGGTAGCGGTTGCCAAACTTTGACAGTTAATTTTGAAATTTGTTGCACGGGACACTGGTCACTGCATGAGATAGTGAAAATGACGTGGGCACATTTGTTTTATTTGCAAAGTCAAAGTTTGGCGGGTTTTTTATTATTTTAATGGATGACGTCAGCAAGTATGGTGGTTTTGTCATGGGAGGCAAGTGGTAAGTGGTTTCTATCGCACAGCTTTTGGGGAAGGGAGGTTTTGAACGGAGAGGCAGCAATTCCATATGATGCACGATGTGTGGCATGGCAGTGTTAAGAAAACTGCTTGGCCATCGCGCATTATCGTTCGGACGCGGATGGGCAGCGATATGGACAATAGCTATAGATCTTGGATCAGTTAATCGAACGGTTGTTGGGAAAGAGAGATGACGGGAAATTAATTGCGCGGGCCCAATGTATTTAATTATGAGTTAATCGCATCGGGGAAGATTTGATTGGTGGAATAGGTTATTAATTAACCATGAGGGTTAATTAATCCCTTTTATATGGCAGGGATGTGGGTTTATGATTTGATTGAATAATCAATATATTAAGGTTATATTTCAACCAATGGAGCGAGATAATAATATTAATTTGGGAATTAAAATAATACGGGAAAAGGTGAATTTTCGTAGGGATTTAAATAATAAATTATAAATTAATATGAAAAAATGAACGAGAGCGCTAAGTGTAAAACATCAAGGTAATGTATTTAACTTATGCTTTTTTTAAAAAGGGTTTATATGAAATATTGCATAATTTTCCTAAGTAAAATAGGATTTTACATAGGAAAATATTTTTTAGAAGTGAATGAATGTCATGATGAATGGTTTCAAGTACTTAGGCTTTTCCAATTATTGGGCCGAGGGTCCGGTCCCTCCAAAATTCAAGGAAATGCCTTGAGCCCCTTTAATTTTCAAATGCCTTAGTACTTAGGGGAAATTAGTGAAATTTTGAGGGAAAGATGAGAAGGGAAGTTAATAATTTTGACTTTGTTTTGCTTGAAATTCTTCCAGTGTAGTGTCTGCCTTTGCACTTGTGATTAAAGTAAAAATTAACATATTTAGAGCAATTATTCATCACATGTAATTCTGCAACATCATCTACCTACCCTACCTACTTTATGCTACCATTTTTTCTTCTTTATTAGTGTGCACTTAGACTGGCAAACCCTTATCACACTTTTTCTTTTACATGTGAAAATATATCTAATTCTAACCTTATTACATCCAAAGGCTCAGATTAAATTGTTGAGCTCCTTTTATTTACTCTACCTATCTACTTATCTGCCAAGATTAAACAGTTTGGTCAGATTTTATTCTCTATCTCTAAAACATAAAATTGAAAGATGAACTAGCCAAGCTTAAACTGTTTGACTGTTCATAAATTGTGGCATAAGATACAAGTTGCACACAATTTTTATTACATAAGAGCAAAAAGTAGTGGCATTTAGACTTGCACACTTTCCTTGGCTTTTCTTTTGGTGGGGTTCATTTTCTATTACTTTTTTGGCCATTTTTATTCTTTTCACCCTTTGATTTTTCTTTTAGGGTATGCCCTCATTAGATTTTTTAAATTTTTTGATTTTTTGATTTTTTATTTTTGACAATATGGAAACCTTTGCAACAAGAAAATGTATGAACATATTACATAGTCCGTCAAGTCAATCATGAAATATGACACCTATTGGTATAGGAGTCTAACACCCCCCTCACAACATACCCTCCACTCGACCTCACTCCGCCATTCACCCTCAGCCTTCACACACGATCCCCTCCCCATATGCACCCCCACCCCTGCATACACCCTGTTTATAATACCTCCCTCCCCCCCATTAAAATTTCCTCCCTCCCCTATTTAAATTTTTAAAGTCCAATTTTTTTTAATTTAATTAAATTAAACTAAAAAAAAAAAAAAAAACAGCAGAGAAATAGGAAGAGAGAAAGCAAACAGAAGAGAGAGAAAGTAAACAGTAGCAATTGAAGAAATGGCATATGAAGCAAATGGGTTTTACACATAACGAAGAAAAGTGAAATTTGCATTGTGATCTGAAGGGTGATGTGAAGACAAGTTTGCCCTCATTTTTAAAATAGCTCTTTGAAGAAAAAATTTAGCTGCCTTAAAGGCCTCTTGCACAAGTGTTTTTTACTGCACATTCATACAAATATTTTGCAGTGATATTGTATTGAACTGACATTGTATTGTGAGTGAATATTTCTTCTTCATAGTTGCAACTAGTAAATTTGAGTTTTTGAGAAATTGTTAATGTAAGTCATTGTTGCTTTCCAGTTAGACAGTCAAGTCTATACCTTGATGTCCTCCATGATTTGAGGAGAAGATTTTGTACTTTGAAGATTCCATAGTTGGAAGTTCTTTAGAGTCATTTGTATTTGTTGAATCATATTGTAAATGGGTGCATTTTCGGTTGAAGACGACACCCTTTCATTTTTTGAGCCTAAGTTGTTGAAAAATGGCTAAAATCAATGAGGCATTAGAGTTGTTGAATAATCTCATTCATTCCAATGTTGATGATATAATAAAAATTAACAAGAATGCCCTTTGTAATATTCAAAGTTGTTTGCTAGATGCACAAGAAAAGATTGAGTTTTTGCAATTGGAATCTCAGATCCAATAAGATGAACTTCAACAAAAGAGTCACCATTCTAAACCTGTTTCTATTCAAAAGATTGAGAAAGACTCCCATCAGCAGCAAGTGAGTAAAGTTGCAGTTGATTCACATTCAATTCCTTGTAGAAGAGCAGATTTACATGCAGATGCAACAGCTCAGCCTGCACTTCCCAAGCCCATCATCAGACCTTGGGAAGAGCTTGTCCACAACAAGCACCGAACTGGTCTTGGATATGACAAGGATGTGTCCTTTCATATTCCAGACTACACCAAACCCATCATATTTCAAAGTGTCGGATTCCTATATGATAGTTCACCTGTAGTTGTTCCAGATCCTGCTCCACTTCCATAACAACAACAACAGATTGTAAAATGCCAACACTGTGATCGAGTTTGCCATATGAAAGATCATTTTTTTGATCTTCATCCATGCAAGCACTGTGGTCGGCACACCCATTCTTCAGACAGATGCTTCAGAAACAAGCCTCCTGCAAGAACAAAGATTCATCTTGGATGGATCACTTCTTGGCAATGGGAATCAGTAGCCAAGAAGATGTTTAAGACACATGTCAGAACTTGTTCACGGATATTGAGCAAACTTGCAGTTGAGTTTTCACCATCATCTCACCTTGTCCTTGACAGGGGGGAAAATGGTGGTCATGTACAAGCTTCGACGTCAGATCAAGCGAGCCTGAGCCACAATCTCTCATTCCATGTTCAGATTTGTAGCCAGAGACACAGTAGTTCAAGCGAGCCTGAGCCACAATTCGTCATTCCAGATTCATAGTTGTAGCCAGAGACACGGATGCCCATGAGCATGCCTTCGGTTGGTGGACAGCCTTAAACCATCACAGGTTGTAGACCTCCCTTCTTTTAGGTTGAAGGTCTCCCTTTCATATATGAGGGACACTTCCTCTAGCAAAAGCCTTCAGCTTCTTGCCAGCTTTGGTTGAGTTGCAGGAAATGCTTCAAGCATTCCAGTGTTGTTGGTAATCCTTAAACCATCATAGTTTGAAGACCTCCCTTATTTTAGGTTGAAGGTCTCCATTTTTTATGAGGGACAATTCCTCTAGCAGAAGCTTTCAGCTTCTTGCCAGTTTTGGAAAAGTTCCGGGAACTGCAACAATTATTGTGTTCCAGTGTTGGTGGTCATCCTTAAACCACCTATTTTTGCCAACATTTCAGAGAGTTGATTCAGCCCAAGTGCTGCCATGTATACCTTGTAGATTTGTATTACAACTCTCTTCTTGGACTCACACATACCCCTTTAAATTAAGGGGGGAAATGTTGGAACACCTAATCCTCCATGGGTAGGTGTGGAATGCGAAAAGTCACAGTGGAGTCCAAGTGACCTTGGAATGTGAAACCAAGAGTCACACCATTGTACTATAAATGTACATCATGTATAATGAAAAAATAAGAAAGCTACACGCTTATCCTTCTATTGTGTGTTGAGTCTCTTGTTGTGTGTGTTTATCTTTATCATACACTATGTGTGTGTTTAACATGGTGTTTAACACCTTATGTGGGATTGTGACCCACCTCCTCAAGTGCAAATTTCAGTTTGCATATATGTGATTTTGCTTCCACACATAGATGATATATTGGTATTGTTTATGGGTTTGTATGGGAAAAAAGTGGGCAGTGTATATGTACCACATGGGATGGAACTTTATCTTGTACTTCATGATACGTGTTTTAGATGTGACATTGCTTCACCCATGTTTATTTCTATTGAGTTTTACACTCCTGAAGGGATAGACTATGCCCCTATCATGTTAGCATTGGAGGAGCAGTTTCTGATGTATTGGCTTGATGAGCACTTGGTCCATGATGAAAGCTTGATCCTTGATGGTGCCATAAATGGAGAAGGAGAAGAACTACAACTCTTACCCTGTCAGTTGTTTGAGGACAAGCAACATTTTTGAGGGGAGGACTATAATGTTCCCACTTAGCCTTAGCTAAGAGGAACATTCAATTTTGTTTTAATTTATGTTTCATGAATAAATGAATAAAGGAGGACATGTAAAACTCCTTAAAAGTATGAATAAATCAACGCCCATATAAAAAAAGACAAATCAGGGCTATGTAAATAATCACTTGCAATTGTGAAAGAGGTTTGAGCTAAAGATTGGGTCAACCTTGACCAAATCAACAGTGTTGTCTAGGTTCATTGCATCTCCAAAAGGGACAGCGCAATTCTAGAAGGGAGCCTCTAATGTGAAAAGGGATAACTCATCAAGATGGTTTAGGGTTTGCAAGAGATTTCTCATCTTATAAAAGGAAAATGAGGGCAGCAAGAGAAGGTTATTGATAAATCATATTTCTGAGTATTTGTCTGCTTAGACAAATACCATTTTCTGTTGTTGAGTAGAGGATTGTATCTGGAATTCCTATGCAGGAGTTTCACCTCTTCTTTTGATGATTCAAGGAGGAAATTTTGCTAAATCGAACCACTATTAGGCCTGAGTCCAAGCTCCTACTTACATTGGAAGCACTAATCCATTGAGGGTTTTGCTGTCTCTGCAAGCTACAGCGAGTGGTGATCTAGATTTGCAGAGATCTAGTGTATTTTGAGAGCCTCTCTCCATGGAGTGGGTATTTTGACCTCATGGAAGAGTGTATCATTTCTTGTACTTCATATCTGCAATTCTTCAGTAGTTTTTTGTGTCCTTTGAGCTATAGCGCTGTCCTACTAGGTAAACTGTGTTATTTATGTATGAGGGTTTGCAGGTTGTCTTGCTCATAGTTTAGATCAAAGATCTCTTGTGCTAGGCTTTGCCTTCCACTTGGTGATCCATGGATTGGCTTGTTGATCTATGTTCTGTTCAGAGCTAATCCATTGTAATGAAATTTTATATTCAGAAATTTACCGCAGCAGTTTTCAGATCTGCAACTTGTTTCTCAGATCTACTCTTATTCATGCATGCTTTTGTCCAAATTCCAAGTGGATCTTGTAGAGAAATATATATAGTTTCCAGATCTAGTATAGATCTGATATTTTTTCCATAGATCTGTCCTAGATATGAGTTGTAACTTCCCGCTGCTGAACCTCCTGAAAAATAACGCTATTGAAGCATTTCTGCAAATGTACTTGTATTCTTGCTCTCTTTTCTGAATATTTGTTGTTGTATTGGCTCATGCATTCCATTGTATAATGAAAGGGATTTATTATAATGTTGATTTGCTGCTGTAAGTCTGAGATATAAGTCTCCTTGCTGGTCTCCTCTGAACATCTACTAAAACTGCGCAATTCCTGAAGCAGTGCTTGCATTTTTCTGTAGCCTTCCTCTTTGGGTGGTTTTTAGCTAGTCAAGCTTTTGGGAGATATGTTTAAATAGTCTAAACTGATTTGTTTCTGATGCCAAGGCCCTGGATGCCTGTTTGGTCTTTCTGGAATTCATGAACATGGTTCCAAATTACCTTCTTTTAATATATGCATAGATCTTCATCGATTCTCTTTCTTGAAGCTCTACTTATGCGAGTCTCTTTTATGTGTATTAGCGTAGTTCTCCACATTTTTCGTTGGTACGAATGTTGTAAGTTTATTTTCTCTGCTACATGCTAAACTGTTTTGGCAAGGAATAAACATAATTTATTGGCAAATTGGCCCCTATTGATTGATTACTTACAGCACAGGGCTATGTGCTTTATTCATTTAAGTTTCCAAGCGCTTACACTCGGATTTTTTGTTTTCAACAAGATTCATTAATTCTGATGGTTCTCATGGGCGATTTTATTTCTCTTTTTATACAAAGGTTGTCGGGTCACGAAATTTTACTCCCTCATTGCATGTTACAGCATCGAGGGTTTCTACATTTTATTAAAGAATCTCTAGTTTCTTGCCTTTGATCAGAATGTCACAGTGTTTTACGCATCGCCATTTTTCTTACTTACATGCATTTCCACTTAGGTTCTACGGTGCCCGGTCCACCATTGCAAGGACTGTGTATAGTGTTGTTTTGAAAAAATCAAGGGGCCGGGTAGGATTTCGACCCAAACCCAACACCCTAAGATCTAATCCTCATGCACTATTATTCACTACAGAAACAGTTTCCAGAGATTATAGATTCTATGTAAACCATAGCATGCATACTATTCCAATTGGTATTTCTCATTCTCAACATTTGCTTTCCTACAGGTATTTCAGTAAATTATTTAAACAGTGTGCTCATAACAGTACTGAGTTAATATTATATGTTCCAGTAGGATCAAAGAAACACCATACTCTTTTCTTTTCTTTTTTGAAAGTAGATAACCTTTGCAGAGTCTTGATTCAGAGCTTAGAACCAGTTAAATGTAAATATGGTAATGAAATATCTCTTTTCGCTACACCGAGTATTAATCCACTATTATACACATCAGAACTACATTTAATCTAAGAAAGCATGCCAGTCCCATAACAAAACTACGATATTCAATTCTTAGCAGAAAACTAAAATATTCCAGAAAAGAAAAACATGAACAGTCTATAACTTTCCTTTAAACTCTGTAGTTCGTTATACACAAATTCTGCATACTTATCTGGAAAAATAATCTCTCAAACTGTGGTTCTCCCAACCATCAAGGGAGGCTATGACATCCTCCTCTTGCCCCCTAGCTTCAGAATTCTGGACGGTGCCACAGGATAACAGTGGAATTTCTCTATTGTGACCACTGGAGGGCCAATCCAGGCACAATCAGAAATCTGGTTCACAAAAGTTGCAGAAGCTATTTTCAACTGGTCCTCTGCCAGCTCTAGAAAATACTTCACCCTCCTTACCAAAATTCACAGAACCCCTGCCCCTCTCCTGGGATTTCCTTTTATCCCAGAGGGTAGGTAACTGTTTCTCCAACTGTCCCCAACCACCTCCTATTCTTAGAAACTTTTACCAACATCTTAAAAGATTTTCTTTCCATTCATTTGTTCCTCCCATTAACTCAATAACCAAAGTAAAATAATACTTTTGTTTCATAAACAATACAATTGAGTCTTTTTTGCCAAAAATAAAAAAAAATAAAAATAAAAATAAGCAAATTATCTTTAACTAGTTAATGCTAGTTAACTCTTAATGAAGTTGTCACAGTAATATCTACTAAAAGGAATTTCATTAATTTAGCAGAATAAAAGTTATAATCTATTTTAATTAATTATGTGAGTTAGATATTGCATTAGGTTTTTGTCAAATCTATATTTATATTAATTTGAGTTTGACCACAATATTTTACAAAAATTTAATAGTTATAATTAAACATTACACTTTATAATTTATTATTTTCTAAAAATAATTTAATTTAATTTATTTATTTGTAATTTAATTAGATATTAAGTTGAACATGCTATTGTTGATTTCCTCGTTTAATAAACCATTACAATAATGATAATGTACATTTTTTTTCAGGTCATAAAACCTTATTATACTACATCTTGGGAGACACTGTTAAAAACGTTGCATGGTCCATTGCGAGTCTAACATGGTGTCCTGATTAATACCTTTGTACCAAGGTACAACATTGGTTGTAACAGTCTTTCACCTTATCTTTCCAAATTTTGTTTTCTACAGTGAATTGACTTTTTCTTATAATATATCCAGGTCTTTTGGATCCTACCTTGAAATGGAACTAAAATCATATTTTTGAAAGAGTTGAAGAGGTGTGGGAGGTAAATGGAAAGTTTTTTTTCTAATAGTCTAAACAATTTATTTTCCAATGCAAACAAAAAAATATCACAATTTTAATTATTAAAAAAATTAAATTTAGACTTTTATTTTAAAAATATATTTAAAGTATTTATTTTAAAAAAAAAATTGGCATATTCAATTTTTAAAGTTTTTATTGAATGAAAAATCAAGAATTATTAAAAAATTATTATTTGATAAATTAAAATTGTATTTTATGATACAAGGTTAAGTTAGTCTTTGTAATTAATTATTTAGTCATTTTTATAATAATATTTAATACTGAAAATTTATAGTTTTATAATTAACATAGTTACGGATTAAATAGGAAAATTACTTTAGTTATGACATTCACTTACATAAAAAAACAAATTAATTTCTTTTTACTCATTATTATAAACTAAATTACTATTTGTAATTTCTTCCTTTGCTTACTATACACTAGAAATTACCTTGGTACAATTATGTTAATAACTAAAGCATATTAATATGTTAACCAAATAATTATTATGGATAATCTAATAGACTTACTAATTCTTAAGTCATTCACCATACTCTAGCAACACCGAGATAAAGTCATATATTTGAACTATGTTAGCACATATATTTTATTGGTTATTCTATAGTTTTTACAAGATGCACCAAATATATATTGCTTCACACCTGCTTGGTTATTGTGGCCTTTTCAACTTCACAATTTAGTTACATGTCAGCCTTCATGCATTACCTTAACTTAACTATCTCGTTGTCATCATAAATGTTGTTATTACTACTTGATTGTTCGGCAAGATTTGCAAGTACTCTAACCTTATCTCTGCTAGATTTTTCGGTGATTTAATTCATAACTAAGCGTTTGACATTTGTTATGGGAATTCACTGTTGGATCCTTCACCGTATGATCGATGGCTATGATGTGTTTTGGGTAGGGTTAGGGTAATGACCCACCCCTCAACCCTAACCGATTTATTTTTTCCTCTGCAAGACTGCGTGAGGGTTTTGCACGCCGCTACTCTGAAACTCTACGTTGCCATGACCCTGCTTCGTTGCTAGTTCGAATGGCCTCCGAAGCTTCTCAACCACTTACAGGTATCCTACTTTTCTCTTCCCTCATTAGGCATTTGAAGAACCTCCGGATTTTCTCAGCTACTCACAGCTATTTGGATGACAAAAATGGTTGTTATTCAACCCCTTTTCAGAAGTTCTTCTACATTAATTATTTTCATATTAGTCTTTACTTGTTTTCTTAGGAATGGTTATGGTTCTCTTACATGCACAACATTTCTAGCCCTTTTCTCTAATCAATCACATTTGATAATGCATGCAATTGTTTGGGCAATGTTTTAAATGGGTTCTTTCGATTATCCCTCTATAGGAGTAATGTGGAAGTTTTTCTACCCGTTCTCGCTATTTATTCAAGAAACATACCTCGACTCAACGTTTACAGGTAAATATTCTCAACATCTGAAGTGTTAGTTCTGAAAAGGTGTTTATTTGTTTGCAGAGTCAACTTTCCAGGGTAATTGGGTCTGACCTGCTCTGTTTGGTTTTCTAGTTCTCATATCTTCAATACTGAACCTTGTTTTAATTGAGGTATGCTTCTATCTTCCTTTGCAGGTTAAACCTATTAGTTTACCCCAAGGTTTTACACCGCCTCTGACATGGATATCTTCTCAAATTTCCTTTCAAGTAACTTACGAAACCCTTTTGATAACATGGCACTCTTCTTCATATCATTTTCGTGCTCAGACAGTGACTTCTTCACCTCTCTGCACACAGGTATCACGGTCTCTGCAATGTTTAATTCCATTGAAGCCCTTCAAGCTTCTGGGTATAAACCCTAAGTTATCATAGTATTTTGAAGGAAGCCTTAAAGGCTATGCTCTCTTATTTTAATTCATGCATGATGTAAATATAATCCTTTTGCCTAGATAATGACTTAATGTGTATAGTTTTCAATGTTTATAAGTTTTTTTTCTCCATACAAGCAATGTTGTTACAGTTGTGTTTTGGGTTTCTTACTAAGCTAGTAACTTGAATTTTTGTTTGGACTTGGAACTACTCTAATTCCTCTTAATTATATAGATAAGAAGTTGTTTTCGACACAAAGATCTTATTTTGTCGCCTTATATGAATTTATTGTGTATGTCGTTTACCTCAATACTCTTATTTTAGTATAGTAAAAATGTTTGTTCAGTCCATCTCTCATGGTACGTGACTGTAATTTAACTTATATCTATATTCTGGTAGACTGTGTTAATACTATTTTTAAATGCTCATAACTGTGTCAGTTTACTTGCATGCAGTTCTTTTGTTCAATTTCTTCTGTAGTAAGTTATTCATGTACTTTATTTTTTTGGAACAATTGAATGCATGGTGATAATCTTAATCCTCTACAGAGTTTTCTCTTTAAAGTATTACATTTATTTGTTGTTGACAATGCCAATTCAGTAGGCTACTTTTATTTAAATATGTAGTAGTCTTCATTCTATCTATTATCTTCATGTAAATTTTGTTCAGATACTATGCAGGGTTGATGTCGAGACCATCTCTATTTGTTGGGTTACTTTTTGTAATCCTACAATATATGTATAATTATTTTATTGAATAGGGAATGAACTATACAGTGTGGGGTTTCCAACCCTGGACAATCTAACCATTCCCTTCACAATATTTTTTCTGGTTTTTACATTTAATATCCTAATTTCTTCTTTCTACCCTAACACGACCATTCTTGACTCAACAACACTTTTAATATAAAGCACAAGAAAATGAAATGTCGTAGACATCATAACTAATTAATTCATTTTCACTGCTATATACCATCATTCATTCCTTATTGAATAAAATATATCACACAAGTAGCTTCACTTTCTTTTTCTATTTTTCTAAAATTATAGAAATAACATTTTAGCTAATCTACAAAAATATAGTAAGATACACAGAACTGCCTTTACACATTCTTAAGTTACTTATCTCACTTTAGAATGTTGATGATAGCCTCCAAACCATGATAGAGGCGATTATGTCCTCAACTCCCACCATGCACTGCACCAGAGTAGGACTTAGAAAGTAGTGTTTCTAGAATAGACCTCAAGACCCTTAGTCCAGTCTTCCTTTCTAGATTCAGATTCTAGAGTTTCCACTGGTTCTAACCAGCTATGGGTTTACTCTCACCCTCAAGCCTCCTGGCTCTCCTCTAAATTCATAGAACCCATTTTCCTCACTGGGATTTCCCATTTATCCTCAGAGGAAAAGGTAACTGCCTTTTAGCTGCTTTTTGCCCAACTACTCTGGAATCTTGGAATACTTTATCATCAGTTTTTATGGAAAAATTCCCATAATTAATTATTTATTCAAAGAAAATAAATAAATCATGTTCATTACTAGATTAAATTTACTTGTTAATCTCATTTTAAAATTAAATGCATAATCCATTTTGTAAAAGAAAAATAAATTGTTTAAGGATTAAATCCATCCATTACATCTTCCCCCTCTAGAAGTAAACATCATCCTCGATGTTCTATTCCATATCAACAAATAGTTCTGGGTATGCCTCATGCACAAATCCTTTGTCTTCCAATGTAGCCTCCTCCAGGCCAAAGGGCTTCCACTACACTTTAACTTGGGTGATGGCTCGCCTTCAGAGCATGATTTCTCTATGATCGAGAATACGTTGAGGTTCTACCAGAAATTTTCCATTCGGTTCGACTTGCAATCAACAAAGGCTTAAATTTATTAACATAAAATTCATCTCTTTTGGAGATTTGGTACTCAATCTTATTCCTACTTGAATGTTTTGCTAATGTATTACATGCCTCAGATCATGCACATATCGTTTCAGTATTGATACATGAAACAAATTGTGCACCCATATGTGACTGGGTAATTCCAATTGATAGGTCACTGGTCCTACTCTTTCCAAGATTTGGAAAGGTCTACAGAACCTGGGAGCCAATTTGGCACACGAAGTCCACCTTAAGGTGTTTTTCTTGGGCCTGATTCTCACATACACATGATCACCCACTTCAAACTCCCGATAGGTTCTCCTTTTGTCCACATAGACCTTCTACCGATCTTGGAAAACTTTTATATTCTCTCGAATATTATTTACTTCTTGTTCCATCTCTGCCAACATCTCCAGGCCAAGCATTAATTTGGTTTCAGGATTGCTCTAGTTAATGGGAGTTCAACACTGTCTCCTGTATAAGGCTTCAAAGGGACTCATTTTCAGAGACTCTTGATATCCATTATTGTATGTGAAATATACTAGATGTAGATAATCTTCCCACTTTGTGGGTTGTTGCATTACGTACATGCGCATCATGTCTTCTAGGATTTGATTCACTCACTCCGTTTGTCATCCGTCTGTGGAAGATATGTGGTGTTGAAGTTGATATGTGTGCCCAATCCAGTAAACAACGCCTTCCAAAAGGCTGAAGTGAACTTTACATCTCGATCTGAGATGACTTTTTTAGGAATACTATGCAACATAAATATTTCCCTCATGAAAATATCTGCAATCTGGACCATTTTGTAATTGGACTCTACTGGAATAAAGTGAGTTGCGTTGCTCAATCTATCTACAACAACCATTATAGAATCATTATGTCTCTTCAATCTTGGTAGACCAGTCATAAAATCCAATGATATAACCTCCCATTTCCATTCTGGTACAAGTAGGGTCTGCAAAAATCCTATTGTATGTTGATGTTCCACCATAACCTGTTGGCATTCCAGACACTTGATTAAGTATTCAACAATATTTTTCTGCATGCTAGGCCAAAAATAAACTTTCCTAATTGTTGCCAGCATTTCTAGTAACCTGGGTGTCGAGAATAAGTACTGCGAAGATATTCATCCAAGATCAACTCTTTCAAAATCATCTGATTTAGGATGTATATCTTTCCTCTAAAATTTAAAATTTGATCTCTGTTAATCCCATAATTTGATAGCTTTTCCTATTTTTCTGCTTCATTTGCATGCTGCCATAAAAATTGGTATTCAGGATCCTTCTTGGTTGCTTCTTATATTTGATCCTGAAATTTAAATTATACTTAATTAAAGTAGAGTTCACACACACAATGCAGTTTCCTGCTCAAAGCATCAATAACACAATTTTATTTTCCCTTAACATGTTGAATATCAAAATCAAATTCTCTTAAGAATGCATTCCACCTTGCCTAGCAAGCATTCAAATCAGCTTGTTTAAAGTAGTTGTTCAGGTTGCTGTGATATGTTTTTAGCACAAATATTTTTACGAATAAATAATGTCTCCATACCTTGAATTCTTTCACTGCTGCTGTCAACTCTAGATTGTAAGCGGAATAACTTTTTTCATGATCTTGTAGCTTTCTTGGCTCATATGGAATGACCATTCCATATTGAGATAATATTGCTACTACTCCTTCTTTTCATGCATCGGTGCATACCTCAAATTCCTTGTTTGAGTCAGCTACTCTTAATACATGGGAAGTAGTCAGCAACTGCTTTAAAAATTCAAAACTAGTCTAACATTCGTTGGTCCATTTAAACATCCTCCCCTTTCGCTACATATATGTAATAGGAAAGGAAATTTTGAGTATCCGTCGATGAAGCACCTGTAATATCCGTCCAATCCCATAAAAGAATGTATATCTGCTACGTTTTTGGGCACCCTCCATTCCATGATAGTCTTTATTTTATCAGGATCTACTACTATGCCCTCAGCAGAAATGACATGGCATAAATATTGTATTTTCTCTTTGAAGAAATAACATTTTCTGAACTTGGCATACAACTAATGTTTTCTCAACATTTCCAGCATTTATCGTAAGTGTTCCTTATTCTCTTCCATGGTTCTTGAATAAATCAATATGTCTTCATAAATATTAGAACAAACTTGTCCAAAAAGGGATGAAATATGCCATGCATCAAACTCATGAACGTTGTTGGTGCATTGGTTAATCCAAATTGAAAAACCATGAACTCATATTGCCCGTATCAAGTGAGGAAGGTTGTTTTATAGATGTATTCATCTTTAATTCAGATCTGGTGGTAACTCGACCTTAAATCTATCTTTGAATATACAGTCACTCCCTTCAATTGATCGAAAAGATAATCTATACATGGCAGCGGGTATTTATTCTTAACTGTAAATTTATCGAGATGCTTATAATCCATGCACATTCACATGGTTCCTTCCTTTTTCTTCACAAACAACACTAGTGCTCCCCAAGGGGATACACTTGGTCGAATACATCCATTATCCAACAATTCTTGCAAATGCATTTTTAATTTTGTTAACTTGGGTACACTCATTCAATATGGTGCTCGTCACACTGGTGCGGTACCGGGTATTAATTCGATAATGAAATCGATATCTCTCTTTGGAGGTCGTCCTAGTATGCTTTTTGGAAATACATCCATAAATTCCTGTACCATTGGTATATTTTCCAGCATATGAGACTTATCCTTAGAATTAGCGAATCCCACTTGGATGGCATACATATGGCATCCTTTTATAATACATTTACCCAACTAGGATGTTGTGATAGGATGCAATTGTAGAGGTTTCTTGATTCCTTGCAACTCCTGGCATATCCCATCTTCAACTCTGAAGTAAATGATATTATCTTTACAGTCTACTAGAGACCAATGTCCTTCTAACTAGTCCATACCCAGTAGTATGTCATAAGAACCGAATGGTAAAATATTTAATTTGACCTTTAACTGTTGATTTCCAAATTCCAAGGAACAGTTCGAAACTTTAGTATTAACCCTTCTCTTCTCCTTAGTGGCTTTTTGTACCGGCCAGAGGTTCTTAAATTTTTTGATTTGCAGGTTGCACTTTTCTACTATCTGGGAATTTACATAGCTTAAACTAGCGCCATGGTCAACTAAAATAGAAACAATTTGTGAAAATAGCTTACCTTCAAGTTCTATATATTGGACATTGGGTTTAATGCTCCCTGTGTGTTTCATGACATGGACTAATCGCCTCTCGTGGATCCTAACTCTGGATATTGTAGCGAAGAATAGTGCCTGCGGGTTTTGGTCTAACGACAATTTTGATTCCAACAAGTGGTATCGGTTGGTAGTCTGATTGTTGGTCTTCAAGAGATGCATTAATTCTTGGTATATTTCGAGCCACATCCCCCACCTTAGAAGCCTCTTGTTGGTTGGTTGTCATTTCGCTTCTCCCACGATGAGGAAAACTCTTGTAATAATGTGCCTCACCACATCCCCAACATTGTAGAGGGGGTTTCTGAGTTTGCCCATGCTCTAGTTTTCTAGAGGTTTCTGTGGGTCGCTCCTCCATTGGCCATTTTGATTTTTCTGATTTCTCCCATACTGTCTACTTGCTGAATTTCTCCCATACTGTATACTTGCTGAATTTATTGCAGTATTTTTAAAATAACCAGACCTGGTACTCTTAAAATTTGAATTATTTTTCTGTTATTTCTTTGGTGGCCAGTTTTTGCCTATTTTCCCTTTTTCCTTGGACTGCTAATAACACATTTGTGCTTTCGAATCACTTCATCCATAGTCTTCAGGTTTATGAATTCGATTATTTCCTTCATGTGGTTAGGTAGACTACTCAGAAATCATTGAATTTTAGCCTTCTCATCTCTCAGGTAAGGTACATATCTTAACAATGATGTGAACTTAGTTATGAATTCATCCATTGTCAATTGTCCCAATCTAAAATCATGGAATTATCGATATTTTTCATCATAGAAACGCTCCATTAGGTACTTATCCTTGAAGTATTGTTGGAACTCGTCCCAGGTCACTTTATGGTCTTCAATACTTCGAACATTTTTTACTTCCTCCCACCATAAAGTAGCTTTCTCCCTCAGTTGATAGATAGCCAGGCAAGCTTTGAGGTTGCTGCTATATTCATAAACATGAAAATACTTGTTCAAATTAATTAGCCATACTTCAGCCACCTCTTCAGCCTCTCCATCAAAAGTATGAGGTTTGATTTTCCAGAACTCACCTTGCAATTCGACTTTCTGTTTCTTCATCTCTTGTTGTTCTGACACATTTCCGGATTATGCTTTGTTATCCTTTTCGTTTTTATAGCTTCGCTATGTATGAATTCCTTCTGGCTTGTCATTAATCTATCATCATTGTTTGCTTTCTTCCCAGGTGTCTCTTTCATGGCTTAGTGGAACTATCCCTTGATTCTACCTATCAGAGAGGCTTTTGAGAATCCTCTCCTACTCTTGCATCCATCTTTCATTGTCGCTTCTCACCTGGACCATTTCTTCCTGTAACTATTGCACTGTACTCAATAGTATACTCGTGAGACGTTGTTCTTCTTCTAGTCTTCTGTTGGTATATTGATGTTGATCTACACTCAGCTGTACCCACATTTCTGGGTTCATTTCAGGGTTGGATTGGGCATGAGATTCCTCGTATTTCTGGGTACTTGGTGTGTTGATCCCCTTCTCATTGTATCCTTTCTAGTTTCTGTACACAATTTACACACAAAAATTATTATTCAGGTGACCCATTTGGGCCCCAACGTATGAACGATGCTATGATACCACTTGTGACATTCACTTACATAAAAAATAAGAATTCATTTTTGCTCGTGATTTTAAACTAACTTACTTCGTAATTTCTTCGTTTGATTATTATACACTAGAAATTACCTTGGTAAAATTATGTTAGTAACGAGAGGAGATTAAGATGTTAGCCAAATAATTATTATGGATAATCCAATAGACTTACTAATTCATAAGTCATCCACCATACTCTAGCAACACCGAGATAAAGTCATATATTTGAACTATGTTCGAACACATATTTTATTGGTTATTCTATAGTTTTTACAAGATGCACCAAATATTTATTGCTTCACACCTGCTTGGTTACCGTGGCCTTTTCGACTTCACAGTTTAGTTACCTGTCAGCCTTCATGCATTACCTTAACTTAACTATCTCGTTGTCATCATAAATGTTGTTAAATCTACTTGATTGTCTGGCAAGATTTGCAAGTACTCTAACCTTATCTCCGCTATCTTTTTCAGTGATTTAATTCATAACTAACGGGTTGAGATATGTTATGGGAATTCACCATTGGATCCTTCACTGTATGATCAATGAATATAATTTATTTTAGTTAGGGTTAGTGTAATGACCCACCCCTCAACCCTAACTTATTTCTTTTTGCTTTTGCAAGACTGCATGAGGGCTTTGCACACCGCAACTCTAAAACTCTACACCGCCATGACCCTGCTTCATTGCTAGTTTGAATGGCCTCTGGACCTTCTCAGACACTTACAGGTATTCGAAATTTCTCGGCCCTCATCAGGCTTTCGAAGAAACTCCAGATAATCTCAGCTACTCGTAGGTATTTAGATGATAAAAATGGTTGTTCTGCAACCCCTTTTCGGAAGTTCTTCTACATTAATTATTTTCATACCATTATTTACTTGTTTTCTTAAGAATGGTTATGGTTCTCTTACATGCACAACTTTTCTGGCATTTTTCTCTAATCAGTCGCATTTGATAACGTTTACAATTGTTTGGGCAGTGTTTTAAATGGGTTCTTTCGATTATCCTTCTACAAGATTAATGTGGAAGTTTTGCTACCCAGTCTCGCTACTTATTCAAGAAAAAAACCTCGACCCAACATTTACAGGTAAATATTATCGACATATAAAGTGTTAATTCTACAAAGGTGTTTATTTTGTTTACAGAGTCGACTTTCGAGGGTAATTGGGTCTGACCTACTCTGTTTGGTTTTCTAGTTTTCGGACCTTCAAGACCGAACCCTATTTTAATTAAGGTATGCCTCTATCTTCCTTTGTGGGTTCAACTTATTAGTATACCCTAGGGGTTTACACCACCTATAACATGGATATCTTCTCGAATTTCCTTTTAGGTAACTTATGAAACCCTTTTGATAACATGACACTCTCCTTCATATCATTTTCACACTCAGGCAATGACTTCTTCACCTCTCTGCACAAAGGCACCACGGTCTCTACAATGTTTAATTCCATTGAAGCCCTTCAGGCTTCTGGGTAGAAGCCCTAAGTTATCATAGTATTTTTAAGGAAACCTTAAAGGCTCTTCTCTATTCTTTGAATTCATGCATGATGTAAAGATAATCCTTCTGCCTTGAAATGGCTTAATGTGTACAATTTTCGGTGTTTATAACTTTTTCTTCTCCATACAAGAAATGTTATTACAGTTGCATTATGGGTTTCTTACTCAGCTAGTAACTTGAATTTTTGTTTGGACTTGGAACTAATCTAATTCCTATTAATGATATAGATAAGAATTTTTTTTTCGGCACAAAGATCCTATTTTGTCACCTCATATGAACTTACTGTGTATGTTGTTTATCTCAATACTCTTATTTTAGTATAGTAACACTGTTTGTTCGATCCAGCTCTGACGATGCACCGACTATGTAATTTAACTTATATCTATATTATGGTAGACTATGTTAATAGTATGCTTAAATGCTCATAACTGTGTCACTTTACTTGCATGCAGTTCTTCTGTTCATTTACTTTTGTGGTAATTTATTCATGTACTTTCTTGTTTTGGAACAACTAAATGCATGGTGATAATATTAATGTTCTACATAGTTTTCTCTTTCAAGTATTACATTATTTTTTGTTGACCATGCCAATTCAGTAGGCTACTTTTATTTAAATACGTATTATTCTTTTTTTTCTAAGTAATACTATTTCTATTAAGTCTTCAAGCAAAGTTTACAAGGCACATCCTTAGAAATGGAGAAATCCATAATTGAGGGATTTTACAGAAAAATGCTGGTAAAAACTAGACTACCCCTGGTGGGGAAACTGGCCAAAAAATTCCAAATATACTGGGCTGCCCTTGGTGGGAAACTAGCCTTTAACATAGTGCAAAAATAAACTGAAAGAACAAACAAGAGAGGTGTCCAAAACTTGCAAACTAAGGAACTCAACGAGCACATGCTAAGGATAGCTTTCATGCTAGACGCTGGTTGGAGGGTCCTCCTCTAGGATACAGTAGATGTAGCCGTAATCCAGTGATTCATTGTCTTCATGTTGCTCGTGAGGGGAGGGCAGAGGTCCGAGTCGCTCCGCTGGAGTGTACTGAGGAGAATTATCCTGTAAAGAAGTTGAAATGTTCATGGCACTAGTCACGTGGAGGACTTCCTTGCCCTTCATAGAACCCGAAAGACTAAGACTTGGCAGCTGCAACTCATCGGCTGGCTTGAAGTCACTATCGTCTGAAGAGGGGCTGGAGGCAAGCTGCACCGGGAGTGCCTTGAGCTTACGGGGAAGGAAGGGAGGCTCCTCTGAGATTTTTGATTTGCAGGTGTGCTTCTTGCCACAGGAGGAGTCGAGGGCGGATCAGGAGGGGCCATGGGGTCAAAGAGCATAGCAGATGCAAGGGCAGGAGGATGCAAGTCTGCAGGGTCCCATGAGACTGGGAAATTCAAGTATGGAGGGGAGGCCATGGGCATGGGAGGCCACGAAGGGAGGCCCCTTCCCCCAACTCTTCTGCTAGGCTGTCAATGGCAATGCGACATTCTGGCCAGTGTGTGTAAGGCTCGATAATATGGAGGCGTCACTGCAGAGGCGGGAGCCCAAAGAATTCACACCAGAGCAAATGAGGGCCGAAGCAGAAGGAGCAACAGGATGACAATCAGGGTGGGTTGGAAAGCCAGAGGTGAAACAGGATGATAAAGCAACATGCTGAGAGAAGGATTAATTAACCAGCTTGCAGAGTACGTAGAGTTTAAGGTGGCGCATGGGAATTTAAGGCCCAACCCACTCGAGTTTTGATGGCGTTGTGCATCCCAAGGATGGGGCACATGGGCGTGCCATGTGGTGAGCCACATGGCCACCTTGTGGAAATCTGTGTGACTAAATACCACCCGCATCCAGGGGATGGTTGTCATTATGCACCAGAAGAGTGCAATCCTGAAGGAGAGCTTCATCATTAACAGAGGTAAGAGGTCCAACCCAGATGGGGTCGCAGTGATGGAAACCCTTGTTGGCGAGGAGATCCGCTACTTTTTTGGCAGAGCATCGAACATGGTGGTAGTCTATATCAGTGTCAATGCGCATCCGTTGCTCGAGCGTTTTGATCCTGGTGGCTAGATGCCAACTTTTGATGAGATTGGAGGCAGAGGAGCCGGCCTGGAGTCTCTTTGCCATATTGATTAGAATCTTTGAATCACCTTCAATGATAAGGGGAAACAAGTGGTGTTCCCTGGCAAGGATGAGCCCCTGGAGCAGACCTTCAAGCTCTGCCGAGTTGTTGGTATTCGAACCAAGGCAACCAAAGAAGAGTAAATGCGCCTGGACAAGGGAAGTTATGAAAATACCTCCATAGCCCGCTTTCCCCAGATTCCCTTTAGAGGCTCCGTCAAAGTTGAGCTTGTAGTGGTCTGGAGGCGGAGGGGTCCATCATCTAGGAGAGGGCAACTTTTGGTTTGAGGGGGGCTCATGGATGGTGGCCGAATGTAACTGTAAGTTCCAATTGGCCCAAATAATTTTCTCACTCTGAAGGGAGTGCAGGTCCTCTTCCCTCCAATGATGAAGGGCTAGAGTCTCCTGTATATGACTATAGACCATATTCCAAAGAATTTCCGTGGAAGTGCATTGATCCTTGAAGATTCTGCAATTACGCTCTTTCCATACCACCCAGAGTAGGTGCCCTGGTATCATAGTCCAAAGAGCATTGAGAATGGTGCACTAAAATGGAGTGGAAGGCCAGCTGCGAATGGTGTTGATGATGGTCCCCATGATTCTATTCAATTTTCTACAGAGAAGGACTACTTTATCCCATAGTGCCATGGCCACTTTGCATTCATTGAAAAGGTGCTCAGAGGTTTCCTCCTTAATACCATAGTTGGGATATTGGGAAGGATCGGTGAAGCCTTTCTTGCGGAGATTGTACCAAGTGAGGAGGCGACGTTTACTAAGGAGCCAGAGAAAAGTAGAAATTTTGGGCCAGTTTTTCGAGTGCCAAAATTTCTCCCAAATACCATCAGGCTGTGAGGCTGGGAGGGATAGGATGTAGGCTTCCTTGGTGGTGAAAGTTCCAGCAGTAGAATAGCCCCAACAGAGATTATCGGGCTCTTCGGAGATACGTCTCTTGTGTAGTTCTTCGGCTATTTCCTCAGTGAGATTTAAACCAAGGTGAGAGTGCAATTGGTCAGCCGTGAGCCATTGTTGAAGATGGCTTGTGGAAGAGGCGGGGCGAGTCCAAAAGGAACCAACATTTTGATAATGGAGATGCTCCAGTGTGCTTTTCCAATTAGAGATTGGAAAGAGGTCCGTTAACCTCAGCATTTGTTGCCATGAATTGTGCCAGAAGTTGGCTGATCTCCCTGACCTGACTTCCTAGAAGCTGTGGTCTCGAACTAGTGCTCTATGCTGACTAGCCACCTTCTAGATAAGGGAACCTACGTGATCATTATCAAAACGAATGAGATCCTCCATTGGCTAGTTTCGAGAATATTTGGCTGCCCACATCTACGCCCACAGACTGCTTGCATTAGAGACCCAGTGCCACCAAATTTTTTCTCCCATGACTTTGTTTCTTAGACAAGGGTCGCGGAGCCCCAAACCACCAGCTTTCTTGGGGGTGAAGACTTCCTAACAGTTCACTAAGGCCCATTTTCGTCTTGCTTTGGCCCCTCCCCATAGAAAGTTGTGTTGAAGGTTCTGAATGGCCTTGAGAACCTATTTTGGTGCCGCCAACATGGAGAAAAGGTAAAGAGGCATTGCTTGAAGGACCGATTTGACAAGGACGAGATGACTCGCCAAATTCAAAGCTCAATGGGTCCATAGGGATAACTGGTTTTCCGACTTGTCTAGCAACTCTTTCCATGATGAGTGCTTGAGGACTGAGTCAGTGAACGGCGCACCTAGATATTTAGAGGGCAGCACTGCCGTGGTGAATCCAAGAATTCGAGCAATATTGCACCGAGTGATCATGGGAGTGTTAAAAAAGAAAGCTTGGGATTTAGATTTGTTGACCGAGGGGGCAACAGTTAGAGAGAAGCAGTCCAAGATGGATTTGAGGGTGGAGGCTTCTTGAATAGAGGGGTGGCCAAAGAGCATGTTGTCATCAACGAATTTTTGGTGCGAGAGGGGCGGGCGCTGGTGGAGACTGAGGCCTCAAAGAGAGCGATATTGAATGTGGGCTTTGAGCAACCTGCCTAAGCCTTCTGCCATGATCACGAAGAGGAAAGGGGAGAGAGGGTCCCCTTGCCGAATGCCTCAAGAGGGGTGGAAAGGGGGAGAGGGAATGCCATTGATAAGGATGGAGTAGAGAGGGGAGGAGATGAGGCTAAGGATTCATATAATGCAATTTTGACTGAAACCAAAGGCCTTGAGCATTTGCTGGATATATTTCCAACTGAGTTTGTCAAAAACTTTCAAGAGATCTATCTTAAGCAGCATTCCAGGGATCTTATGGGAGCATAATGAGTGTGCCACCTCATGCGTGAGGATAATTCCATCCAAGATATGCCTACCTTCTACATAGCCAGTTTGCTCAAGAGAAATGAGTAGAGGCAAAAGGGTTTTGAGGCGATTTGCAACTACTTCGAAGACAAGCTTATAGAGGACGTTGCAAAGGGAAATGGGGAGGAATTTATTGGGGGAAGAGGCTTGATTCTCTTTAGGAATGAGGGAGATGAAGGTATCATTTAGAGCGAGGAGCATCTAGTGCATAGCTCGAGATTCTTCAACCATCTCCCAGATCTCCTGTCTTAGATCTGGCCAAAAGAAGTGAAAGAAGTTGGAAGTAAACCCATAAGGGACAGGAGCTTTACCTGCCTTGAGTTGAGCCATGGCTAGATCCACCTCCTCTAATTAGATGGGTCGAAGCAGCATCTGATTGTGTTCCTCTGTGATCAAGGCTGGTATGTGTCTGGTGATACTCTCAATGGCCTCCTGGCGATCCAAGGGCGGCTTTGTGAGAGTGTCCTTAAAATGGTTCAGAAGCTCCTGTTAAATTTCTTCATGCATTTCCAAGTTTACTCCTTGGTCATTGCGAATAATGGAGATGCAATTGGCCATTCGTCTTTGAATGGTGGAGCGGTGGAAGAAGGAAGTGTTATTCTCTCCCTCTTTAAGCCAATGAATTCTGGATTTTTGTTTCCAGAGCATTTATTCCTGAAGCTCCTTTTCTTTGATTCGAGATTTGAGATCCTTCTCCTGAGCGTCAAGGGCCTCAGTCCTTCCCGAGCTGATAAGTTATTACTGAAGATTTTCCATTTAAAGTTGTAGATCGTAGTGTCCTTGAAAGATGTTGCCAAAGGTACTTTGGTTCCAGTGCTTCAGTCTAGCTTTAATGATTTTAAGCTTCTTCTGTATATTATACATAATGGATCCGTTCTGTGGGGGAATGGTGTGCTACCAATGCATCACCATGTCCCGGAATCCCGAGTGGGGAAGCCAGAATTGCTCGAACAGGAAGGGTTTAGGCTTTCCCATAGTCGGCCTTTCCCACTGTAATTAGACGGGCCAATGGTCTGATCCTACCACCAGTAGTATGGTGGAGAATATGTCCCCTCTTACTTGAATGATGGGATCAGAAACAAGGAAACGGTCTAGGCGAGAAGCAATGAAGTGGTTTCGAGATCATCGATTGTTCCTAGTATGAAGGCCATTAGCAGTAGGGATGTCGATGAGGCGGTTTTGGTTGATGAATTTTTTGAAGTGCAAGGAGTCATCTTCAAGAATATTGTGCCCACCCCGTTTTTCTTGAAGGCTAGTAATCATGTTAAAATCCCCTCCCAGGATCCAGTAGTGATGGGAGTTCAGATTGTGCAAAGCAGAGAGATCGTCCAAGATTCGAATTTTACTAGCAGTGGTTTGAGGGAAATAAACATTAGTAAGCAGGCAATGAAGTGAAAGGAGGCTTGAATAAAATGATGGGAAGCATGGAAGTGAGAAAGGGAAAGGATGGCGGGATTCCAAGCAATGGAAATGCCCCCGAAGGCCCCTACAAAATCGATAGCGGTGGTGTCACAACTTGGCCAGAGGCGGGATAGAATTGAATGGAAAGTGGAGCTGGTGCATTTGGTTTCCTACATGAAAAAAATGGCAGGTTTGTTGCGAGTGAGACTATTTTTTATCATTCGGCACTTTGAGGGACTATTGATCCCTCGAGTATTCCAAGATATAATCTTCATCATAAAATTGGAGATTTCAGGGCTTTGAAGAATTTCGTCAACTTGGGATATCTCCCAAATTCGACAAGTTGCTCCCCCAGTGTGATTAATCATTGTAGATCCGTAGGTCTACCCCGCTTCCTTGATTCTCTGATAATGTTGATTGTTTCCTTAGGTATGAGCTCCCCTTGAATTCTAAGATGAACACTACCCTTTAGTAGTTGAGCCTTCAGAAGCACTTCCTCCAAACTATCAATCTGTCTGGGTGGAATGGTATGATACTCTTTAGAATCACACGCTTTTTCTAGCCCTGTTAGATCTAGATCCCCAAAATCAATAGATTCTGGTTCTTCAATCATGTAGGTGACCACTGCAGAGTCTGATCTGACATTGGGGTTGCTGGGTTGATCTATGGGAGCATGGGAGTCAAGATCCATGTCATAAGTCTCTTTAGGGCAGCGACTTTGGGCAGGTTCAGAATGTGGGAGCGGGGGGGCCTTCTGAGGATTGGTGGTCATCACAATATTAACCATCGGAGTGTCCAGACCCTTAAGCGGGGGGATGGAGCCAAAGGAGGGCTTCGCAGAGGAAGAGGGGTCAGGGCGAGGCTCCTTAGCCTCTTGATCCAAACCAAGATCGGCTAAGATTTGGAAGTTGTTGCTAGAAGAGGGGCCTTTCGAAGAGGGAGCGGGTTGGGGGGGGTCCAAAGGAGCGAGGGGCTTCTTGGAGTGTCTTTTTCTATGTGAAACCCAGGTGAAGCCATTTGGATCTGAGGCATTAGGAGGACCAGAGAGGGCGGGAGGGCGATTTTGAGGACAATCCCTGAACAAGTGTCCATGCATATGACATTTTCTACACCTAAAAGGAACATGTTCATAATCTATAGATTGGATCCACTCGAAATCTTCGTGCCAGAGACTTACCGAATTAGGGAGGGCTTTTGCTAGATGCAAATAGACACAGATCCGAGCGTATGCAGTATATTGATTGTGTTTGGTATCTTCAACAATTTTGATGAATGTTCCAAGGTAGTTTCCGATCTCCTTGAGGATGCTCTCTTCCCAATACTCCTATGGCAGGGAGTATAAACGGATCCAGATTGGAGCCCAGTTGAAGTCCTCCTTATCGGGATCGAAACATTCCACCCAATCCCTTAGATAAAGCCCTGCGGCGTTGAAAAAATAAGGGCCTCCATCCATGACTCTGTTTTTATCTTCGTTGCAGGTGAAGATAATATTGAAGAAGCCTTTGGGGCCCAACTGAAGGTCCACCTACCCTTTTGGTTTCCTTTTCGCTTTGATCCAACCATAAAGGGCTTTCTTAGTCAACCATAGGCCAGTAAACTTATCGATCAACGCATGAACGTGCATGTATTGAATGCGTCCATTGATGCGCTCCGCTGGGAGGTGTATCTCTAGTCTTTTCATTTGAATTGGAATGCAGGTCGTAGATCTCACAGATTGCATGTCCTTGGACTTGATCTCGTCGCTGGGGCGATTCTGTGATCATGCAGTGGTTGGATCTGATGGATTTGTTGCTAGCGTCGAGTGGGCAGGCATATCAGAGTTGAGTGTGGAACTAGGGATGCCAGATCTGCTTGGATCCCCAGGGTTGAGGGGGGTTACAGGCCCCCCCCCTTTGGAATCCGGCATGCTGGAATCAAGCAACGTAGGCTATGCAGACGATGATGTGGAGGAGCCAGAAGCAGTGACGGTGCCTGCAGAGAAGCGCAAGGAAAGCCCTATGGCTTCAGAGCCATGCTTCAATCTCAGCTCTCAAATCCTCTCCTCGTCTCAATCCCTCCCTATTTTTGTCAATATGTATTATTCTTTCATTCTATCTATTATCTTCATGTAAATTTTGTCCAGATATTGTGGAGGGTTGATGTCTCGACCATCTCTATTTGCTGGGTTACTTTCTATAATCCCACAGTTTGTGTATTGTTATTTTATTGAATAGGGAATGAACTGTACAGTCTCGGGTTTCCAACCTTGGATAGTCTAACAGTTCCCTTCACGATTTTTTTTTTTTTTTTTACATTTAATATCCTAATTTCTTCTTTCTACCCTAACACAACCATTCTTGACTCAACAACACTTTTAATATAAAGCACATGAAAATGAACTATCTTAGAGATCATAATTAATTAATTCTTTTTAACTTCTATATACCATCCTTCATTCTTTATTGAAGAAAATATATCACACAAGTAGCTTTACTGTCTTTTTCTATTTTTCTCAAATTATAGAAATAACATTTTAGCAAATCTGGAAAAATACAATAAGTTGCACAGAACTGCCAAGTTACACATTCTTAAGTTACTTATCTCACTTTAGAATGCTGATGATAGCCTCCAAACCATGAGAGAGGTGATTACGTCCTCAACTCCCCCTATGCACCACACCAGAGTAGGACTTAGATAGTAGTGTTTCTGGAATAGACCTCAAAACCCTGAGTCCAATCTTCCTTTCTAGATTCAGATTGCAGAGTTTCCACTGATTCCAACCAGCTCTGGATTTACTCTCACCCTCAAGCCGACCAAGCCCCATGACAGAGGGATGCGAGGGTCGATTCGCCGCTTGCCGGTCGAGCCACGCGGCCCCTAGGGCAGCCAAATTGTTAATTTAATTTAATTTTTATTTAATTTTCTTTTTAAATTTTAAATTTTCCTTTTTTTTAAATTTAATTTATATTTTTAAATTTATTTGTTTATTTTTTTTATTTAATATTTTATTTTTTTAATATTTTTTAATTTTTTATTTTTATTTTTTATAAGTTTTTAGAGAAAAAAATATTTTTTTTTTCAATTTAAAATTTTGTTTTTCATATATATATATATATATATTTTCTAATTTAAAATTTTATTTTTTTTTATTTTAGTTTTTTAATTATTATTATTATTATTTTAATTTTAATTATTTTTAAAAATTTTATTTTAATTATTTTATTTTATAATTTTTTTTAATTATGTGTTTATTATTATTATTATTAATTTTTTTATAACTTAAAAAAATTGTTTTTTGTTTTTTTTTGGTTTTTTTTTTCCTTGTTTAGATTGTGTGTTTTTTTGTTTTTGAATTTTTATATGTTTAGAAGTGATATTTTATCTTTAATGTCATCCATGTTTTTTTAAGGCTTTTCAGAGACATGATATTTTATCTTTAATACCATGCCTAAAACTTGTTGGAATTTTAAAACTTTTGATATTTGATCTTTAATGTTATGTTTACCGTTAAAATTTTAAGGTTTTTCAGAGTCATGATATTTTATATTTAATGTCATTATTAAAAACCGTTGACAATTTACCCTTAAAAGAAAAAAACGTTATTCCAACATTAACACTTATCGTTTTCAAGGTGTTTTTTGAACACAAAAAATTGACGACGTTATTCCATCATCAACACTTTTTGTTTTCAAGGTGTTTTTTGCACACACAAAATTGGCGACGTTATTCATTCCAACATCAACAATTTTCATTTTCAAGATGTTTTTTGCACACACAAAATTGACGACGTTATTCGAGCATCGGCAATTTTCGTTTTTAGGTTGTTTTTTGCACAAAAAAAATTGACTTTTACTTTCATTTTAAAAAAATGTTGAAAATTTACCCCCCTCAAAAAAAGGGTTATTCCAAAATTCAAATTTTTCATTTTCGGGTTGTTTTTTCACGGTTTTTTGATGTTTTAAATTTTGAAAATTTACCTCGAAAAAAAAATGTTATTCCAAAGTACAACTTTTGGTTTTCGAGTTGTTTTTTCATGTTTTTTTTTTATGTTTTTTTTGTTAGAGTTCTCGTTTTGAGGTGATAGTTCCCATTTGATTGCTAACTATGTTAATTTTTAATGTTATAAAAAAATCTATTATTATTTATTTAGGCTCCACTCAAATAATTTGTAGTGGAACTATGTTTAATGCACATTTTTATACAAATAATTATATGTTAAATTTGAATTTTGTTAACATCGTGAAAATCATCCACATAATATCAAAACGATCACCAGAAATATCTTATTAATTTTATTCAAAACTTTTTAAAAAATGATAAATTAGATACTTTTTAAAACATAAAATAAATACATATACACTTATTTTAAAAACATTAAGATGAATATTATAAAAAAAAAATTATGTATACTATCTACTCCAACTGTATGGATATAGTTATATCAGAGACCAAATCCAATCCATGTTAACATAGATGACAATGTTTCCAACCATATATTTAATTATTGACTTGGATATCCACCTTCTTAGGTTAACGTAGACATTTTATTAATCCTTCACAACTAGCATAATTTTTTCCCAACAACGTCTAACATTTGACAAAGTTCATATTTGCTTATTAGGAGTAGATTTGCATGCACATATTGACTTGCATATTTTTCTGTGTAATACCTTCCACCAATATTTAACCTACACATATTGACTTGCATGACTTGCATATATTTTTGTCTACTACCTTCCATTATTTTTGTCTACTACCTTCCATCGATATTTAATTATCGATAACCATACACCCTCATAATATGCTTATTTTTCTTATCAACCACGATTAAACATAATATATTTATTTATTATTAATGTGTGCAAATCTTTAACAATATTTAAACTAAGCAATAATATTTAAGCTAAATTGCTAAAACTAATTACGATGTAACACTTGTTTATTTATACACTTGCTATTTATTTAAAATATTTGTATCATAAATAGTCCATACACAAATAAAATCGTGAATAATATTATTTGAAAAAGGTGTAAGTAAGCGCTATTTATTTAAAAAGGATTGAGACGAGAAGTAAATTTATGAAGTTACATGTCAATTTTTTTAATTGTCTCACTGCTTAGATATCACTTAGTGTAGTGAAATCAAGCATATTAATAAGTGATATTTCGGTAAGATTATGAAAAATTTTGGTAAAGATTTTTTAAAATTTTGGTCAAAGTTTTTAAATTTCAGTATTTTTGGTATCTTCAGAGTTTTTGATGATGCTGAATCTATTTTCACAATAAAAAATACAATTCAAATATTCCAAATACTTTATTTTTTAAATTTTTATTTATGAATTTCGGAAAAAAAAACTGCCATCCAATCTATTCTATTACATGGATAAACAACTTCGTATATATCATTATTACTAAAATGTAGATTATTATGAATAGACACAATTGTGGATTAAATTAATTCAAAATTAATTCATCATTCAAATTATCATTTCCAGACCACATTGGAATTTGAAAATTTTAATGAAGTTAAAGTACAATATAAGCACAGACAAAATTGTATAGGAATTACTTTTATGACATTTGTCTTTCTCCGATTCCTCTTTAGGATTAGGTTAAAAGTCAATTAGGCCGCCCCTTTTCTCATATCATTTCATGGAAAATTTTGATTCAAATGTGACGGTAGAGATTGTAATTATCTTAAAACTGTGACTTCATCAATTTATGATAATGATATTAAAAATTACTAATAATTTTTTCATGAGGAAAAAAAAAAAAAACTTAAAAACTACTATCCAAACATAATTTTTACAGAATTATAAATATTTGTTAATTCATTTTATTTAACGATGTATATTTTTTATATATTATATTTTCACATTTATAAACAAATCAATCATTCAACTCAATTTTATTTACTATTAACATAATTTTTGCACTATAGTTTCTGACTTTTTTCAATATATTTTTTTATTAATTTTATCTGAAATCTAATAAGTATAGGTTGGAATTAATTAGTACAAAATAATAAAAAATCACAAACTTATTAAAATTTTATTATCAAATTTAACCCAAAAAAAAACCAAAATATAAAATTAACTAAAAAAAAATCAAAACATAAAATAATTAACTATATTTTTCCTGAACTTTTATATATATAGTTACATAATTATAACACATACATCAATAAAAATATCAAATAAAACATGAAATAAACAATCATTAAAAAAATCTCAAAACCATCATTTATATAAAATTCAAAATACTTAATTCCTGAAAATAATTTCACTAAATTTTTTGTAATTTTCTTTCAATACTATTATATTTAAAAAACACATAAAATTTATAATCAATTTCTAAAATTAACCACCTAAACTTTTAGTAATTTTCTTTACATAATCTTATATTGAAAAAATACATAAATTTTCATTTTGAAAACAACATATCATTTCACAACCACTTTGAGCAATTTAATAAAATAAAATCATATATATATATATTACCAAAATCACTATAATTGACGAAAAAAACACTTGTATTTAGTTATTAAAAAAAAAATTGAATTTTTTTGTTATACATATTTTATTTTATGTGTACTAACTATGTTTCCAATAACATTTACAAATAAAATTTATATGTTATTTTAAAGAATAAAAAGTAGAAAAATCATGTGATACCCTTATCATAACATGAGTTTTAAATTCAGATGGAGAAAAAAACAATAAACCATCCCACCACAAAAACTATAATCATTTATACATATATACACAAAAATATTGAGTTTCAAAATTACACAGAGAAAAAGACAATAAATCATCTCACCGCAAGATCTACACTCACTCATTTATGCATAGATATATAAAAGTATTGGTTTCTAAAATATAAACACACCAAATAAAAATATTATAATTGGATTTTTAATTGGATTTTTAAACTTCTTCTTGCACTGAAATTCTATAAACTTTTAAATCTTATAAATATTAACCATGTAAAGAATTTTGGACATGTTAGACCAAATGTCTAGTCAATACAAAAAAACAAAAAAAAAGTTACGTGAAGTTGTGCACTAATGACACTATTGAAGTTATTGTTCGATATATAACTGACACAATGGAAAAAGTGATTGTTAAATTATATTAGTGATAAAAAATGTTCTTAATTTTGAAAATAATCTTAAGCATATCATATTATATTAGTCTCTTATAAATATTTTAGTGTAATAGTGATAAGTAAATAAAAGACTCGAAGTTAAAATAATTATGAAATATCTAGGATTGATGTTTAAAGTATTTCAGAATAAACAGGCATATGTACGACATTTCAAATTTGGATATACAGTTTATTCTAAAATATTCCAAAATATTTTGAATATTATTATGCCTGATCATGAATAAAAGAGGTGGTATATTAATTATATTTATAATGCCTAATCATGAATAAAGGAGGTGGTATATTAATTATATTTATTATGCTTTAGGGTATAGACAAAATAAAATAAAATATGTATTATATTATATTTTCAAAGGAACAAACTATGATAGCTATATAATATCACTTAATTAGTAGTAAAGTTGCTTGAAACATATATGTTAAAGGACTAAAGACTTATTTTGTTAGTGATTAATACATATTAGTTGATTGAATTATTAATAGTTAGAGAGATTATAGGTTAATGGATCTAAGGTTAAAAGGTGTGTTGGTTAGTGGGTAAATGAAAAATGATGACATTGTTAATAGATTAGTGGTTGGAATTATTTTCGAATTGTATATTTAACTAAAAGTAGAAGGGATTTGAAAATTAATGATTGAGATTAATTTGAACTATTGAATTATGATAGTGAGTTGGAATTAGTAATTAAAATTTAAATTCAAGATTTATATAAATATAGATACATAAATCCATGATTGGGGTGTTGGATAAAGACCTAGTGGTTAAAGTGGCAGGCCCATCACCCCACCACCTTTCCTTGCATTAAAGGAGGGGGGGGGGGGTTGGGGGTGTGGTCGCGGAGTGAGAGGAAGTGGGGGGTGGCCATCCTGTCCCATGCAACCACACATTCTAATAGGCCCTTTAGTATACAAAATTATGATGACACACTTCACCTTTGTTGGGTGTCATTTATTTGTTGTTGGCAACCTATGTTCTTATGGGTTGCAAGTGGAAAATTTGTGTTGTAGCTGAGACAATTATATTATAGTGTCAGGATTTCTATTGTATCAAGCATCAAAGGTCACGGTCCCCAGGAAGAAAATTCTATTTGCAAATGCAACACTATAAGAAGTAGTTCCATGTGTAAGGACGAGGCTAAGGAGGTGTTTTGATAGGAAATTCAATCGGTCTAGGAGAAATAAGGGACTTGAACAAAGAGTATTCAAGCTCGGTGGGTTTCTAGAGCATGGGTAACAATTACCATGTCCACTCTTTACAAACTATGAGTTCACATCTCTTTGCATTATGGTATCCAATGCTTGGTTTGTAGGGTGGCCTAGTTTCGATAGATTCTCTGAGACTACTTTGGTTTTTTGGGTCTTTTATCCAAACTCGAGGCCTACCCCTAGCTCCATCCTCTTAGCATATGTCACCTCACCCTCTCTCACAATTTATTTTGGTTTAATATTCAAATATATAAATGAATTTTCCTTGGACGTATCTTGTTGGTATTATTGGATTTTTCCTCCTTTGGGGGTTACCTTCTACAGTTGGCATTTTCAATAACGTCATGTTGCACTAGAGGATGATATCCCAAAGGTCTAGAGGTCGTGGACCTTCAAGTGGTCCTTGACCTTATGTTGTGAAAAATAAATATTTTTAGTAATATATAGGCTTGTATAGGCCATTGGAAATGACTTGGAGGTGAAGAAAATCTCAAAAAGACAAAATCTCAGAAATTAGGCAATTTCGTAGCAACTCTCCATATTGAAGGTGAATATTTGCTACAGATTTGTTGTATCTTTCCATGGAAGAAAAGACAAGTTTAAACTTTAGTAATGGGAATGCTCAAAGTATGTATTTAGCTTATAAACATCAAAGAATACCATAGAACTGTCAGAAAGATCAAATGATTTGTAGAAAGGTTTTTTTTGGAATTTGCTACCAAACTGCCTATACTCTATTTTTTCTAGTGTGATGAAGATTTAAATGAATTTTTGGGCAATCAAACAATACGATGATGAATAAGCAACAGTTCAAATGTGTCCACATCAAAATTTTCAAGAAGGATAAGTATTTTCTGGAAAATAGTCTAACTCGGAAATTCGGTAGCAAATTCAGTTCTAAAAATAGAGTATTTGCTACAGAAGTTTTGGAAATGATAATTTTAGTAGTCAACTTCAAGCTCACTTTCTGACCAAATGGAAAGGAAATTTGGAAATATGAAAGAGGCTTTTCTTCAGAACAAGCTCATCTACAAAAGTCTCTCTGAGTGTTTCCACAACAATCAGGGTTTGGAAAATACACACTTATCTTTAAGGCCTATTTTACAGAATATTTCCTGTCCATATTTGTTGCTGAAATTTGAAATTTGACTTGGTGGAGGTCCAACTCAGCAGGTCAACACGTCAACCTCCACGTGGTAGCCAACACATCAACCATCCAACACATCAACAGTTGGTTATATTCGATAAGGGTCATGAGCAGAAATTGTTGAAATATTAAATGATGGGAGACTCCTTTTTGTATACAAACTTTGTTGAAACATAAATATCCCTAAAAGGGCTCCATTGTTTTGTAATTTAACTAGAATTAGGTCTCTTGGTAAGGCATCGAGTTTTCCCCAAGTGGTAGTGGCCTCACTCTATATATGTGAATTTTTTTTTACTTTGAAGAGTTGATGGATGAATAATGAAAGAAACACTGCTTGGGATTCATGACTAAATGCTCCAATTTCCTTCATTTGCTGTGTTTTTTATGTAAGAATTAGTTTTTAAGCCAATTTTCTTAATTTTCCATGAATATCGTTTGTTTGTAATTGAATTTCCTTAGCTAGCTCCATGCTCGATGGTGGTTTTCATTACACTCTTCCACTTGCAAAAAATCACCTAAAGTATAAACAAACTTAGCCATTTGCAATTAAAATTTCATCTTGAATATTTCATTGTTTTCTTTAAGAGATCCCTCTCTGGCTAGAAGGGCTAACTTCCAGTTTAAAGTTGTTTTGAAATAGTTATGCTAGGTTGATAGTTGACACAACCCAACTTGTTCTAACCTCATGATAACAGGTTCAATTTGCAGATTATGTCTGTCATGTTTCTCCTCATGATCATGCTCATCATGTTGGTTCACTATGGTTGGGTCCTCACTCAAATCTCGTTGGTCTCCTCCATCTATGAAGACAATATGTCGTTCATCCTCTTCAACATTATAACATAGATGCACTGGGGATTGTTATCTATAATTGAATGTTCATATTCTTTATGGACATTCCCCTGGGGATCTATAGACTCAGTTGCATAGGAGTCTATCTCATCAATACCATTAGGTAGAATTTCCTCATGCAATTACAAATTCTTGCCATCCTGCAAGCCTCCCTGAATGATTTCACGTTGCTACTCACTATCTTTAAGATCAATAGACCTAGCTACAGAAGACTCCCCATGATCTGAAGGAATCTCCTATTGTTTTGTATTTGTTGCCTCCTTCTTCTTACTTGGACATGAATGGTTAAGGGCCCAAGGTCCCTTGAAGATAAAGCATAGTCCTCTCCTCCTTAGTTCATTCTTGTTGTAGCTTATGTTCTTGCTTTCTCCATCAATCCTTCTAAACTCCTTCCTATTCAACACCTTTCTGAGAAATTTTATGTTTTTCCTGACCAATTTATTGACTAGATCATAAGCAACCAATGATACCTTTGGTTTCTTCCTCCAAATGGTCAATATCTTGGATCTTAGTATCTTGCAGATGTCAACATATCCTTTTAAGAACGAAGACGCAATATTTTGCATGCATTCTTTGACATGGTCTGAGTCAGCTAATGTAATACTAGTGTAAAAGTATTGGAGCAACCGAAAGATCAACTCGTCGCATTCCAGATTCAACATGAATGTGCCAAAGCTAAACTCTGCCATGAGTTCTAATATTCTGCAGCACTTCTGAAAGGCAGGAAGCATGGAATTATTCAACCCCCGAAGGGCTTCCACTATCAGTTGCAGTATATTTGTCAGAAGATAATTGTTGTAGGGAAGTAATGGTGATGTTAGAGCTATGACCCTGCTGAGACAAGAAGTAACTGTGAGCCTGACTTCTTCATAAGGATGTTCCCGAATTTTGGGTTGTATTAATGCAAGCATGGATGGCTTGAGAGCCCAGCTGAGTTTCTTCCATTATGGTTGTCCCACCTTAGACAGACATGTGTCTAATTCCTCAAAATTATGAAGGTCTATGACCAATTTTTATTTTTGCAATTCAAAGCCAAGTGCAAAGAGCTTAGCTCCTCTTCTTTGTCCTTCCTTCACATACCATGGTTTATTTTGTTATAGAATGATATGGATCCTTTTTAAGAATGGTCTCCTGCTTTGACTATCATTTTGGTCTATGGAGGTATCGTTGCTTAAAGGACCATATATCCTCACTAGTTCATCAAGGATTTTCTGGTTGTTTTCCAAAATGTCTTCAAAACGATCCATCTTCTCAAGATTCTCATTAAAGCCTCCTTCCTCTTTACTTATTCTCTTTTTTTTTTATACAAAACCTTATATCTCCCAAATACAAAATCAAAACCCATTATATATCCCAATTACAAAATCAAAACCCATTATATCTCCCAAATACAAAATCTCAAAAACTATAAACCTTTACTCCCAACTACAATAAATACATAAAGGATCCAATGATCAACTCATGGGTGATCCCTATGAATGATTTATGCAAACTTGTGATAATTTTGTCCCCCAATTAATGACTTTGACTAAGAAAAAATATAGGAGATAAATAACAACTCTGATTCTTGATTGATGTCACACAGCCTCTCAAAACCAACTCGACCTCCTGGAATGTGAGAGTTTTGATCACCAGAGATAGAAATGATGTTCTAAGAAATATTAGTCTCCAATTTGACTCAGATCAATCTCCAAATAATTATGGTGAATGTTGAACTTATCGCATGAAGTAGATTTGTGATCTTATGAATATAATG